>OU015492.1:14258829-14656329 GCA_907164885.2 Dolomedes plantarius
GGTTCCCCGAGAACACGACAAGCATCCGTATCACGGAAAGCGTGTCCAGACACTGCAACCGGATGATTATGCACCTCGTATTGCTTTCGAACACTGATACCTTGGAAAGTGTGCTACAGATCCCCTTTCCCCTGCTAAACTGTTATTTTCTGATGAGGCATCCTTCAAAAGGGAAGGAATGTTCAACGTGCATAACGTCTATTTATGGGCGAAGGAGAATCCGCATGCAATATGACGACGTGCAGCACAGAGTGGGTTTTCGGTTAATGTTTGGGCCGGAATTGTAGGGGATCACCTCATCGGACCTTACCTGTTGCCGAGTCGTCTAACCGGAAAGAACTACTTGATCTTTCTGCAGAAAGTATTGCCACAACTTTTTGTGACGAACATATTTCTGCATCGAGGCAACGGACAATGTTGTTCCCACATCATCGAGCCCCTGCCCATTTCAGCCGTAATATTCGTAACTACCTAGACGTCAGATTTGGCCAACAGTGGATCGGACGTCGTGGTTTCGTGCGTTGGCCTGTTCGGTCACCAGACCTATCATGTCTTGATTTTTATTTATGGTGGCATATGAAAACACGGGTTTATGACACCCCCGTCGACAATGCCGTGGAGCTGGTTGCAAGAATCGCAGTAGCTGCTAGAGAAATTCGAGATGAGCCTGGATTATTCCAGAATGTTCGTAATTTCATGTGGCGGAGATGTGGGGTCTGCATTTGCAATCGGTGGAAAAAAATTCGAACACTTACTTTGACCCATGTACCTTCTATTTCTGTACATTTATTATTAAAACGATTATTCACCTATGGTTTCTTTCTTTATGGTATTTCTATGTACATCACCGCTTCAGGAATGCATTTCCGACCCCACATTGCTAGCTGATTTCGAGTCGTCAGGGTGCACCCTACCCGTCGTAGAAGTTCTGAAACGTTTAACTGAGACACCATATATATATATATATATATATATATATATATATATATATATATATATTATTACCTATATATACACCCTATAAATATTATTTTGTAACTAAAGTGAAGAGATCGATCATGGTCATATTCGCATGTGATTTGTCTGCATCTGACAAAGTCGGCTGTATGGTGAACTCATCTAAGTTGGTGTCCAATTTATGTTAATAATAATATTGAGCTTAGACCCCAAATTATTTATATTAAAGATGTCATTTTTCAGAAGCTTATCGGCGATATTTCACTTTAAGGTATTTTTATGAATTAAGCATTAGAAATTTTTAAGAACAACCTTTTTACCTTCTAAATTACTCTCACTGAAAATATGCCGATATATGTGCTAAAAACTATGATGATGAGTAGATAAAGAATGTTCGAGTGTAAAGAGGGGGGGGGAAGCAGAGCTTAAAAAAAGGAGATTGTATCTAAAGAGACATCGTAAACTAAAATAGGAAAGTGCTCTAAACAGTACCGAAAACGTGATATAACTGAATCACTTGCGGATTTTAAAAGAATTAAACATTTTAATCCGCTATAAATTGTTTGTATTAGACAAAAAATTTGGGATGCCATCATCCCAAAATCCAGCCTTTTATTATCATTATTTTTAAGTCCTAGTAATTCTTTATAACTTTTAAGAACTGAAATACATCTTTTTGTTATTAAAAGATATAGAGGTAGGATGCGTTTATTTTCGAAAAAATTAAATTAATCTTACTTTTCCTCACATTCTTAATCTATCTGTACCAATATCCGCATAACTGTGGTATGATCGTTTCAAAGGAATCCCTTATTATCGTTTGTCATAGAGGAATCTGGAAGTTTTAGCGGTGAAAGTTAACTTCAGATCGAAATCTTATTATTTGTTCGGGTAACACAGGAACTAAACTCAGTCTCTCGGGCTCATTCGCACTCATGCTTAATCAATTTGAATGCACACTTTACCATAACTTGCTTGGTCTGGGAATCCGTATCAAAGCATTCCACTCTCCGAACAGATGTTCTAATGTCTATGCTACCATGTGAAGTCTTGATCGTACGGTTCATTATCATATCGTTATTCATATATAATATTCAATATCGTTCCTTGTGGCATCAGTATTTATAATATATGAAGCTATAACATACACGAAACTTGTGGAAAGCGAAAATTAAGAACGCACAGGTTATTAATATCAATAAAAAAACTAAAAGGAAGATAACTAGTTTAGTACTATTTAATGGTCCGTCATCAGACCGAGGAACATTCGGTATAATGGTCTCTATGGACGGACATTTATAGGCTTTTTATAGAGACTTAATGCTTCTCGGCGTGATAATGAACCATTAATTAGCTCGAAACTAATTGCCCCCTTTTTATTTTTATTGTGGAATTTATAAAGAAACTGTGTGTTCTCGTTTTCCATATAAAACTTTATGAAATCTATCAGAAGCATTAAATATTTAATTTTCCTTTTTTGTAAAAATGTAATTTCTTTTCACCGACGGGGAAACCAACATCGACCCCATCCCTGGTGCCACTTCAATTTAGACCAAGCATCTCTAAGGGGGTCCAAACCATCCTCCCACCTCTCCAAACCCCATGGAGGAACTTCAGCCTATAATGTAACGTGCTTATGCTAGATGTAGAAGTTAGATCATTAAGTGGTGCTTGTCAGGACTGAAATCAAGCACACTCAGTATCAAATCCCGAAGTGCTATTTATTCAGTTGGCCTAGTTAGTAAATATTCTTAATATTATTGTATAACCATTTTATAAATTTCGAAACATTATTTTTTATTCATGTAAACTCTTCATTCAAAATATGGAATAATGTATAGAAGTGTGGGAATAAGTGAATCATATATATATAGATATATATATCAATATATTTAAGTTGCTAAGCCGACTTTTTGGGCAGTCCGTGAGAGAAAACTACTGCATCAATTTACTTCATTTTGGTCTTAAATGAAATATTGTAATCTGTAGATTTGTCGAATTTGGTTTTTGTAACTACAATTTCTTTTAATTAGCGATAATTTACAAATTAAAATTGATTTCTGCGCAAACTCAGTGGCATGTTGAAATCTGGCTTTAGAAACTCACTGTTTCTTCGTATGCTCAGTAACATGTTTTGATGATAAACACGTTTCTCTCTGCCATTTATATTTTCATGATAATTATGTTTGTGAAATATAAGATTAAACTTAATGGACATTGTTTATTTCGTGCTGTTTAATTAGCGATAATTTACAATTTAAAAAAATTGCTTTCTGTGCATGCTCAGTGACATTTTTAAATCTGGCTTTAGATACTCACTAAGCACAAGGCCACTTAAACACATTAATTTGTTTCTGCGCATTATTATTATTTTCAACATTTGGCAATGATGTGTTGAGAATAATTTGTGTATTGGTGCACTTATTTACTATCTAGTCGTCATGTTTTGACGGGTACCTACTAATAGATATTTAATGTAGTAAATGGCAACAATAGAAGAACACTTAAAGAAACTAATTGCCTTCCTTTTTATTTTTATTGTGGAATTTATAAAGGAACTGTCTGTTCCTGTTTTCCATATAAAACTTTAGGAAATCTATCAGAAGCATCAAATATTTAATTTTCCTATTTTGTAAAAATATAATTTCGATTCACCTAAGAAACTTCTGAATGGGTTTTACTTATTTGGTTAATTTGTGCTAATGATTTTAACAATTTCCTCTCTTTCTACACCATACTTTAGACTAGTGGTTCTTAAACTTCTGTTGATCAAGGACCACTTGTGAAGAAACAAATTTGAAGACCCTTTCGCAATCAATTATCCATTGTATCAAACTTTCTGAATAAACAAATTATTGAATAAATAAATTTAGCAAAAAAGTTACAAATAAACCGAATATAAAATTATTCGCAGAAGGAAACTTAATAGCAAACAATCTTAAAATTTAATGAGATTTTTAAGCTTGCTTTTGCTGTAGTAGCTGTAAAATTTCTGCGATTCCACGTCACATTGGGGATTTTTAAGCAGAACACATACGTCCCACCAAGGATTTTTTTTTCGCGCTCAGAACGTCACAAAACGTATTAAACATGGTAATATTTAGAATTGGAAAACACGAAATTCGTAAAAAAAATTTAGTCCCGATATCCATAAAATTGTTAAATTCGTGGTCGTTTTGAAACGATGAAACATTTAAAAGAAAAAAATCCCTGCTGACTTCTTTACACCAATCATTCAAAACAAAATGCCGAAGTCTTAGCTCGTGAGATCTTGATATTCCTGACAACAGTTGTGTCGGTATCTCACGCTAATTTGAGGCCCCTCTTAATCACGTTACAAGGCTGAAAACAAATCGCTGATGCCCGGGAAAGATTGCTGCTGCTTCTGTCGATATCAGTCACTGTCTCTTGATGGGTGCGCGGAAAGAACAATGGCTGTCATCGCTAATTTTGACAAGGCACAGCATGACGCCGCGCCTTGTAAATAGTCGGTAATTTGTATCTCTGAGTCGGGATATTGAATTTCCAGTGCTCTAATTAATGGATGGAACTAGTATTTTTCAGTTTAGGCGAAGACTGCTGGAATACATGTCTTCACTGACTCCGTCAGTATTAGCTATAATCGATGGAGGCTTTATCTATTGTTGTGGTTGTTGGCATGTTACTTTTCAGATAAATAAAGGAAAAAAAATTACGTGGGACTGATTTGAGATGAAATGACTTTTCTTCTACAAGGAAAATCAGGAAGGAGGGTTTTTGATAATTTTCATGCAATATGTTAATATTTATATGAAGTATGTTTCGACGTTATAGTTAAAAATTGCATTGTTTTTGAGTAAATGAGATGAAATTTATTTTTTCCATTAAAGGTTGTAAACCGGAAAGGATAAATCTCAATTACATAAAATTTTGCATATTAATGAACAATTTTCTTGTTTAATTATTATAACTATTATTATTTCCCACCACGCAGGCACTTTTATCCTTCGACATTCCCTAACTATACACCTCGAAATTTATGGTTTTTTGTAATAGGAGCATCGTACAGGGGAACTAACACTAACCCCCTCTGGTGCCACCTGAAATTAGACCAAGCAGCTCCAAAGGGGTTCAAACCATTCTCCCACCTCTCCAAACCCCATGGAGGGACTTCCGGCCTATAGATTTAACGTGCTTATGCCAGATGTAGACGTTAGAGCATTAAATGGGGATTGTCAGGACTGGAATAGAGCACCCTCAGTACCAAATCCGGACGTGCTATCCACTAAGTTGATCTAGGCCCCCTTTAAATATTCTTAATATTATCTTATAGTCATTTTAAAAATTTCGAAATATTATTTTTTATCATGTAAACTATTCATACAAAATATAGTATGATATATAGAAGGGTGGGAATAAGTGAATCACACACACACACACACACACACACATATATATATATATATATATATAATGTAGTAACTGGCAGCAATAGAAGAAAGAACACATAAAGCAAATTTCCTAGTACAATCACCTTCATTTGCTGCATTGTGCAGACATTTTGTATTGGATTCCTCGTACGAATTAGATTTGCAGAATAATGGTTCCTGTTACGGACTTTGGATAAATACATGCGCATGAGCATTACATAAAACCAAATGTTACATATGAATATTCGTATGTTGGAAAGGCACAAATTTGAGTAACAGAAACTAAGAGATCTGACAAAGTCAGAATATAATACTGCGAAAAGAACTTGAAAAGAAGGATTTAATAGGGATAATTTGTATTTAATAGGATAAAATGGGAAGAGCATTAAATCAAGGGGAGAGGTGTTGTAATTACGTTTTAAAGAAGCCTATTCTTTTCTGAAGGGTGCTAGTGACTAACCACGAAAAAATTAAAGCAGATCAATAAAAGGGTGTAGGTATATCTAAGTGAACTAAAAGAACTTTAGATTGTAAAGAGCCTAACAAAACTGTAATTTTACATTTAAAAAGGACACGTATATATTTAATCTATGTTATTCCTTCGTAGTGCAACTTATGAACTTTTTTTTTACAATTTATTTATCTATGTATTCATTAACTTGTAAATTCCGGCATTCACCAACAAACATAAGCGTGTATGTGTAGGGAGTTCTCCTTCATATTTTCCAAAATTAATGTATCAACAATTTCGGATTAAAACTATTTCCTACTGATTTTTTTATTAAATAAAAGAGTTACACGTCTGAGGCAACGTCACATCTGTGTCGAAGTGTATTTATATAAGAATTCTAGGGAAAACTAACGTTGCCCCTTCAGCGTTAACTTCATGGCACAAAGATTTAGATCCTCTCATGCCTCTATTAAGATATAGATATATTAAAATGGTAGTTTACAAGTGATTATAACCATTAACATCTGTCGAATATATACATTAAAGGGGAAAAATACCGCTCTACCACCCAAATTTACGTTGGATTTGAAACTTCTGATAAAAGCGTTGCCTTCTTTTTCCTTCCATAAGCTGTATACAGCTATGTATTAATACAGTTGTTTACAAGGGATTATACCCATTAATAACTGTTAAAATGTACATTGAAGAAAAAATTATACCTATCCTCAATCTGCATTTCAAACTTTTGATAAACTGTTTGCTTTCCATAAGCTATAGATATACTAAAATAGCAGTTGACTAATGAATACACACATTAACAACTGTCAAAATGTACATTGAATAAATAGAATACCGCTCTACCACCCCACCTTACGCTGCATTTCAAACTTCTTATAAGCTTTTTGCATCTTTTTGCCTTCCATAAGCTGTATGCTAATACAGTAATTGACAAGTGAATATACCTATTAATTGCTGTTAAAATGTATATTGGAGAAAAAGTATGCATATCTTTATGCTGCATTTCAAACTTCTGATAAACTCTTTGCCTTCCATGAGGTATAGTTATATTAATATAAAAGTTGACATGTGAACATATCCATTAACAACTGCCGAAATGTTCATTGAAGAAAAAATATCATTCTACCACCCAACTTTACGCTGCCTTTCAAGCTTCTGATAAACTTTTTGCCTTCCATGAAATATTGTTATATTAATATAGCAGTTGATAAGTGAACATACCCATTAACAATTACCAAAATGTACATTGAAGAAAAAAATATCACTCTACCACCGAACACTACATTGCCTTTCAAACGTATGATAAATTATTAGCCTTCCATGAGCTATAGATATACTAAAATAGTTGGTGACAAGAGAATGTACCCATTTACAACTGTCAAAATGTACTACTCAATCTTGCATTGCCTTTCAGACTTCTAATAAACACTTTGCCTTCCATAAGCTATAGATATACTAATATACTAGTTGACAAGTGAATATACCCATTAACAACTATGTAAATATACATTGGAGGAAAAGGATATCGTTCTACCGCCCAACCTTACGCTGCCTCTCAAACTTCTGATACACCCTTTGCCGTCCTCACACGAAATCCCGTCGCTATAAAACGAAGGTTTCGTTTTTATCGCACGACATCCATTTCCGGCTCAAGGCAAGTGTCGAGTCCACGGCTCACGCTAATGCGGTAGCCCCTTAATCATGTTAAGAGCCTAGTAAAACAAATCATCCGTGCTCGGCAGAGATGCCTGGCACTTCTGTCGATATCAGTCACTGCCCCTTGATGGGTGCTTGAAAAAGAACAATGGGGTGTCATCGCTAATTCTGACAGCTACAGTGCCATGTAAATATTTGATAATGCAGATCTATTTTGCAAGTGAGGACATAATGAATACAAAGTAATATATAATTAGCGGTCGAAACGCACATTTTTTTTAAGTCTCCGGGTCGGCTGCTGAAATTATGTCTACAGTAATACATCATTTCGTGTGAAAATTGATGGAACAATTACTCTCACGAAAGGTTGCCATGTTAAGCAGTGTTTACTATGTTATGATGTAAAATATCCAAGTCAAGTTCTTGAAGAATGCGAAATATTTCTTCCAGTTAACTACAGAAAAGGGAAATGCCTTTATAAGTGTGATTTCTGTGTGGTACTTCTGAATTCTAAATTTATATTGTATGTTGAAGGAAACAGATCAAATGAATATTCAACTAAATGAAGGCATATTAGGGTATTAGTTACCTTGAACCATTTTTGGTTCACGGTAACATACCAAATTATTTATTTAAATGTAAGCATGTTCACTAATTTACCTGGGAGGTTCTATTATTTATTTCTCTTTTCATAAGATGTTTATTAAATTGATTAGGCATATATGTTTATATCAATTACAATATTCAGTCAAAATGAGGCCCTGGTATATTCTACATGAAAGTAAAGTACAGCGTCATATCTGAGTGCTATTATCCGTTTCCCCCGAAGAAATAATCTATTTTCATACGACAATTAAAGTAATTTAAATGAATACACACAATGTCCTTCCTTCTTTGTGGCAAAAACAATCAGAAAGAAATCGAAATTCTTGGAATATTGACTTTATTAATTACTCTATTTTCATTTCATTCAATATCAAGCAAATTGTTTTCAAATATTGACTTTATAGGAGCTTTGTACTGTTTACTGTAAGATTTGAAATGACAACAGTACACTTATACAAAGGCTTTTTGACTGTTACTTCTGCTTTTATGAATTTGATACGTACTTTGAAGAAATAACGTATATCTTGATTGTTTAACTATCATAACTTATAAGTTGTTTATCATGTTTCATGCATGTTACTGCTTTTGATACCTCCCTATCCAGTCAACACATACGCTGGGCTTAAATAAATACCTCAGGTATATTTGTGTCCAAACATAAGGGAAGAACAAAATTGACGTTTATTTTTTTCGTCTGGTGCTTTTTAACGTCGTGGTTGTAAAAGGATCTGAATTTAGTAGAATTTACAATTATTTAAGATTTGAACGTTGAATGCGATATATTTTACCTATTTCACTTTATTCAAATATTTGAGGACAACGGACGAGTAAATATTCTCAGAACAGGAGTCTTTTCGCAAGTATGCGAACTGGGGGGAAAATATATGTCCGTAATTTACAGATTAATAATACTTCATAAATTTCACTTGACGATGAATCCCAAAATGGAAGTTTATATGATTTTTAGTCTCTGTTTGTTATTAAGTTTATATCAAAAGAGTTTTATTTTTTTATAAAAACTGAAATTTGATATAAACCAGTTGAAAAAAAGTAAACCACTAGATGAACAACACCAAACCTATTCTGTTTCAAGATGATAATGTGAAAATATATTTCGAACTCATAACCATCGCTGCCATTTTTTTTCGAACATGACAGGCACGTTGTCTTCGAAATTCGCCCGTAAAGCACCACGAGTTGTTTGTTTTTGAAATGAGAGCACTGCATAAGAGGATCAATATTGCCTGCAGATCTCACCTCAATTAAGACAGAGTACCCTCGGGAGTGGCATCTTGGGGGACTCAATGTCTCCCCCACCCCTACTAACCCCACGATGAGACTTGTCTACTATTATATTATTTCTAATGTCAAAATACATTCACAGAAAAGCATTATCATTTATTAAATTCTAAAAATGTGACGCTTTAAAAATTAACGTGGCATTACTTTTAAATTTACTTTTGGATTTTTATAATTTAAAGTGAAAACATATATCCCTACAAAAAAAGAAAGTTTTTGCTCATAATTTTTTATATTTTAAACAACGGCAGCTCGCAAAGCGGAAATATAAATATCATTGTAGTAATGACCTGTAATTATCGTTCAAACTATTATTATGTTGATCATTAAAAAAAGAAATACTAATATTCTCTTAAAACATTTCTTTATTCCACGAACAATATGGCTTTTCTAGTGTTGATGACTGGGACTTCCAAACTCGATTCCTGGATGTATTTCTACTTACTTTCCCTTATAACCCTTTCTAATTGGCTTCAAGGTTTTTCCCTCTGCTCCCCTTCGAGTATAATCAGGGAGCTCATGAAGTCCACACTATCATGACACCCTTCCCGTCCAAAGGGACTGAGAAGTCTATATCTCATGCTAATGCGATATCCCTTTAATCATATTAAAACAAATCGTCCGTTCTGGGAAAAGACGTCTGGCATTTCGGTCGATATCAGTCATTGTCTCTTGCTGGGTGCCTGGGAAGAGAAATGTTATTGCTGAAATTGATAGACACCGTGTCTTGGAAGTAACGTATACTTTTTGTTTCTTCTTCTTGGGTGAAAATAGCAAAGTCCCTTGTGTTTCACTCGGATTATTTGCTTGAAATAGAGACCGAAGGAAACATGATATGCAGTAAAAATGTGAAAAAATAACTCCGTCAAAATAAAAAAAAACATATATGCGCTAAAGTATTATTATTAGTTATAACCAATTAATAAATATCATAAACCATTCTTAATTAGTTTATTGTACGTATTTAACGATTGACAGATTATACTATGTGGTTCATTAATCATTTTGCAGCATTTTTCGTCTTTAAGTTGTTAAACTGAGTGCAAATACACTCTGTCACAAAAAAAATATGCACCCAGAAGAAATCGATCTACTATCACGAAACTTGGCAGGAATATAGTCTGGTAAGAGATATGCAAATGATTAAAATTTCGACGCCAGTGAGACAAGGGTAAGCGTGCTATGCCCATATGAGATGCGCAGCTGGGAGAGTTTAAAAGCATGATTACTCGTGCCATAGGGTTATTCAAACAAATCTGTCGACTTGGATAGACGGTATGTTGACTAGAGATGCTTCTGAGACGTAACCGGCGGCAGTACGAACAATTGTCGGACTTTGAGAGGGGGAGTATAGTAGGCCTCAGAGAAGCAGGTTGGTCGAACAGGCCTATCGGCCGCCACCTCGGTTGGAGTGATATGGTAATTGCTCGGTGTTGGCAACAATGGATCACGGAAGGGATAGTCTACCGTCCAGGAGGATCAGGACGTCCCAGGAACACAAATGCGCGCGATGATCGTGCAATCATAAGAGCGGCCACGTCCACACCAGCAACGTCGCTAGAATCGGTTCGACACCATTTACCACCTTCCAGACATCCGGTGGTATCAAGGGAAATGATTTGGAGACGACTGGCCGACGCAGGTATAAGGAGCCGACGTCCATTAAGACGCCTACCACTGACCCCACATCATAGGCAGTGTCGATTGGATTTTTGCCGACCTCGGGCAAGCTGGAGTGTGGCCGACTGGAGGCGTGTGATCTTCAGCGATGAATGCAGACTCAGTCTCAATGCTGATGTCCAGCACATACGCATGTGGAGGCGTCCAGGCCACCGGTCCGATCCGGCATTTGTTGTCGAGAGGCATACGCGATTACACAAGGTGTGACAGTGTGGGGAACGATATGTTGGGACACACGATCACCTCTAGTCGTCCTTCAACGCGCTTTGACGGCACGCAGTTACGTGGACGAGATTTTAACGCCAGTTGCCTATGCTATCAAGTCGCCCAAGTGTCATTTATCAGCAAGACAACGGCCGTCCACATACTGCGCGACTCTCCCAACAATGTCTTCAAGGATATGACGTACTCCCATGGCCTACCAGGTCACCAGACCTCTCGCCAATAGAGCACGTCTGGGACGTGCTTGGATATCACTGCAGCCGTCCCGGAATACTGGTGAATTAACTGCCCAGTTGCAAAGATTATGGCATGTTCTTCAGCAGGAGGTCATAGGTGACTTCATTGATTCGATGCCACGCCGTGTTTCGGCTTGTATATCTGCCAGAGGTGGATTTACTACTTACTGATTTGTAATCTTTTTCATGCCATATATTCTTAATAAAGAGGTCTGTTCTTCTGAATTCGTAATCATTTGCTTATCTCCTCGTACACTACATACATGTTAAGTTTCGTGATAGTAGCTCGTTTCCTTCTGATTGCATATATTTTTTGGTTACAGAGTGTATTTTATGTTAACTTTCACAGTATCCTTTCGACATATGCTAATTTTACAGAGTAGTATATAATGTTTACTAATTTATATACCTTTTAGATTATAAAGGTTTTGTTTGAGAAGTTAGACATTCTATAGGTAAAAACTTCTCCTGCATTATAAAAAACAAACTTTTAACCTGTTTTAACTAGTAAGATACTGAGTTTTTAATTTTCACTAGCTGCAACATTTTACTTAAATATTTTCACCTGAAGGATAAAGATTTCCTGAAATCTGTCTTTCATTTCTGTTTATATCCTGTCTTTCATTTCTGTCTTTCACTTTTAGTTTAATGGTTGGTAGCTAATAATTTTAATTTTCGATTATGCACTAATTCTTCTCAAGTCTGATGTCTAAAATAATCTTTTAATAGTTTCCTCTTTTAATAGCTATCTACGGCTGTGATATTTTTTTTACGCAATCGAAATGTTCAACTTACAGTATACACGTCTTGGTATTCAACTTAATGTAATGAATAAAACATAACGTTTGGCTATATTCCCCAAAGCGATAAAATATAGATTGTGATGGCAGGAGGGAGATTGCAGGATACATTTCAGTAAATGGTGATAGTTAATCTCAGATCGGTTCGTTGCGATTTCTAGATACAATTCTTCAATGGTTTTAGTAAACCTTAGAATTTTATGAAAGTTATTTTTTCCACAAAATATAATTTTATTAAAGGATGTAGAAATATTATGTATTCTATGTCTTGACATAAGTCATGATACATAGGTAAGATTAAGGTAAAATACCTGAAAAAACGTCGATTGTGAATTTGCGATCATAGTGAAAAAAGCTTAAAACTTGAAGCTAGATTTTTAGCATGCTGAAAGACTTTAATAAATGTATCATTTGCGAAAATTTGCAGTATTAACCCCTTGACAAACAAAGCCTTCTCTAATACGTCATATATACAGTTTTTCCCATTTGCAATTGTAAATGATGACGTCTCCGAGACGCAGTTTCATAAAACCCGTATCATACTAAATAATTAGGTGAAACTTTAAGCTTTTCGTCAAGCATTTCTCCACGCGGAGTATCTGTGAAGGGTTGCTAGATTTTGACAAACGGATTCGCAAATCGAAGCGGAGGGGTTACTGTACTAATCCTGTTATTGACCATTAGGCATAGCATAAACATTTTTTAGCGCATGTACTACGAATCGGTTGCTCAATCGGACAAACCTATTTTCCAAAAGCAATTCAAAACATAGAAGTTCTGATTCAAATCATGGCTCCATCCAAATTTATGACCATATCGTCTAAAAAAAAGCTATGCACTACAGTTATTTGCCTCACAGCAGCATTAATCGCAAAAAGAAAAAAAATCTGAAAGAAAAATTTGGACAAGGGAATGGTTAACAAAAAGAAATATACTAGGATGTTATGAGAATTTGATGAGGAAACTGGCACTTCAGGTAAGATTTTTTCTTTCAAATTTTGCTAGAATTAATAAATTATTATAGAAATAATATTTATAGAATTATTATGCAGAATATTTGACCCTTCTTTAAGTCCCCCAAAAGAGGATTATTTCTTTTCCCCCCAACTGTTTGGTTTTATTGAAATGTTTGAAAAGGTTGCTGTAATAACTTGCTCATAGAAATTTTCTATACATGAAATACAATTATGAAAAATTAAACATATCTTATTTTTTTAATACTAGGATACTGACGGCTATAGAAGGTGGATTAGGATGGATACAGCATCTTTTGAGTATTTGCTCGAAAAAGTATCACCTTTGATACCAAAAAGAAATACACGAATGAGAGACAGTATTCCTCCTGGTGAATGGTTTGGCACTCACTCTCAGATATTTAGCTACAGGTAAAGATATAGACTTTTTATAAACATTGATTTTTTTAAAAAATGTTAATATTGATATTAAAGACTAGTACAAGATTATCATTATCATGATTGAATGAATATGATGGGCAGGACTGTAGAATATAAACACAACTGTATACAATTAGGTATAAGTAGGATTAATTATTTTAGGTAGTATAAATATGGTCGATACTAATATACACATGTAATTTTACATATTCTAGTGTATTTCGGTTTTAATACTTTGCCATAATATATATTATATTAATCAATCTATTTTAATCAAATTTGTTGCTGATCGATAATTACCCCTGAAATGACCAAGTTGGTCACACAAAATCTATAATCATGAAAATGACAAATGTATTTGTATTAAAATAAACATTTTATTATGTGGGTGCTTACTGTGCAAAAATTGATTAAAATCATTAATTGTATATTTGATCGTTAATTAATATAATATAGTAGACTCTATTTAATTCACAAACACCTATAATCCACACATCATAACAGATGTAAACATTGAAATTTGCTGTTAAGTTTCAATGCCAATCATTGACAATTCAATAGATAGCGTGTAAAAATATATAGTGTGACATTTTTTTAAAATCATTAATTGTATATTTAAATAAATTCAAAATAAAATCATTGTACAATATTTATTATAATATTTCTGTTATTTTAATTTGTCATTAATTGTAAAAAAATCTGTTAAGATTATGTTTTGAAAATTGTAAGTAAAACCAAACAATAGAATGACCTATAATCCACACTAGCATTGGTCCCAAGCTGTGTCGATTACAGAGAGCCTACTATAATTAGATGTTAGATTTGGCATGTTAGGCACATTAGAAACTGATGTTTTATTGTTTATGTTGTCTGTACTATTTTGTTTTGAACAAAATTACTAAGACAGATCTTTAGATGAAAAAAATACACTTATGGATCATTAAAAAAGAATTGCTAAAATGTTTTTCCTTTAAGCATTACCTGTGTCTGATTCTTTACTAATGGTATTTATCTTTATTTTTCAGGTGAAACACAGCAATCGTTAAGTTTTCAATTTCGCATTGCTCAAAACACCATTTCTGGAATCTTGCCACTAGTATGCAAGGTAATCTTTACAGTTTTAAAAGATGAGTACCTAAATTGTCCCAGTAATGAAACTGAATGGAAAGCATTAGCTGCTGACTTTAATAGAATGTGGAACTTTCCCATGTGCATTGGTTCTATGGATGGGAAGCACATTAAAATTATGCCACCTCCTGGTACTGGTTCTGCATTCTATAATTACAAAGGGTACTTCATTGTTCTTCCGGCATTGGTCGATGCAAATTTGAAATTTTTATATGTTGACGTTGGGATAAATGGAAGGATCCGTGGTGGTGGAGTATGGTCAAAGAGCAAATTTAAGCAGGCTCTAGATGCACAAGCTCTAAACATCCCTGGTCCGAACATCCTCCCAGGAACTGATGTTGAGGTTCCCTTTGTAATTGTTGCAGATGATGCTTTCCCTTTAGGCCCCAGTTTAATGAAGCCATATCCTGGTAAAAATTTGGAAAGAAAAAACGAATTTTTAATTATAGATTATCGCGAGCCCGTAGGGTTTCCGAAAATGCCTTTGGTATATTAGCAGCAAGATTCCGGATTTTTCATACACAAATAACATCTTCAGTGCCAAACGCGAGACTTTGTTTTTGTTTTAGCTACCTGTGCTTTACATAATTTCCTGAGAGTGAAGAACTGGAACAGCTACTTGCTAGCTGGAAACATTTATGCGGAAGATATATCTACTTCTGATATAGCAACAGGTGACTGGCGAGCTACAAGTAATAATTTTATCAATTTACGAAAAACTCCACATAAATCCAGCACTGTTGCAAGACTGATGCAGAAGAAATTCTGCAATTACTTTAACTCTGTAGGATCTGTTCCATGGCAAAAGAAAATGTGCAATTTACATTAAATTTAATTTTTAATAAATGTACAATGTTCAAAGTTAAGATTGAAAATTTTATTGTTCTTTATAACTTGTAAATAATAACTACACTGGTTTCAATTATGAAAACAGCATATGAAAACTTAGTCTCAAAAGAGGGGTTAGGACGACCATTATTATTTTATGTTAGAGCATAACTTTGCCAAATACCAAAAAAATTTGATGATTTCTTTTTTATGTGTACCCATATAAAATTGGGTTACACATATGAATCTGATCTTTTGTGGTACAAATGGAAAGATTAGTTTCTAGCAACATTCTTAGCACAAAAAAAGTGTGAAATAAAAAAAATTCAGATAACAAAATTCAGATAAATTGGGTACTTCTGAAGTAGCTGTGAATTTATGGTGCACTGTGAAAACTTTTGCTTTAGTTTACTACTGCTATATATTTTTCAAATGCCAAAATAACTATAAATACCAGTTATATGCAACATACCAGCTATTTGTAAACTTAAATTATGGTCAATGAAATCAATAAAATGAAACGAAGTAAAAAATTTATTTAAAAAATTATTTATTATTATTCAAGTCTAGCATGCAATATTTATTTAATACATCTTGCATTTCAATTCGTGCCTTTTCTTTTAAGTTAACATCTTTCAAGCTTTTAAACCGACATCTTAAATAATTAAAAAAGGCATCATCGACATCATTTTTATTGTCATTTATAGATGCCATTAATTGTTTTGCTTGCTCCAACGTACTGGATATTTGTTTATCCACACTTTCCCTTTTTTTAGGGGGAATTAAGGAAGTTTCCATTAGTTTTCTTTTATTTGTCTGGGGACTCTTAATCACTGTATTTTCTTTGATTGCAGTAACCGATTCTAGGGTCAATTCCCCAAATTCATTTTCTGTATCCTGTAAAAAATAGACATATTAAAATGAAATATTGAAATGTAATAATAAATTTAAAAATGAGAGCTGTGATTCTCCTTTATTTCCTAAAATTGATTAAGTATTATAGAATTACAGGAGAAAAAAGTTTAAACAAACTATACTGATCTGTGAAATGAACATGTTGAACTCGGTGTAAATTTTTGAGTATGGAAAAATACGGTTCAAACGCTTAGAGGGTTAAGATAGTTATATAATCTGTGTAACACAATACAAACTTGCCTCAATGACCACCACTCCTTGTTCTTCTGTTGATGTCATAATATCCTGATTTTCTATAGATATAAGTGTGCAGAAGCTTACTTCTTCCTCCGGAATCCCATCTAAAAATTGAAGTTTATCAAAATGGGCCCATCTTGAAGTGAATCCTGAACAGCCAGACCCACTTTTCACCATCTTCAATTTATTTTTTCTCTCTGATAGTAGCTCTTCAGCTTCCTCAATTTTTCCATCAATGCATCTGCAATATAATAAAAGGTGTATACATTAGCTATTTTAAATATGAATGTATTAACAAAATACTGATTTGCTATTTGCTCATAAAAGGATTAGAGAAAAAGTAAAGAAAAAGGTTTTAAATCTTTCTTTTTGGGAGTGTACACTTAGCAAACGAGCACAAAAGGAACAAAATCACAAGCCAGGGTTGTAAAAAACCCAGTTTTTTTGTAAAACGCCCAGTCTGGGTGGGTTTTCACTCAAACCGTAGGGAAAACTCAACCCACGGGGAAAATGAGTATCAAGGTTATTGTAGTAATTTAGCTTACGACAAATACTAGTGTCAGTACAGTAAATCAATGTAACCACAATACTTAAAATCTTCTCTGCAATTATTGCATTAAAAATATCTCTGCAATTATTGAACAATAATGGTAAAGCAGGGTATACTATTAATGGCTTTCAATACAATTAACTTGTTAAATAAGAAGTTATTACTACATGATTAAA
Organism: Dolomedes plantarius; assembly: GCA_907164885.2. Classification (NCBI taxonomy): domain Eukaryota; kingdom Metazoa; phylum Arthropoda; class Arachnida; order Araneae; family Dolomedidae; genus Dolomedes; species Dolomedes plantarius. The sequence continues at coordinate 14,276,392 of OU015492.1, forward strand.
AATTCTGATTGATTGTTTTCCGAATACAGAAAAAAAATTGTAACTTGTTTCAGTGCAATATCCTATGCACGAAGATTATTTCTGTTGACAAACATTGGCCAAATTTGGAGATAAAAATGACGATATGAATCCATATCAATGATCCGAAAAGATCCGAAATATCCACAATTAAATAGAAATATTTTGAAATTATATCAAACGTGGCAATACTATAAATAATTATTAAGTTGTTACGGATAAGAAATGTATAAAAACATGCAAAATCTTACCGCTAGTAAAAGAAGATTCGTAATGAGGCCATTTCTCAATCATTACCTCCCCTATCTCTTTGAAAGTCAATCGTTTCAGTGTCCTGTTCTTATAATAATAATGTGTATGGTTCCACAGATTTTCTTTACATGAAAATTCATCGATAAAATAATTCAAAATTTCTTCGTCACTCCACGGATCCATGTTGGCGGCCATATTTTCCTTAACGCAACGCAACGCAACGGACTCCTATGTGAACAGGCCCTAAGTGTAACAGTTGTGCTAAAAGCTTGTGCTAAATCTTTAGTGTGATACGGGTATAACATATGTTTACATATATGTTATGTTGTAAAATAAGTTGTCTTTTTTGTCATATATTATTTCATTTAATACGTATGTCAAAAGGTTGATACTCAAACCGATATCTACCCGATATATAACTTATATATAACCAATCAAATATGCTGATGCATTTGCTAATATGCGATATTCATGAAATATGGGTTATCTTTATCTATGCACTCTAACGATCTTTAACATGGGACGTACTGATATACTTGAAAGTGATCTTTCCCAGAGAAAACTAAATGTTACCTATTTTAAAGCCCGAAGGAGAGAGAGAGACGTGCGTGGATTTAACTGCAAATAAATTCTGATCAATATTTAGATTCAGTGAAGGTCACGAGAGAGAGAAGGGGGGGGGGGAACCGAGAGATGTTTAATAAATTAAATTAACAGAACACAAATGAATGTGATGTCCTCGGGATTCCTTGGATAGTGGATTTGCGGGCGCAGCTAATTGTGTTGTGGGTTTGGCCGGATTCGTTAGCATACTGCGGATCTTGAAAGAAGCAAGACTTCGGCCCTTTTCGAATTAAAGGATGTATAGAATTAGCAAGTGACTAGATTTGGGAGTGCAGACGATGTCTTAACCAAAATAATAAAAAAAAAGTTATTCTGTTGATGGTTTGTGTTGGTTGAAATAAATAATTCGATTAGAGCGAGCTTGTCGAACAGCGCTCTTTAGAATCTCCAAATATAACAATTTAAGGACTTCTTGGAACTGAAATAGGAATATAAAAAGAGGAGTAGGAAACACCTGGTACACACATATAAGTTACTAGCTGAAAACCCGCACTTCGCTAAGGAGTACATTCAAATTAAATACAAAGGTCAATGTATGCAATTGATGCCAAAAAGAATAAAAAAATAAATAAATATATATATATATAATAAATACGACGATCAATGTATACAATTGATGTAAAAAAAAATAAAATTGTGCGGTCGGGGGAACGAAGTTCCTTACGTTATTTTTTCAACTCTAAACGTGATTTAATATGTCGATTTCTATTGATTATATTAGTGTATTTTTGTCACGCCAATGAGTGCAGTCCTCTTTTATTCAACCAACTCTCTCTCTCTCTCTCTCTATTTTATTAAAATTAAAAATTGTAATTATAAATTAATTATTTTTATTTAGATGTTACCTAGCATAATTTTTAATCGGATTAATTTTATTATTTAATCACCAAGAAAAATAAATTAATGACACAATATAAATCCCGCGAGAATTAAAACAATAAAAAACAATAAGTTTAAACCGAAAGACGCGATTCTATAGGGACGGAATGAAATCTTTCAAGTAAAGCATTTACAACTGGTCGAAGTTTATATAAACGATCATGCTGAGGGTCATCATGTGGTGGTTGTTTACTGTTGTCATTAAAATGTAGAAATTCTCTTATCTTTTCAAAGCGTTTTAATGACATACATTCTTTTATTACATCATTGCCTATGGAAGGTGATCAATATGCTCTAGTGTTTGGTATATGTACAATAGACATCATTATGCAAATACCAATGTATTGCTTAATTTCTAAATTCGATACATTGACACACTTTTCTGGGTTTTTTTTTGCACACTGAATAAATTTGTTTCTTGAACTATATGCTCAATCAAATCTTCTGTAAAAAGATAACTAAAAAAATTTAGAGGTGTGTTTAAATTCATAATTTAAGGAGCGAGATTCTCGTCACCTCGGAATAAAATTTGATCATCATTTAGAATTAAATTAGTTTTCTTCCAGTTGATTGCAGGCTTTGTTCTCCCTGTATTATTTTTATTAGGTTTTGGCATGTTTCCACCATTAGGCAGATCAAGAACATCGCTATTATCAAGTAATGATACCTCATCTTTCGAATCACTACTACCATAAAAAATTTCATCACAAACTTTGTTTGGTTTATAATTAGGATCACCTGTACTGTCATCGCTTTCTGAATCAGATCCATCTTCACTATGATCACTCCACGATCTGTTCATAAGTTCCTCAATTTCTTCTGTGTTAAAAACTTTCTTCCAGCCATTTTCTTAAAAAAAATGGCGTAAGCACACCATGTATCATTTTTTATACATAAAATTGAAATCATACTTGAATTTTTTATAAAAGATTAAAGAATTATTTTATTAATAATTATAAAGCTACGTACCTCTAAAATATATTTATAAAACTTTCAAAGATGTAAACTGACTTTAAAATACTGAAAATACAGCAAATACTAAGGCAGGTCTGGTATGAATTGAACGTCTATCTTTTAATGAGATCGCAGTTGTATTCCTGCTGCCATCTATACTACAAAAATGTAACTAACAGTGATTAAAAGCTTTGCTATGATGTTTCAAAATTAATACAAGGTACACAAGTGGATAAAAAATATTGCTTTTGAATATAAAGGGGAAAAAATTACTTAAGTATCAAATTTGATACAGTGTGCAGTGAAGGGTTATAAAATTGCCGGTAGCGCTTGTGCGGGGATTTGAACCGGGGACCTCTGCAGTACTGCGGAGCATCGGACTGCAGTCCGATGTCCGATATGCGATAACTATTCAGCCACAGAGTCCTTGAGAAAACGCTCTTATGAAGGGGGCATAACGCTTTTTCGCTACGTGACGATTCCTGCCAGTTCACTCTACTGTAAAACGCGTAAAAGAACTTCGTTCCAAAAATATATTTATAAAAAATCGTAAGGGATTTTTTTTATAGACAAAATAATGTAGAAGAAAATATTCAAATTAAATCTAATAGGACATACTAAAGAATATAGTACAGTTAATATAGTACAGTTTGAGGAACATATGTTTTACTGTATTTTAATAATTTTTTGGATAATGTCCAATCATCTGCCGCATCAGAAAGGGAAAAAATATTTTTTTTTGTCTATTTCATTGTTATGGACGTGACGATAAATTTATTTGAAGTGCTAGAAAAAGAAATCACGTGATCAGCATTTAATAAATTAAATTCTAAAAATTAATCTTTAAAAATTCCCCAAAAATCAGAAAATGGAGGTAAAGATTCGAAAAAGAATTCAATCTTTACCTCCATTACCACCAGATCATAAAGGAATTTTTATGATCTTTCTCGTGATATAAATTTTATAATCCTCAAATTATAATTTTAAATGCAAACTTAAAAAAAGTTATAAAAACAGCTTAAAGATTTAATTTTTAAAAAATCTAAGAATAATTTTTCAAAAATCTTTCTTAGTGCACCTCTATACTATAAGAAGAATCGCCATTCAAAATTTCAGCCCTTTTGGTCCAGCGGTTTGGTCTGTGCGTTGTATCAATCAATTAGTCAGTTACGGAACTGTTTAGTTGTTATGCACATGACCCAAATTAGTTTAAAGTATCACAAAAAGAAAAGAAACCACGTGATCAGCATTTAATAAATTAAATTCTAAAAACTAATCTTTAAAAATTCACCTTAAAAAGTCACTTTAAAAAATCAGAAAATGGAGATAAAGATTTAAAAAAGATTTCATTTTAAAGGAATTTTTATGATCTTACTCGTGATATAAATTTCATAACCCTCAGATTATTATTTTAAATGCAAACTTTAAAAAAGTTATATAAACAGCTTAAAAATTTAATTCTAAAAAAAATCTAAGAAGAATTTTTCAAAGATCTTTCTTAGCGCACCTCTATACTATAAGAAGAATCGCTATTCAAAATTTCAGCCCTTTTGATCCAGCGGTTTGGTCTGTGCGTTGTATCAATCAATCAGTCAGTTACGGAACTGTTTTATATATAGATTGGTGATGTATTTTAATATCCTGTTAGTGATTTAATTGTCTGTATGTTTGAAAATTTTCAACTAGAACGTTGATGATTCTGAGAAACTTGTATGACTTCCTAAACAGAGATGATGATGATAAATCATCAGACACGTCAATTCATATAAGGCGGTGTCTTTCAATACTGTCCTTACGAAAACTTATATATAAAATATAGTTAGCACTTCATTCTGATTAAGGTAGCTCTCCTGCATCTAAATCTAGCTCAATTATATCACAAAACTATTGATATGTACATGGTAATAAAATAGTGTGCATGCTTATATACGAATAGAAATATGTTGTCTTACTTAAATGCCGGACGATGGTCGAAAGGCTGGGGCGTTGATATTGGGTACCAGAGTCTGTATTTGAGTACCAGAATTGGCATAGATGTTTGTAGCCGTTCGGAATCGGCTTTAAGTTGTAGGTCCCGTTCTAATCGGTCCTCGTGTAGCAAAAATGACCGTAACGCTTTCATCCAACCATACTTAAGGCTGCTGTGTACTAACCCTATTGGATTCGCTCACCTTAACGTTGACCTATGAAGAAAGGTGTCCAATGATTGTCGACTTGTATTTAGAGATTTCTTTTAACTGTACTCCGTAATAAAGAAATTTTACACTTTGGAGCATTTTCCTTTTTTTTTAAATGCAAATAATATTTCAAAATTTAAATTATTCGGGAAAAAATCTGGTATAGTGTGTTTTAAAAGCTCATAAATTCCTTTGGTGGACGAAATTAATACAATGAAATCTGTTTCAAGGTGAAGAAAAGTTCGGGCTATCTGAAAATACCATTTAGATAAGATTATCCATATTTATGTATCTGTAAATAGTAGACAAATTTCTCCATGGGTTAACATTGACGTGAGCAAATCCAATAGGGTTTATACATAGCAGTCTCAAACACATGGATTGCAATACACATCGTGTGTTAATATGTACTGTTCACGAATGTTCACTTTTCAATCGTTCACTGTTCACGAATTCCATATTACACATAGATTCCTAAATCGTGTTACATTTTTGAACTCGTGTATATGTCTACTAATACATAGTGTGTGTAAGGCAGTGTTAATGATAACACATATTTTGATGTCGAGAATAAGGTGTGTATGTAAACACATTAGTAGAAAGCGGTGAAGCAACGTTATTGATTGTTCATATATTCTTGCGATAAACTATTATGCATGATTACATTTATGTAGATTACTATAAACCAGTACGCATATTCTGACATATCCGTGATACATCACCTTGTATGAGTGTGTTTATTTGAACTACTATATTTGAAAATATTGATGAAAATACATTTTTTTTCATACAAAATTGCTTCCTTATTTTAAAAATGATTCAAAACTGTTAGAATTTTGTTTCGTCACATTACTATCTTTTGTCTATTTATAAAATGTTCGGTGAAATATCTTTGATTAATACCCAAGACTTTATTTGAAAATGATTTGTGTCTAGTATTCTGAAACAATTTTCTGATGGCTTACCGATTCTGAGATAGTAAAACGAAATGCTTTACTCACTAAATTTTTGGAGCGCTCAAACACTTGATTTCTCAATATATATATATATATATATATATATATATATATATATATATATATATATAATCTTTAAAGGAATTTGGCAGTTATTTGAAAATGCAATTAAAAACCAATAAATTATCTCTTTTCATCTATAAACTGAACTAAAGAAGTAAAAAATAAATATTAAAACTTTGCATGAAGAGCATAACATTGGTTTTATCTCTTAAAAGCAAGCACCGTAGAAACAATATAAAATAATAAGCATCAGTTGGTAATTAAAATCTTAAAATTTCGTTATTTATTAAAATACATTTAAATGAATAAAAGACTGCCTAGACTTATCAAAAGTTGTTATGCATTAGCCCGTATAAACAGCTTCAATAAGGATGATTTTTAGCAAATCAAATAGCAAAAACAAGAATGAAATGCAACAATAAAATAACAACAAAACAAAGAAGCATACCAATGCTTAATATATACAACAACGCCTACATGCTTCGCTAAAAGCGTATTATGGTAGAAAAAAATGCGAGTTCCTCTTTATGCACTTTCGTAGAAGGTGAACGACTTAATTAAGGTGCTGAGTCCCCTTAATTGACAGTAATTGTACTGAACCGCAATTTTAGAATGCAAACACTGAAAAAGGTCTTGCCTAAGAAAAGTTCAAATATTCTTCTTGCTTTAAAAGGCTTCCCATGCAAATATTTACATTAGAATTTAACTTTACAATGAATACATATTTGTTTATTTTTCAGGGCATTATTATTATAGATTCAATTTATTCTTCCGTCGGAAATTTCTTTGAAATTTGTCGCGAGCATATTTTATGAAATTTCCCAGAGGTATTAAGGCACAATTATCGGACTAGGACTTCCATTTGAACTGTAAATATTACTTAGCTTCGCCTACACGATTATTTACAAAAGCGATTTCTCTAAGCATTATCATCAATTCTGTTGCTTGAAGCCACAACCATTTGTTCAGTCAGTTATTGACAGATGACCCTCGACCTCTAGTGGCAAGAAAAGAAAACTGCCAGAATAAATATTTTCTCGCTGGTTTCCATTAATCAACTTCCTTTCTTGAAAGCTTTTAAAATTAAAGTACGGTAGAAAGGATAAATTTATGCCATAACTTAATTCTGGAGTAACTTTTATTTTCATGCTACGAAGAAATGTTTACATTCTATTTTTATTGGGATTTTTAATAAAATTATGGTTAGATTTATTAAGACATAGTGTTTTAATACTTTATAATTTTTCTTGAAATTTTATGCACTTTTTCTTGCAAAAAAATTAAATTTTGTATCTAAAATCCAAAGCACATTCTTTTAAGAATGCCAAAAAGCTGGTAATTTTAATTCAAAGTTTATTTCATAGGAATTATGTTATTTTTCGGACGATAAGACGCACCTCAAATTTATGGGAGGATATTTAGAAAACACTATTTTGTACTTTGTTAGGTATATAAAGCTATTTTCAATTTCATACATAAACAAAAGATAAAAAATATTATGTTAAAAAATATATATAACAAATAATATATATAAATATATAATATTGTTTAGAATTTTGTAAATAAATATATGTCTTTAGCTTAAATTACCATTAAAATTGTTTCTCTGCTTGTAAAATAATGCATTATTATCATTTGTTCTATGTAAATAGTTGTATTAGCTAAATTTTTGCTGTAGCATGCATTTAACATAGGATTTCTATGGTATCTCGCCAAATTGGTGAGATATTGGTTTGTTGGCGACGTTTTATGCGACTAATTTTTTTGGCGCCAAGTTTGGAGACTTGAGATCAAATTTAGCGACTTTTCCAATCAGATTCTCAAGAAGCTATAAATGCTGCCCCGATTGGAGTTGATGTGTACTTTGTGCTTGTCAAAAGCGCGGCTGTGAGCTGTGAGATTTTCTTCGGAGAATTGCTGAGATTTATGCCGCGATAAGTGTGACTCCGTAAGGCGTCTTTTGTGTTGAGTTTTTCGTACTTCTCTGATCTAGAGTTTGTGTTAGTAGCACTGTAGTCAGTTTCTAACGACCTATAATAAAAGTACCAGTAAAATATTATGCTGTAAAAAATTATATTCGTATTTTTGCCCTGAAAACCTTTTGCGAATTGCGTATTTGGAAAGTAAAGTTGAATAAAACGAATATACAAAAAAAACTGTTTTTTGTTAATTGAAGTAATAAAATTAATTTTTAAATGTTTTTCAATTAAACATACATTATCTTTCTTCGTACGTTTCAAGGGAATTAAGAATAGTGTCAGATTTCCACTTTCTTGCTTTATTATAATACCTTAGAGAATTATTTAAAATAAAGTATCTAGATGTCATTAGAAAGTCTTTCCCCGTGTTTTTTTAATTCGTCGCTTAAATTGCACCCCATTTATATTAAAACATAAAATCACTCTAGGGAACATAATGTGAGTGATGAATTAAATGAAAGTTCAACATTTATTGAGGTGGCGAGTTCCGAAACTGCCTTTAAAATAGTTCCTTAACTACACTTCTTAACAGGAAAAAATTAGCACTGGATTCTGATTAAGTTAGCACTCCTGCATTTACGTGTAACTGAAGTATGTAGAAAAACTCCATTTCCTTAAGAAATTTAATGCTAAAATATGTGGTCATCTACAATTTTTTTTAACTAAAAATCACATTGTGGATGAGTTCTATTATTCTATCAGCATTCTGTTCACAAACGGCGTATTATTTCTAGTCTCATTCAGTTAGGTAGAACGTAGATTTTTATGAATAATCTTTTAAAAAGAAATCCTTTTGAATATTTTGATTAAGTTTCTTTTGTCAATTTGACAGAACTATAATATATTTTTTATAGTTACAGGGCCGGAGGTAACTCAGTGGTAGCGTATCGGCTTTCGGTGCTGAGGATACTCGGATCGAATCCCAACAAGCGCCATTCAATATCTCCGTGTCTAAGTTGGATATGGGACTAGACCAGGAAGTCCCTGTATGAGGTCAGAGAGGGTGGGATAGGGTACGATTCCTCCAACTGTCATCCATGGGGTCGCTCGGTCAAAATTGAGGCGACACTTGGCTAAATCGGACTCGACCCTTGTGGTGCCATTATATACCGGAACCGCACCCCTAAACCCGCTATCCTATATGAACTTGGTAGGGAAATACTTCCGGACAGGGGTCATCAGAAACAACCAAACAAAATTAGACCTTCTGAATTAAAACCATTATCTGAATGTTTCAACTTTCTTTCTTAAAATACTTTCATTATTAAGCATGCAACAATTTATCTAAAGTAAAAGGAGCGATATTCAGAAAATTTTTACTATGTACACTTCATCAGGTGTTAATGTGCCAAGGATTTCTGTTGTGTTAACTTGCGCATAATAATATGCTATACGAATTTATAGATTTTCCCTCCTGACGAAACAATGCTCGATATTGTCTCTCCAAAATGCGTCAATACGCTTTTGCATTCCATACGTGAATAACAGCCTGACTGATCGCCTCATGTTGGCCGATTGTTTAGGGCGCTGGTATTCGATACCAGAGTATGTAGGTTGAAGTCCCAATGTTGGCATGAATATTTGTAGCCGCAAGGACTCGGCTTCAAGCAGTGAAAGATGACCATAGTGCTCTCAACCAACCAGTCAGAATGAACCTTTTCTCGGAAAATATAATATATATTATATCTATAAATTTAAAAATTGATTCATCTGATAACACGACCCGTATATGCATACACAAGGCGTTTTTATCTTGTTGAAGCAGATGTGACCTGTTTGGTTAAAGGAAGTATATTTAACATATACTTCCTGTTTAGGGTATGCATGAATTTGCAGAGTTCATGTTTATAATATGATATCCCTTAAGATTCAAACATCTGGGGTTCTTATAGAAGGATTTTAGCATTATCAGCTGTCTCTTTTCTAGGTCTTTATCATCTGTTACTAATAGTTCTGAAACCACTTGAATTCCATAAGTTCTTGTCATGAGATCCTTCTAAACTCTTTTCCTGTCGTAGAAGCTTTTACTAACTGGCTTACATCGACATCAGCTTTGTCCGAAAGACTGGATGTATAACGACAGAGCTATTTTTAATAGAGCTGTCATAAACGTAATGAGTCCAGTTATGTATTTTCTTGAAATATGAGATGCTGTTTAATCCTTGTGTAACTCACTATGGAAAGGTCTTTTACTTTACAGTGTTAACATGCAGAATATTTTACCGCATGGGAAATGAATTTTCACCAGCAGTAACCCAATGAAAACATTTCATGGCATCGAAATACGTATACCGTAATTCGAAGGTTATTTATTTTATTTGGAACGCTATGTTTATTAAGGCATTAGAACGTTTAGTTAATATTTTATTTATTTTATCCGCTTCAAATCCACTTTTGATTAGGTATTTTTTTGTGTATACATTTATACATAAAGTTTATTATTCTCTACCATAATTAGACACAATAATATTATTATGCCTTAAGTCTTACGTAAAATAGTGCTAATATAGTATAGTCCTAATAAATAGTCTTATAGTCTTAATTGTCTTTAAGTCTTATGTAAAATAGTTAATATAATTATGCTTTAAGTCTCATTTTATTACTGTGCCTGTATATATATATATGCATTGTCTGCAATATAATCTTGGTATTTCTGTACCTTATAAACACAATGATACGCAATTTATTTAAACATCTTTGTAAAATTCAAATTCATATTTTTTAAGGACATTCAATAATAAGTTTCTAAGAAACGCAGCAGGTTTTCGCAAAATTTATATTTACACATAATATATATATATATATATATATATATATATATATATATATATATATATATATATATATATGTATATATATATATATATATGAAACGATAACTTTTTATAACCATTAAAGGAAACGCCTATTCAAAATTCTTTTATATTATGCAATATGATAACTGCCCTCAACCGGAATTCAACTTAGAAATATCCAAATAAACTATTAGATTTTCTCCTAAAGCCACGCGCCAACACCGTTATATAACGAAGAATGTCCCACAGGCTTCTCGAAGTTCTGACGTTGAGGTGAGGTGTCGTGAACTGCCCAATCAGGAGTTCACTTTCACTCGCACTCGGGCGAGAAAGTTACTCTCTTTTTGCCTCTTTGTGTGGAAGCATTGTTATTGGAAAGATGCAGTTTTCGCGCTGCGGGTTTTTTTTCCGTACGCCTGACGTTTTCCGGACAATGAGACGGAAAAATGTTGATCTACTGTATAAGTGTTTATCCCAAGTGAGAGATGTCAAGCGGACTCTTCAGCAATAAAAGTTTGCATTTTGGATAACAAAACTGTCTGTTCCTTTCTGATGTTGGTTTGATTCGATTCTTCATTTCGTCTGACCCGGTGCCACGACTGACACTCTCCACGCCTACAAAATGTATATTGAGGTTTTCTACCTCATACCTGGAATAATTCGAGTTCACCAGCCTGCTGAGCATCGCCCCGTCAAGGATATTACATATATATATAACATGCAATAAGACTGAATGATATTCAGTAAATGTTATTTAAATGAGAGATATTTTAATTTTTATATAACTTGAATAGCTATAAATTTTCAACAAATGGAGATTATCAAATTTTAACAGGCCAAAAAATTTTAAAATTATCAATTTTTGAAAATTTATATGATTAAATATTAAACCAGAACCGCGACTTTTGATTTATTTCATTCATTCATTTTTTAAAATGAAAATGTCTTATTTGTTATCAATCTAATATTTTAGTGAATACCACGGTCATCGTAAAATGCCTTTACGCAAATAATTCCTTACCTTACAAATTAAATTAGAAATTTAATCTTTTCCCAAAATAAATTTACATATCTTCTTTATGAAATCGGATCAAATAAAAATGTTATTCCAATTGAATAATGCTGTCAAATGAAAATAAAACTACCAAATTAAAATCTTTTATTTATGAACTTTAGGTAGCTTAATTTAAATTTTAAGCCCCCGCGGATGGAACACAAGAAACTTGATACAAATTTAAAATCCCAGTTTTCAGCATTTGTGCTAAAAGACATTTCATATGTTGAACACTAAGAAGATATTTTAAATTTCAGACTTAAATTATCAAAATATTTACTCATGGTATTTGGCTCTGCAAAATATATTTGCATCCGCTCTTTCCCTTCCACATTATCTATGGTATGTCCTTGACAGCATAACACGTATTTTGTGTACGATTTATATTCATGATGTATCACCCAGTGCTCAGAATTTATGTTCGAGTGCATTGAATACGATAGGAAATATCATCGTATATCTCCACAAGGACTTTACTTTTGCGTCATCAATCTGAGTGTCTCAGACTATATTTCAGTCGCATATGCATGTGTATATAAACTTCAGGCTTATAGAAAATATTTAACAAATCTCTTACGGATATGCTAGTGTAGAATATAGCAAGAAATGTAGAAGTATACTCTAAGGAAATATGTAAATTTATTTTCTTGTAAGAATAGAGGATTTGAATATTTTTTGCTGAAATTCACTAAAAATTTATTGGTGCATGTACGATAAAATGGAAAATTTCTGCTGTTGCGTAGAAAAATAAGTATTTGTCGTTCCTTATCCGATGATGATCTCATTGTTATTTTGTTTGCGAGCTCTAGAAAGCTATACTACTTTCGTAGATACTATTTCCAACATCAAAGCAGCTAAAGTTGCATTTCGCATGATTCCATGTTCCTTATGCATTTTGCTTATTCCCCAATTTTTTTCTAGTCCAAAAATTAAGTACCATTTAGGTTCCCTTTTAAGACCTGTTTAGGGTCTAAAGTTTTATTTTTTACTTAAATGTCATATGGAATGCAATGACAGTTAGTTACATATAGGGAATTTGTCAAGTGCTTTTCAATACTTTGATTTACTTGTAAATTATACGCATTATATAATTTATTAAAAAATAATAACAATGAAAGCAAAAATGAAGTCAAAATGTAATACCATAGTTGATTATGGTTCATTATACAGAAATGTTATCCTATAGCACAAAATTATGAGTGATAATTGAACTGTTCTCAAACCAAATTGATTAAATACAATTTTTGAAATTTTAGTGTCAAAGCACTTGATTGATTCCTAACTTTTAACATTCATAATAAATTTCGTAAATAATTAGGATTAACACCACTAATTGAGTAAATATTTTTTTGGCCATCGAATAATAAGAAACATTTTCAGAAGTTCATACTCTAATGTAAAGCATTGCAATAAAGCAATTCAAACGCAGATGCATGTACTTGGTTATAATGGTCAATCATTAAATGTTGTTTTGATCACAAAAAGTAAAACATATGAGTCAGTTTCAGTCTAACTGCTGCAGATGTAAGTACTTATGAATGATTAAACAATTATTTCAATTTTTTCTGTAGTAAAAAAATAACATGAAGGCTGCATTGGATGTTATTAATTTTTTTCACTTGATAAATCGATTAAGTCCCGTAGTCACGCAAATATTGTAATAATAATAACGATTACTCCAAGGATCTTCTGTGTTATAGATTTTATATGTCGTCAGATAAATCCTACATTTGCAATAATGCATGTTACAACGTTCATTTGAGTTTATATTTTTAGAAGAATTAAAAAATAATAATGAATATTATTTTAACTTTTTTTCTACTCTTGCTGTTTTATGGATTTAACCGATCTGGCTAGTGCGCAGCTCAATTGATAGTTCAGGAAGACTCATAATGAATAGGTATGATAGTACTTAACTAAAAGATATTTGAAAATTTTGGAGGTCCTCTCTATTTTGTTGCCCATTAAAATTGGATTTTTTGAAAGGAATGATCAATGCCCAATGATAAACTGAAGTAAACTCTGTTATTAACTCTTTGCTTTTGCGCACACTTATCCCTTTGAATAGAGGACCAACTAAAGCTAAAAGTCTAGTAGCAACTTAATGTCTGTTATTAATAAAGTGTTATCACAAAGAATAATTCATAATGTGCTATTGGTCACATTATATCAAAACATTCTTTGGTTCATTGCTCCAGTAGCTCATCCTTCGGAAACCGAAACCATAGTGTTAGTAATTAAGGGGAGTACTCAAATGTGAGGTACTAAAATCAGTCATATTTTATATTTTTCGATTCCTGCAGTTTCTTTAAATATTATCCAATTTAAGCCAAATTTTTAGAGGTGATTCTTCTTAATGTTTTCATTTTGTATATAAATTTATTTTATTATCAAAGAACAACAACTTTATTTTCAGTTAATAAATGTAATACACATTTTGGAATTTTCAAATTTGTATTGAATTTCTCCGCGCAGTCTTACAACCAAAAAAATTAATTTTTATTTAAAATTTGGACATTTTAAGAATAGAAATACATTATATATGTACCTACACCTATTTCTTTTACCATACCTTAAGATATATTTTGTACACACTACTATAAGTTTAAATATAAGGAAATATCACTATAAAAATTCATTTCAAACATTGTATGTAAAACTTATATATATGCTTTTTCTATAAAATTAGGTGGAAATTATAGGTAATCTATATATATAAAACAGTTCCGTAACTGACTCATTCATTCACTGACTGACATACAACGCACAGACCAAACCGCTGGACCTAAAGGGCTGAAATTTTGCATGGCGATTCTTCTAATAGTGTAGGGGTGCACTAAGAAAGATTTTTCAAAAATTCTTAGATTTTTTTAAATTAAATTTTTAAGCTGTTTTTTAAACATTTTTTACGTTTGCACTTAAAATAATACATTGAGGGTTATAAAATTTATATCACGAGAAAGATCATAAAAATTCCTTCAAAATGAAATATATTTCGAATCTTTACCTCTATTTCCTGATTTTTGGTGAATTTTTAAAGATTAAATTTTAGAATTTAATTTATTAAATGCTGATCACGTGATTTCTTTTTCCGGTACTTTTAATAAATTTATCGTCACGTGCATAACAACTAAATAAACAAAAAATATTTTTTTTCCTTGCTAATGCGGCAGACGATTGGACATTATCCAAAAAAATATTAAAATACAGTAAAAGAAATGTTCTACAAACTGGACTATATTAACTGTACTATATTCTTTAGTATTCTTTATATTAGATTTAATTTGAATATTTTCTTCTACATTATTTTATCTATAAAATTATCCTTTACGATTTTCTTTATATATATATATATATATATATATATATACATATATATACATATATATATATATATATATATATTTTACATCAATTGTATACATTGATCGTCGTATTTATCATATAATATAAATATATATTTGGCATGAATTGCATACATTGACCGTTGTATTTAATTTGAATGTACTCCGTAGCGAAGTACGGGTTTTCAGCTAGTAACATCATATAGTTACTCTAAAAATTTCAAAAGGATATGTTCGAAACATTTTAGTATACAATGCGCGCCAACCAGAAAAACATAGTTTTGAGAAAAACTCGTTTAAAGCAAAAATTTAACTTGTAACAGTATTAAATAATAATTGGCAACTTTAAAATTTCCCTGCTGCATAAATAACTCCTTCTTGTTCTTCAATAGCTTCTATAGCAGCAATTCTGGCTCTTTTCTTAGCTCTTCTTGCTTCTAGAGTAGACATTTCAGCTTTAATCTCAGCTGATAGAATCCGACGATTGTCACTCTCTGAAGCATATGCTATTGCATTTTCCCCAATTCTGTATCCCAATTGCTGCATTGTATTTATTTGCCCTATTTGCCCATTATTGAATAAAACAACAGTTTCATTTACAGCTACTTGAACTAGTAAGTCAGGACCAGAGCCAGATATTCTTGGGCATAATTTCCAAATTAGACCATTCAAATATTCGTTTGCATTTTGGGTATGTCCTCCCAAACATCTTTTCAATAAGGAAGGCATACTCAGATCTTTGAATATATCTTTTATCTCATCCATGACAAATGGTGAAATGGCATTTTTGTGTTTATAATTTGCTGGTTTCTCACCCTCTGCTAATAATTTTTGATAGGTGCACCACGAATCAATTCCTTCTGGGCAGAAGCCATGTGTTGGTTCCAAATCTGTGGACCTTTTGTGATAAAATATGGCCCAAATAGCACGTTGCATAGCTTTAACAGAGTCTGAATGTTTTCTGATACAATTCATGCGTTTCCATAATATAATGTGAATTTATTAATTGCACCATCTGTAAGCCTACCTTTACCACTTATCGTTTTCCCGTCACCTAATTTCTTTCCTTTTATTTCCTGTTTTCGCTTCCTCAGTCTTGACCCCATTCTTTTTTGCATATGGCCAACACACTCAATTTTTGATACAACAAAATTATCGTCATATGGTTTCAATTTCTCAACAGCAACAAATGTTTTACAATCGCCATCACCAATATATTGAACGTAACAAACATTGTACAAGAGAGTCGAGCGTTCAAAAAATCTCTGCATGCCTACGACTTCCATCATTGCAGCTGAACCGCTATGATTCTTTTGGCATGTTTTGAAGTGTTCCTTGCTCCACTCCTCATATTTCTTTCCAGAGCGGATACCTTCCCAGTCAGTGCAGCCTCTACAATGGGAAGACAGTACCTCGGTGTCAATAACTTTACCAACCGTAGATCCTATCACTGTACATACTCCAACTAAAGAGGTATGTCCACGGGTTTTCCAAGTACCATCCCCGCTTATAGTCAAATCCGTACTCTCATTTGCTTCAACTTCTTCCTGTGCAGCTGAGGCCGTGCTCTTTTTAGCCAAAATGGCAGTCATATCTTTTATGTTTTTGATTAGTGAGCTGTATGCATTAACTGTCACAGGCTTTGGCAAGTCCATGATACCAAAAAACATCTTTGCCCCATATAAACCTTGACCTAGTGTTCGCATAGCATATACATATATAGAGTTAATTTCAGGTAAATTCTTTCTTTCCCCAATCATAGCTGACTTTCTGATAGAAGATAATTCACCACAACAGTCACAGTAAATGCTAATTTTTTTCGGATAGTCCATACACAGTTTCACAATTTATCCTTATATTTTCACCACAAATTTTACATGAAACATATTCTTGTATTGCTTTAAAAACAATACCTTTGTCAATCAAACAATAGCCGCTGAATTCAGTATCAGATATCAAAGTACATTTATCAGAACTAAGTTTTTTACTGGAAGCACTCTGTTTTTTACCTTCATTCGTTTTCTTCGTAGATTGGTTTCCCCTGAATTTATGCTTTTTTGGCCTCTTATCAGAGATTCTTTTCACCTGTTTGCTATCCATAGCAATTAATCAGGAATAAAATTTTAAAAAAACAGACAGAAAACACCGTAAAAATCACTTGAAAACTGCGAGATATATCGAACAGAACTCAAACAACGTGGTTTCAGAAAGTAAACAAGCCGAATACTAACTACTGTAAAAGTTTAGTAGTACATATTCTATTGGTATCAGCAGTCGAAACATATAAAGCATGGGGTCAACAATGTCAATAAATAGAGTCAGATGATGGAAGGGAGAAAAGATAGGAGTGCGAAAGTAATGTAAACAACGGATGGGTGATTTAGATGCCCGAGTCAGCTGTTCTTCTCAGAGGTGTTATTATTTTAATTTCGTGATTGTAGTGGTTGTAATTGGAATATTTTGATGCGGTTTGACCACTTCGCGTAAGACCAATTCGCCGAATGCGTTGCCCCGGGTGCACCGCAGGGGGTGGGTACACACTGCACCCGTTTTATGGTCCACAAATATTGAACCGAGTCAAGTGGTGGACCAGACCAACTGACCCAGCACCCCCAGAGATAAATTTGAGAACTTGGAGGACATTGCCTATTTTACGTGCCCCGGTCACCATTAGTAAACCAATGAATTTTGTCAGTGACCGGCCTCGAACCCGCAACCCTCAGATCACTGGCTCGAAGCATTTGCCAACCGGGTTACTGCGCCCCATTTTTTATAAAGTCTAATTTCGTAAATTAGACACAATATCTAATAATTTGAAAGTTTGATCGAATAATGATTGTTTATAATTCCGCTGAATAAAGATTAAAATCCTGCACTTTCAATTCATGATTCCACTACCAAATAAATGTTCGGGAGCTTGCGTTTGAGTTGCGATATTACAAAGAATAGTCCATTAAGGATTTGATTGATTTACATGATTTTTGATTGTCTTGTGCATTAAAATATACAGAATGACAAAAAATGTCAATAGCCATTTTGAAGATTTAACAACGATTCAAGAGCTTACGAGGAGAGAACATGCTGGGCAATTGTTTTCCTATTTCTGAGCCGAACTTCAATCTAATTGATTAAACCTTAAGACGTTAACATTACTTTTATCCACATTACTTAACCGTTACTGTTTAATCAACCTGTGGAAGCTAAAAATTATCGTTCCTGATCAAAAGCAAGTATATTTATCCCTCATTTGCTATCGTATTCGACATAATTTCAACGATGTTTATACTATTTTACGCCATTTTTTAAATTTAAATGAAAGTTTTATATTTTATTTTTTATAATATTAAATCAATCAGTAATGTGTAAATAAATTCGAGGTATCTGCCTTACAAACATATCGTAAGCGGTATTTAACTTGGCTTGATAAAACGAAATATTAATATTATATAATATATGTATTTTATTTTGGTTTTGGAATTAGGAAAATGACAGATCGTAAAAGAGATAAACTTTGAAAACAGGGACCACGTTTTGCATTGCAAATGGAAAACATGCTCTAATTTTTTTTTGAATTTTTCCTTCTTTAAGGAATTCTAGACCCTATGCAGGTGTACGTTGATAGCGTATAGAGACTATTCCATTTTTAGTTACTCTTTGGTTTTTATATTTTATTAATTAATATTAATACTGAATTAAATACTGATTATTCACTAAAGATTTTCACATTTTTCGGCAATAACAGCAGTTATAAGTAGAACAGTGGTCTTGAAGCAGTGATTACGCGGTACCCTGTGAGTTGTGTCATAATTTTACGCAGTTTTCTTTTTAACTCATAAGCTCTGGGACCAAAATCCTTTTGAAAGTGGATTTTGGCATGAAGATAGGTAAAGTATTTGCAAAATAATACAAGATATAGGTTTTGAACACGATATATTCACGGGCAAGGATTTATTACAAGATAAATTTGCTTGGAAGTAATTCTTACGGAGTAAGAATTACTTTCAAGAAAAATAATCTTATTTTCGGTTTCAAAAATATATTTATAAAGAATTGCCTGAAAAAGGGCAACGTCTTTTATTTATCGTATTTGCACTTTTCTTCTGTGAAAAGGATTGCTCTATGTTCTTATATATAATATGAATTGGAATAAATTTGAACGAAGAAGAAGACTGTAGAATTTACATGTGAAAAACAGACTGTACTTTTGCGTGTATTTGTAGCATTGGAACGACATATCTACCCCAAAAAACATCATAATATTTTCTGTCCCGCATATATGCAAAATTTCTCCTGTTTTAAATGACAGATACTGGTATAGTGGATTCATTTTTTAAAGATTATTTTAAAATGCATAGGTTTTATAATAAAAGTTTATTTGTCTTCAGAATGGAAATGTGTTTGGCTATTCACGATCGACTACAATTGCCATCTGTTAATAAGAGATAACGTAAATAATTGTGAGAATTTTTCTGCGAACTATTAAAGTTTAAAAACTCTTTCGAAAGGAAGAATGGATGGGGAAGCAGTAAAACATCAATTTTTAGAAGTGGGTTGAGTGATTTATGTACCAATTAGTTACCGGTAAACGAATTTCATTGATAACCGATAGAACTCTTTTTGAGGTATTTAAGATTAACACAGAATAAATTCTGACTGATTTAGTATAAATATGTAGAAAATTCAAGAAATATATATCCAAGAATTTAAGAAATTCAATGCAACCAAGAATTTCAGCGTCAGGCTTTATTCCGTTCAAGAGTCCAACAAAAAAAACTACACACGCTTCGCGCAAAACGCAAAGGAGCCAGGTGGCGCTACTAATACGCCAAAAACAAACATATATAATTTCAATTTGCAACATATGATTACATGTAGAGCAAGGTATAAGGGATTATCGAGCAACTAGGTAATTCGTACATTGAATTTTTCGAATAATGTAAGGTACCATTCTGAAATTAAACGTGCATTTAAAGTATAAATTACCAACTCACTGGGAAATTAGAAATTATTCCAGTAATTTCGGAATTGTTTTATAACGCTAGACTGGTTTTTTTCTGAATTTTTTTTCAAATGCAAATTTCTTTTTATTGAGTAAACTAAATATAATAAAAAATCTCTTAATAGTAAAAAATCTCTTAATAACTAAATATAAGGTATAGGGGATTATCGAACAACTAGGAAATTCGTACATTGAATTTTTCGAATAATTTAAGGTACCATTCTGAAATTAAACGTGCATTTTCAGTATAAATTACCAACTCACTGGGAATTTAGAAATTATTCCAGTAATTTCGGAATTGTTTTATAACGCTAGACTAGTTTTTTTCTGAATTTTGTTTCAAATGCAAATTTCTTTTTATTGAGTAAACTATGACCTTTTTTCATGCGTGTAGAGGTTTCTAGCACTTACTGAGTTTTCATCATAGTGTAAATACTGAGCAGTTCATGTAGAAGTTACGGGATGTAACGTAGCAGGCCTCCTCGTGGTTCACTAAGGGTAACGCTAAATCTGCTGCAGCTTTTGCCACGTTTATCGTACCTAAATCAACAACAGCAGTAATACAGGAAGAGTTATAGAACATATTCTTAAGGCTGCTATGTACTAACCCCATTGGATTCGCTCACCTAAAGGCTAACTTATGGAGAAAATTTGTCCACGGATTGTCGACTTGGATTCAAAGATTTAAAAAAAATTATACTCCATCTTAGAGAAAGAAATTTTACATTTGTGTACATTTTTCGTTTTTCTAAAATATGCAATTAATATTTTAAAATTTAAATTATTCGGGGGAAAATCTGGTATAGTGTGTTTTAAACGCTCATAAATTCCTTCGGTGGACGAAATTTATAAAATGAATCCTGTAGCGTTTTGCAGAAAAGTTCAGGCTATCTGACAATACCAATTTTATTTGATTTTCCACATTTATGTACCTGTAAATAGTTGACAAAAATATATTTTAAATGAAAAATTTGGGGGCAGCGCTTAACCCCCCTATAGAGAGAGAGCCATTACAATCCCTCAAAATGTCAATCTTAAGGGACGTGGAATTCTCGAACTGTCAACTGGACTCCTCCCACCACAAGAGTCTGCAAGACTCGGTTCGAAATTACGGGATCGGTCCTTTAGCCAAGTCAGACTCCGACCTTTGTGGTGCTATTCAAAACTGGAGCTGCACCCTTCTTCCCAATAGCCATTGTGGACTTGAACTGATATACTGATTGAAGTGATATAGATATGATAATAAAAATGATAAGAAATAAATGATAAGATATTATATGAATATGGGGATGGAACGTGATAACTGGAGATAATCAAATTAGATTTTCACACCAGCAAAGTATAGAGGTTAAAATCTTCATTGTGTTGTGTATTTTAAATTCGTAAGATATAGTCAAAAATTCATGAGTACTTAACTACTATTGAGAAGTATAACATATGTAGACACAGTCTCTTTACCGTGATCTTGGTAGCATGTGGAGTGGACGAAACACATCAGCTATAACCACGAGGCACCGGCTACGCGGGAAAGATGGAGCCAGGCCTAACACGTTGAATCTGGTCCACGAGTTGATGCATAGAAAATTGATGACGAAGATGAAAGCTGGACCTCTGAAAGTGACACACACCTAGAAGCAGCTCGGTGATGAAGATGATGGTTCCAAAGGTCTGGCTAACTCGGGAATATTGCTGGATGATGCACTTAATGAAGTATCGACACAGAAAGAAGAATGGCAACGTTTTTTTCTAATTATGGTTTATTCATCGAAGACATCTTGACGAGAATATGGGTACAGAAATATATGGGTTAAAGCCAGCCAGTATCACAAAAAATGTCCGAAGACAAAAATTCGGGGAGACACGCTCCAAAATTCCAAACAGCATTCATGGCGCTAACAATCGTACTCCCTCTTTTATGGAGGGGAAGCAAACCTTTTGTACCCAAAACCTGTTCAAACAAGCCTAGGTTAAAGTGCTTACTCTGATAAAGAGATCCCATTTCCTTTTCGTCTGAACAACAAAATAAAGTCTGTAGAAGATGATAAATAATAGAAAAATAAACACTAGCTGTATCAAAGGACTAAATTAAAAGAGAAATTAATTAAACTGCGATTATATTGTTATTATCTTTAGGAAACATCGCCGTATGAATACATGTAAGCTATTGCACACGTGGGAAGCAGTTATTTTTGCAGTTAAGTTGAGAAATCGAATCGCGATGCGAAATTCGAATGAGGTAATCGATTCTATTATTGGAAAATGTAAATATATTTAGCTATTGTAGATATTAACAGTATAATCGCTTTAAGCATACAATATGTATCTGGAAAATAGTTATATTTTAAATTAATATTAATACAGATAGCAATTAATTGTTTAAAGATGAAATTAATTAAGTTAAGTTAATAGCGGTTATCATTAAGTCTTTAAATTTTTGAGTAATTAATTTTACATAGTGGCATTATGCCACACTGATATTAACAACAACAAGCGCAGAATAAGCAATTATGATACACAGTAAACATCGCCATTATGGTAAGTACAAGAACGTTATGAGAATGGCCTTTGGAATGTAATTTAAATACGTCATATCCCCTAAAATGCTTTTGAAGAAACCATTCCAATCTTATGTTACATTAAACATAACAACAACGTAAACAAAAACGCCAATTTCAAGTAAAATTCAAAATGTACAGAAATAATTTTGAACAACATTTAAATCCAAAATCAACTACACGTGTCACTGCAATCAACAAGTATTTCGCAGATTATTTTCCATATCCGTAAGTGCTATTTCCAGAGCTCCCCTGTGTTCTTGAATTCCCCACAAAGGTGGAATGACGGTTCTGAAAGTTTTTCATTATACAGAAAACATTTCTCATCTCCTACAAAAGCTATTCAGAAAGTACGGGGAAAAGTAAAAAATCTCTTAAATGCATCTATTAGAAGATCTACCTTTTTTCTTTTTCTCTTACGTAGAACCTTTTTAGCTACTATCTATTTTCTGTCCGTCAAAAGGTAACTTCAAAACTGCGCAGAAAGTGGGTTCATACTGCCCAAATCAAATATTCATGAGTTTCTGACTGACTTCTGTATCTTATCGCTTTATCTTTTAAATCCCTTTTTTCTATTCTTCAAAAGATACTTTCGTGGTGGAGGTAATTCAAAGAGAAATAGTAAGGTTTTATGCCGAGAGTTGAAGGAAATACATTGTTGACAGTTTCATTCTTTGTGCTTAAGAGGGAAGCGTTTGCCCTTTTCGGAAGTTTCAATTCTGGGGAAGTTTAAATTGATGATATCGGCAGATTTCTAGTGATAAATGATATTTTTTTTTTCAAAATTTGCATGAAGAAGTGTTAAGTGGGAATATAACGCTTTGCAAAATAGAAAGAAATATGTATAATTACTTTAAAAATAAATATTCCTATCATTTAAATAACAGCGCGGTCATGGCCGAGTAACTAGGGCAGTGGCACTCGGTTCAGATCCTGTGGGTTCGAGTCCCACTGTTGGCATGAATGTTTGTAGCCGTTCGGAATCGAATTTAAAGTGTAGGTTCCGGTCAAATTAGCCCTCGTGTAGCAAAAAGTTGACCGCAGCGCACCAAACTAAACCAAATCTTTAATTAATAATTACGCGGGAACAAAGTTATGTAGGAGAAAATTATGTTATATATAGACTTGTGGATATATACTAACTCAATTTTAGTAACTTTAACACCCTACATTTTTATTTACTTTTTTTTTTGGAAGAAATATTTTGTGGTTGTCCTATGTCAATTGATGCCTCAAGTTGACCGAATTGCTAGGCGCTAGTCTCCGGAAGTAGACTATTGGACCAAACCCGTTCATTTCCTTCCAATGAGCAGATGGAATCCCCGGTAATGGACAGAATTCTGAAAATGCTCGCATACCACTGTTCAACCTATGTGAAAAGTGGTTGGATGAACAGAGGTAGAAAAAGAAAACGAGGTGCCTCGCTTATGTACTCAACTTTTGATCTCTAAACAGGTGAATGCATTGTAGCAAGTGCGAGAAAAATAATGGAATGCTTTTTGAATGGGAAACATTCTAATTTGCGTACCGTGACATAACAATTTTGGCAGGCTTTAAACAGCAGACTTTGAATGAGTTTCCTTCTAATACAAAATGTGGCATCAAGTTAATGATTCTTGTCTACACCTGAAACGTCTGGTATAATGATTAGACATCCATTGTGCAGCCACAGAATAAATCATTGTACACTTTGCTTTGGAGACACGGCGTTCCTCCGTTCGCGTCGAGATTGTTGATTTGACCTGTGACTGGTTTGGCATATCACGTGGTCCGTCAAAGTTGAATTTAAGTCAAGTTCAACGGGTGACGTCACAAATTAATGTTTTTTTATAAATAATTGGAAACAATTTAATTACACTTTACATTACCTTTTTTATGTAAAAGAACTATTTTATTGCATTGAAACATGTGTAGATATATTTTATATTACATTATGTATTCTGGTTGCAAAAACAATGTACAAAAAAGGCAAAAGTTCAATTTAGCTTACAGTTTTTATTTTAGAATAAACACCATTACTTATAAAATGAATAAAAAACATTATCCTGACCGAGCGTTAAATTATTATTATTATATTTTTTACACGCATAATTAATCGTATTAAATCTTATAAAATTTATTCCTCTTATAAAAGAAGTAGGTAAGTGAATATAAACTTAATATTCAACATTAAAAAGTTTTGACATAAATAATATCCAATGATTAATAAACTAATGAAAGAGGCTCCTATATTAATTTACTTACATTCATAAATTAAGTAAGGAATGAGAAAATTGGACTCTTGCTGCTAAAGCGTAAAAAAAATAAATGATTAACTGTTCGCAAGGAAGAGAAATTAATATTTTAATAATAAATGCATAGGTATGAAATATCCTCAGCAGACTTTTTGTAAAATTATTCAACTACTTTGTGTTTTGTGATTTCTTTTTTTGTGTGTGTTTTAAGTAAAACTCCAGTTAATTAGAAAAATTGTTTTTTAAATCTAAATTATGTGAAATTCTTAAGTGAAATCCTCTATATCTCGAACAAAAGAAGCGGAATTTTTAATTAAACTTTATCTTCATTATTATTTTATTGACCTTATATATCCATGTTCCTTATATATCCATGTTCTTGTTTAAAATGGACTTGGTACTGATTTGCTGTGTAGATTAAGATGCTTTAAAAACTAGAGACGATTTTTATTTGTTATTTAAAATGGCAATGTTTGAAGGAATATTAGCCCTATTCCCCGGGCATACGAAAATTTCGCCGTGCGTCATTTTAAAATATACTGATGAGCTATATAGTCGATTAAGAGAAAACGTCATGACAACATCAATTACGCAGGCAAAATTTTCGTATCCCCGAAGAATAGGACAATATTCCTTAAAAAAATTTCACTTCTTTTCGGCGTCATCGGGACGTATGTTTGTAAAATGTACCAATGAACTTTATGGCAACATCAATTTCGCATGGCAAAATTTTAGTATCCCAGGAGAATAGGACCAATATACCTTAAAAACATTTCACTGCTTTTCGGGTTATAGGGAGGCACGTTTGTAAAATATACCAATGAACTTTACCGTATAGATTAAGAAGAAACGTCATGATAACCTCAATTTCGTACGACAAAATTTTGGTGTTTTTTAAGGAATATTAGCCGCATTCTCCGTATCCCCGGAGAATAAGGTCAATATTCCTTAAATCAATTTCCCTTCTTTTGGGATCTTCGGGGTGTATGTTTGTAAAATATACCAATGAGCTTTATTGAGGATTAAGAGCAAATGTCACGGTAATGTCAGTTTCGCAACGCGAAAGTTTCGTATTCTCCTAGAATAGGTAAATATATGTATTATATATTAAAAATTTAAATACAATTATCCATTTTACGGAGAATTACTTGAAATTTTTTTTATTTGATGAAACAAGAGCCTCTCGGTAAATATTATCTGCACCTGTTTCAGTACTTGCAATTCCCATCATCCCTAATATTTTACAAGAATTCTTAACTTTCTACCGTTCTGTTCTTTCTGTACAAATGTTGGCGGAACTCTAAGTGGAATTAGAGGAGCTAAAGGAGTGGAAGATCGAAGAAGTGAGATTAGCAAGGAGTGTGATGGAACGTTCCTCTCACAGAGGTGGTGATTTTAACGGAGTATTTTGGTGGCACTTAAAGATTTCAGATCGCCCTCGAAATTTACCAGCGAATCTATGATTAATGAATGAATACTTCAGTCACCAACATCTGGGGACATTATTTTAAGGAATTAACAAGTACAGTCTTACAGTCTTCAATAAGTTGAGACAAAACACGGTATAATTTAAACTACCAGTATTAAGGAAGGCAATCACTTCTTTCTCAACATGCAGTGACTTCACTGCCGCACAATGTTTTTTTTCCCCAATGCGGAGGCACTTGTCGTCAAACATTCGCCTATACTACGCCGCAATTTTACTGCCCATTTTATTGTGGGGGCACCATATAGGCGGACAGAATTACCCCCTATGAAGGGACGACACGAAGAGAGGCATTTTTCGTGGCGCGATTCCAGGATTCGATCCGAGCATCCTCAGCACCGAAAACCAGCGCGCAGTACCACTGGGCCGCCACAAGCCCTACAAGGTTCTTCTGCTGTCAAACTGTTGCAGTTATGATGGAGATTAATTTCTGCCTCATGATCGTACCAAACACCACTCCGGTTCAGTGTAAGTAGATAGTTTCAGTTGGATTCCTAAAACATGGGCTCTATAATCAAAGCACGAAAATTCATCAAAGCTCTAAAATTCATTATTTGATTCCGCGTGATGTCAGACGCTTGAAAATATGGTGAAAATAAAAAGTCATTGGAAGGGAAGTATAAGATAGTTACAGAACAACTGCAGAGGAGAAATAAAATGGAACGTAAGATTACTGACGTCCCAACATGACAAAGGTGCAGATTTTTAGTGCAAAGTTTTAGCTTCGTTATCAGTAGAAAGTATGTACAGATAATTATATCTTTAAATTATATCTTTAGTCATACATATACTCTAAAATCTTAAGAGTATATAATTATATTTAAATGATAGGACAAAATTTGTTTTTATAGAATTCCCGCAACATACATATTAGGGCTTTACAACTGCTTTCATCGTACTGATACTTAACTATAATTTACGCTTATAATCGATTACAAAATATTATCGGAATCTGCAGGGAAAACATATTTCTCAAGTATTATGGCAAATTTTATCTGAATTTACCAAGATATTCACTGTGTATAGCCATATTTTGCTTTGTAATTTGTTTTAATTTTGAATACTGAATAAAGAAATAGGAAACACTAAATATGAGTAGTTTCTAAATTTTGCACATGTTTAAAGCATACTGAATGAGGATATTAATATAACATCTGAAGTATTTCTATATAATCGACCCTATTAACAGTATGCAAAAAATATATTTACCCTTTTGGAATGAACTTTATATAACAAGGCGTGTGTTTTAATCGAATTTCAATTTTATCTCAAAGACTGCGTTTAGAAAAATTTGTAAACACTTTCAACACTGTCATTTTTTATTACGGTTTTTACTGCTCAGTCCTAGTACCATAAAATTATATGCCGAGAAATATTTTATTAAACAAAAATTTTTCTTTCATAATTGAAACATTTATTTTGACCAAGAACTGAAGCTTTAAACAGTCTAAGATAATTAAAAAAAATCCATCAGTGATATTCGACTTTAAACAAACCAAAGTTTCTTTTTTTTTACTTTTTTATTCAGCGTTTGAAATTAATCACGTCAAACGTATTAAATTTCTGCTGAAAAATGCCTCAGAATTTTTCTCCCCTAACAATGCAGCTATTAAAATATTCTCTTCTTGAAATTTGCCTTTAATCAAATTTGTGTAATTCTTGACCCTCGCATTTTCCTTATTTTGAAAATTAATTAATTTAGAAATTTGTTGTGAATAAAGAGAGGAGTTAAAAATAAAAGTGTCTTCAAAGCCCTTTTTATTCCAAAGGGATGCGGGACGTTAAAATAGAAGACATGGAATTTTCAGCCTAATAAAAACGAATTTTTTGTTTTGTTTTTGTCTCGCAAATTGAAATTTGAAAAACTGCATGCAAATGCGGGATCCTTATTTAAACTTTCGTTAATAACTGATGCATGAATATTTCATGCAATAAGAACCTCCGTCTTATTTGTTTCCTTTCGAGGCATTGTAGCAAAAAGTAAATCGTAGAGTATCTATTTATATGTGGGAAGCTTTCGAAGATTCCAAAATAAATCGGGGGTTATATACTGCTGATAAGGACGACCAATCTGCGCTTCCTTTTAAACTTTTTATTTTCACTCCATATTTACATTATGATACACTTTGTACAATTGCCTTATTATTAGGTAGGCGAACTGCATCAAACTTCCATATTAATAGCGTGGCACGCTTACATCCGATCATAACATGGCTTGCCTGCCTTCCGCACTTCTTACATTTTTTTCTCCATTTATGGCGCTGTATCACAGCGCCCTCTTTTCCCTTTTCAACAACTGCAGTTGCACTAGGATCAAGTATTTAGTTTGATCACTTTTCTTGAAACTAGGTATATACAGTGTACTACCGATTATCTGATTCGCGAATTCTGCGTGCAAAAAAAAAGGGGGAAATTTTTATCCAAATTAATAACTGCTTAATTTCTTAAAACTTCTGTGTACTAACCCTATTGGATTCGCTCACCTCAATGTTAACCGGTGGAGAAAATGTATCTACTATTGGCAGCTACATAAATGCTGATAATCCAGTAAAAAGGATATTTTGAGATAGCATGGACTAATTTGTACCTTGTAAGAGGATCCAATTTATAAATTTCGTCTACCAGAAGAATTTATGAGTGTTTAAAACACACTATATCAGATATTTCCCCAGAGTAATATAAATTTTAAAATATTATTTGCATTAAAAAAAACGAAAAATGCCACAAAATGTAAAATTTCTTTCTCTATTGTGGAGTACAATTAAAAAAAAACAAAATATTTCAATCGAAGTCCGCAGTCCTTGGACAAATTATATCCATAGGATAACATAGAGTTGAGCGAATCAAATAGGGTTAGTACACAGCAACCTTAAAAACTGCATGCAAATTTCCTCAAATATACATGTATAAAAAGCACGATTTTAAAAAAAAAGCTTTATGTTTATTGATAAGATTTTTATTTCTAGAAGTAAATCTTCTAGAGTGATCTATATGGACAAGGGTTTGAACATATGACACTGAAGTCATAAATGCTGCTACAATTCCACCTCGAAAAGAACTTGTAGAGAATGAAGAAGAGTCCAGAGATCTGATCAAACACATCACAGTGCTACCGTTCGTAGATACTTTGCTAGATTACATGAGTCAGTGGAATCATGAATACAATGATATCATAGCTATTACAAAATTCGTAGTGATATCAAAAAGACTTATCAAAGATTCAGTAACACACACACAAAAAATTACTGTTTGCATACGCAAATTTATTCAATACATAAGAAACACAATTGTAGCATTATATTTTGCAAATAAAACAGAATTGAATAGAAATCGGTAATTCGTGTTTTTTGGTGATTCGTGTTTCTCTTCCCCTCCATAAACCCGGATAATTGGGAGTACACTCACTGTATTTACTTTATTTGATTCTTGGACATCTGAATGTCGTAGAAAATATGTGTAGAAAAAAATTTGATCTCTTTTAATCTCGGATAAATCAGAAAATTTTGGTAATGTCAAGTCCCGTGTTTAATAAAGAACTATTCTTAATTCACTCACATGGTGTGTATGGGTGTTCCGGTGTCTGAGGCAACGAATTTACATAAAAGGCAAAAGATTCCAGATTCCAGTGCAAGAAATGTTCTATGAATTATATTACTGATTATATGTGTTTCATAGGGATCATACACAAATCTGTTGACCATTAGATCTGATATCTGGAAGTCCCCAAAATAAGTATATAGATCACTATTTCTCTTAAAAACAATAATACTTACCAACTTGTTTATTTGAGACACGAATGACTGCGAAATTGTATATCTAGTTATCTTAGAATCGAACTTAGGGTCTGTTCACATAGAATCCGTCAGTGTTAGCGTTCAAGATTCCATTGGCACTGATTGGTTAAATGGGTCAATGATTGGTATATGATTGGTTAAAAATATTCAACGCTGACGTTGACGGATTCTATGTGAACAGGCTTTTTGTGTCTTTCAGTAATAAAGTATATTCTGCAGCTCGTTTAATTCACTGAAAGAGAATCGTCCAGAACTATAGAATATTCTAGGTAAGTACCTTTTATTATTGCATAGTAGTCGAGGAATCTTATGACTGTTCTTTGAATTTTGATAAATGCTGCATTAGAGGATCTCATATCACACAGCATTTCTAAACGAGAAAAAAAATAATTCTGGTTCTAATTCTTAATCTATATGTATAAAACGGTTCCGTAACTCACTGACTGACTGACTGAGTGACATAAGACGCACAGACCAAACCGCTGGACCTAAAGGGTGAAATTTTGCATGGCTATTCTTCTTATAGTGTAGGGGTGCACTACGAAAAAGTTTGAAAAATTATTAGAATTTTTTAAATTAAATTTTTAAACTGTTTTGTAGCATTCTTTAAAGTTTGCATTTAAAATAATAATCTAAGGATAATAAAATTTAAAATAATAATCTAAGGATTATAAAATTTATATCGCGAGAAAGATCATAAAAATCTTTCAAAATAAAATCTTTTTCGAACTTTTACCTCTGTTTTCTGATTTTTGATGAATTTTTAAAGATAAATTTTTAGAATTTAATTTATTAAATGCAGATCACGTGGTTTCTTTTCTTTTTGTGATACTTTAAATTAATTTTGCGTCACGTGCATGAATACGAAATGAATTGACAAAAGAAATATTAAAATACTGTAAAATATAAAATTTAACTACTAGAGTAATTGAGATGGAAGTTTTTAAAGAATTTAATTCAAATTAGTATGTGTTATGGATATTAAACATACAAATTAATTGTATACATTGACCGTTGTATTTAATTTGAATATTTTCTACATTATTTTGTCTATAAAAACATCCGTTACGATTTTTTTATAACTATATATTTTTTTTTGGCATTAATTGCAGACATTGACCGTTTTATTAAATTTGAATGTACTCCCTAGCGAAGCACGGGTATTCAGCTAGTATGTAAATAATTTCCATGTAAAATTCCTAGCAGAACTTGTGTCGTATCCAAAATAATGGGCTTTCAATCTTATGATTTCAAACAAACGCTCATTTTTTAAAGATTCACATTTTCTGATATAAATGTTTTAATAATTTAGAAATGGAAGATATACCGGCCAAATGTTCTTACATACATTTATTTATATTATGCTGTTTATTTGAGAAATTCGAATGAAACAAACCTTAATACTTTTAATCAAATGTTAATTGTAATCTGCATCTTTTTCCTTTTATAAACTGTTTGTTAAAACATTTATATGCATAACTCATATAAATATTCATAGAACTTATTCCAAACTGACAATCAAATTCTCAACGTTCATTTAAATTCATTTCATCTCAAGTGAGAGGCTGCTATATAGGCACGGTTAAAGTTGTAAGTTGAGAAAAGGATGACAGGTAGGGTTGCCAGCAGTTGAAAGCATATAAAGGGAACTTTTTCGATAAAAAGAAGATAACAAAAAGAGGGCTAAAACATGCAAATATAATATTTATCCACACCCATCAACAATAATTTATATATATTACATATATAAAAATACAATTTGTGACAAAAGAAAGTAATTTTTTACTTTTCAGATAAAATTAAACATTTATCAACGAAATATCACTTTTCTCACTCACAGGTATCATATTGATTTTGAGCTAATAAATGATGACAAAATCGTTTACATGTCATATTTTTATAATTACTGATATTATTGATTTAATACTTTCTATGTTGAGACGATTTTTCGACGATCGAAAAAAAATACATAATAGGCTTCTCAGACTAATATTTTTTTAAAACTACACTGAAGTGCCACTGAATTAGGGATAGCAAAGCCTATGCAAATTGTAGCGCTGCTCATCATGTATGCGCAAGTGAGGGCGCTGTGGTAACTTCATATATAGCGCGTACTGTGGTTGTTCTGAATTAGTTGTTGGAATTGCCAGTATAGGTAAACTGCCTGATTTAGACGCCTTCGATCGTGGACAAATCGTAGGTGCGCGACGCAAGGGACATTCAATTTCCGAAATCGTCAGACAGCTAGGATTTTCAAGGTCGACAGTCTCAATAGTATACCAAGAATACATGGATGGTGGAAAAAAACTAGCGATTGGGCACACTGCAAAGGACAATTAGCCTTGACAGTGCGTGGTGAGAGACGGCTCAGACGTATTGTACGTAGCCAGCGAAGCCAAACATTAGCTCAAATTACCGCCCAGTTTAATGACGGTGCAAGTCGTACAGTCAGTAAACGGACTGTAGAACGCTCGCTTCATCGTATGGGTTTCGGGAGCCGTCGACCTACGAGAGTACCATTGCTCTATACTTGCCATCAGGCTGCACGTCTTGCCTGGGCAAGAGAGCACAGAGAGTGTAGTGTAGAGGACTGGAAACGAGTAGCATGGAGTGATGAGTCTCGATTCCGACTACTTAACGCCGACGGGAGGCTGAGAATATGGCGTCAGGCTCATGAAGCCATGGATCCTGCATGCCTGGCTGGAACTGTACAATTGCATGGTGGCTCAATCATGGTCTGGGGTGTTTTTTCGTGGCACAGTTTGGGATCTTTGGTGCGTGTACCAACCTCTCTCAATGCAATTCGGTACGTAGAGTTGCTGGGTGATCACCCCCATCCGTTTATGCTGTTCTGTTATCCGCACGGTGAGTTTTCCAGCAAGGAAATTGTACCTCTCACAAGTCCCGGTTGGCTACTGGCTGGTTGGATGAGCATTCCTCTGACTTCTCTGTCATGAATTGAACACCTAAAAGCCCAGACTTAAATCCTATTGAGCATCTTTGGGATATTTTGGAACAAGGCGTGAAAGGCCATCACACAGCACCAAAGAACCTTACTGAATTATGGACAGCTTTAGCCAATATTTGGCAAGCCATTCCTATGGAACGTTTCCAGAAACTTGTTGAATCTATGCCTCGTCGTGTGGCAGCCGTTATCAAGGCCAGAGGAGGCCCAACTCGTTACTAGGTAGGTATCCCTAATTCAGTGGCACTTCAGTGTAATAACTTCTGATATCGATTTATTATCACTTTTTAATTCATTATAAAATTTCTTACATGTTATATTTATATAATTGAAGGGTTTGGTGCAAAAAGGAGGTAACTCATTTTTCAAGTTTTCGAAGACCGTAAAAAAACATTTGAATATTCAAAATTCTAAGTTTTAAGAAAATATACTTTTTGGTAATTGTCTTTAATTGTGGTTACATATTAGGACAGTGTTTTCACTCAAAAATATATCTTCTCATATGACGTTGCACATGTGTGATTGTTGGAGCTACCTATTTCTTGCCACCAAATGGAGGTTCTATCTACTTCTAAGAAAAAGATTTCTCGAAAAAAAAATACAATCTACTCTCATAATATTTTATTTAAAGAAAACTTTGGTATTTGGCTATTTGGCATTTTGATTGATATTTTGGCTTTACAAACAGAAAGACACATTTATCAATCGTCACATTCCCCTTCTCTAACATCAGGCTCATCTGGTTCGTTGTCTGGTTGTATTCCATCTTAAATCCCCATATCATTTTGTGCGACATATTTGCGGGCTAGTTTCCTTACAACTTTATATTTTTCAGTGAAACAATAGACAGTATTATGTTTATTAGAACCAAAAAACTCTACTGTTGATAAGTGTTGTGTAACCTTCCTGCAAACAAACCACGCTAATCGTTTGAGGTAAAAAGAAGGTAACTAACGAGTCAGGCAGACCCATCTCTTGAGTAACACCAGAACTAACTATTGCAGTTACCTATTTCTGGCATCAAACGAAAGAGGTTTTTTTCAGTAAGATCCATCTCTTGAGTAACACCAGAACTAACGATTGCAGCTACCTATTTCTGGCATCAAAGGAAAGAGGTTTTTTCAGTCAGATCCATCTTTTGAGTAACACCAGAACTAACGATTGCAGCTACCTATTTCTGGCATCAAAGGAAAGACGTTTTTTCAGTCAGATCCATCTCTTTAGTAACACCAGAACTAACGATTGCAGCTACCTATTTCTGGCATCAAAGGAAAGAGGTTTTTCAGTCAGATCCATCTCTTGAGTAACACCAGAACTAACGATTGCAGCTAACTATTTCTGGCATCAATCGAAAGAGGTTTTTCAGTCAGATCCATCACTTGAGTAACACCAGAACTGACAATTAGAGCTACCCCTTTCTGGCACCAAACTAAAGAGGTTTTTGTTTAATTATTTTTTATTTTTTTTAACCACAAGATAGTGGGGCCGGTAGGGCCATCAGTCGGGAGTTAATTATACTCCTAGACACGGCTCCTAAGGCCGAAAATTAACATGAACAGTCGGACCATGGGCTGCGTATTCAGGATTACTATAGCGATGGTTAACTGTAGTATAACACACGTTGATGCTTTAAAAGGCAGTGGACGTATTCCAATTTGTAATTACCACACGATAGTACATGTGGAACTCTCCTCCCCCAGGACGGAGCTACCTCCTTTTTGCAGCAAACCCTTCAATTATATGTTACTGATATTATTGATTTAATAATTTCTATGTATGACTATTTATCAACGATTCAAAAAAAATTATAATTAAATAAAAAATTGCTACTGTCTACTTTACAATTACATGCTAATACAAAATAAACACAAACAATAATTTTCACCTTAACAACCGGTAAATGGCGTAAAATTTTGTGTCTATAAAAGTCGATTTCCAGTAAGAGCACCTGGTGCAGTGGTTCTCAACCTGGGGCTCGCACCCCCATTGGAGCGTGAGGGATATCCAGGGGAGAGGGGTGCGGATGGTAAGTAAAAAATACGTATTGAATGTATTTTACTAGTGTTATTTACATTTCTTAGGCTTAGGAGGGAGTAGGGTCTGAAGTCATCCAAAGAGGGAGCGTAGACAAGGCGTAGAAATGTTGGGAATCACTGACCTAGTGTAATGAACACCCGCTTATATAAAAATCCTAACCGCTCCTCTGAAAGCAGAGCATTACTGGATCACTTTCGCCGCCCGCATAGTATAGTGGTTAGCGGCTTGGGCTCCTACACAGTGGGCTTCAACCCTAGGATTCAAATCCCTAGTAAGACTTGAACGTTCCCGTGTTTTCCCCTCATAGGAAGCAATATTGGCTCGCCTAAATGGTGCTACCATAATAAAGTAACCTAAAAATTTCACGGTATATTGTGAGAATGTCTCACAAATGCCTCCACATTAGGAATAAAAAACAAAACAAAACTTGGATCAATTCCTTGAAGATTGGGTTGACATAGGTAATAATTGTTATAAATATTTTTATTGACAAAATAGGGCGTTTCAGTATAATAAAAGATTGAACAAAAAAGTTATTAAAGAAAATAGAGGGGAAAAAGAGAGTGAACGAACAGATCGGGACAAGAAAAAGAGGTCATATTCTCTTTAAAAGAGATATCCTGGCAATCCTTATTACAGGGATGGCAATATTTGGGAGTAGGGTACTTTTGGTTGCCGTTGGCTCAGATCTGGGATCGCCATGTTAATGAAAAAATGCAAAGAAGTTCACTTAAACATTTTTGATTTCTCCCTCTATTCTCAGTGCCAACAATCTTGTTTTTGTCGTGTGTATAATAATAATGCAGAAGAAAAAGTACTAAATAGAAACAAAAGCCTGGATAACCTCAGCAGGTGCATGTGGGCTGTAGAGGAGTTCTTTCGGCGACAAAACAAGATTGAAAATGGCAGCCACAATGGCTGGACAGTCAAATATATGTTCTGGAGAAAGTTCGATTTCTGTACATTTTCTACTGTTGATAAAGGATCTTGTGCTTCCAGGGTGGATTTTCATACCTTTATAGTGATTAGTTCTTAGTCTAGCTATTGTATAAGCAATTATTTTGGTACGGTTAAATTTCGAAATGAGTGATATCTTCAGGGGCTAGTGTCAACAAAACTTTACAAGAGTGGTATGATACATCATCGGGAGAAACTTTCCATTGTTGAATCAAGTTTTCTGAAAAACTACGTAAATCCGAAAACAGGGAAATATGCTTTATGGTGACCTTTGAAAATTTTATAGTGAAACAAGTAAAACACCTTAAGAGGTACAGAATGTATTTGCTTGACTGCCCTCGAAGGAAGTGTCCGCATAATTTTTACATATAGATTCTTTTAAACCCACAACAAGAATAATCAGTGAATCAATTTCTTTTAAATTTTGCATTTTAATCTTAACCCATTACCCAGAATTTCCCATAGCCGAAACAAGCCAAGTGTCACTATAGTTTCAGGGTAAGATATAGTTGAAGCTGTGTTTATTGGATAATTAGAGAATATATTTCTTTTCCAGACAGTATTTGAAAATAAATAAATGCACAATAATTATTTTTGAAGTAACGTATAGAACTCAATATCGATAGATCCTGGCAGGAAAGAAATTCAAAATTGGACATTACTTATGCTTTAGAAAGAAAGGAATTGTTAAAACCATATGTAATCAGAACAATAGTAAAACTCAAACTATCAGTTAATCAAACTGATAGTAAAATTTTTGCTGGTATTTTTGACTGCTTGAAGTTGTCAGAATTACTTACTCTATATGGACCCCAAACAGTAGAATTGCTTCACAAATTCTAAACTTTTATTGATCCAATATATTTTAAATTTGTTTGAAAGTTGGGTTAGTATCAAGTTAATGATTCTTTTAGCAGTAATTGAATAGTGCTAGAGAATCGTGAATAAAAGATATTATTAGTTTTCTTCCAAACAAACTATTCCAACAGTTCTATCAAAGTCTCCTATAACAAAAAAGTTGTATTAAGTATCTTTGTAGTTTACAGAAACTTTTTATATGCGTTAGTGTAGGGCACAGACTAAACTGATTCAGGTAGATTAAATTATAGTTTTTTGGGATTGATATAGATTGCAAATGATTATCATTGGTAGATATTCCGCTTCAAACAACTGTACTTCAAGCTTTCTTTTTAGAAATTATAAACTTCATTTTTGAAATTACGAAGAAATATTTGTAAAATAAATTAATTTTATTAACTTCGTTTTACGAATATTTTGTAAAAGTATTAAAATTGCAGTGTTTGAGTTAATTTCGGACAAAATCTGAAATATACCCATGGATTCAAATTCCATCAGTGTACAGTGATCTAGTATTTATAGGCTGTATTCTGTCCATTTGTGCGTGTCTTTTTACTATGAAGAGTTTAAAGTTTTATATACACTTAACAGAATATTATTCAAATTTCTTTACATTTTTTATCGATAAACCTCGCCTGTATTTATTGACTTACATATGTAATTTTGTGTTTAATTTCACGCTATTTCTTTAATGATTCAATCACTTACACGCTAAGAGCCATTATGCGTAATATCTCTTCAATACAAACCAAAACTTTTAATACCATATAATTAAAGCCGAACCTACAAACTGTACTTAATTAACAAATGCACTTACATTTATTTTACTAATGAATCTAACGAGGAAGTATTAATGCCCCTTATCAAACATATAAAAGTACCGGGGCGAAGCAAAAAATATCAGATAAGTTATAAAAGTTTATAAAAAGCATGGAGGTAGAGTTTTTTGGTACTAATTAGGGAATTAAAACGGGGAAAAAAAGAAGAGAGCTGGATGGAAAAGCGACGTAGAACAAAGCTATAAAAATGGGAAGAAAAGGGAGTCGATTAAACGTGGAAAAAAGGGGGAATTAATGAAATAAAACCACTGAATTAGAACGAAAAATGCTGATGAGTTAAGAATGAGGATTATAATTGAGAACTGAAGATGGAGATTTTCATGAGTAATGAACATTGATCTTATACTTCATTTGCTAAAAATGTAATGTATGACAATAAAATGACCGACAATAAAGTGTGCGATATTAGAAGTAAAAAAAAGGCAATTTTTAAGTCAGGAAGTGAAAATAATCTAAGAAAGGCATACAGAGTTTCATTTTTGAATGGCTATGTTAAGTATGTAGCATTTATGCTGTTTCTTCATTTGAGTTAGAATAATTTTAATTTTTGGCTTGATGTAGGGTCATCTTGGAAATTATATCATTCTTTAACAATAGATTTTGGAGAGAATGAGACAATTGTGAACAAATACTCGATTTTTCTTACGAAGTTATTTAATTACCGAGTTATTTAATTTTTTAATACACGGGTACTAAACGAAAGTTTTTTTGAAATAAAAAAAAAAAATATGTATTAAAATTGCCCACTTTTCCTTCATAAATAAATATTTAAAAATACAAGGCCATCTAATTTCCATTATAACTATATGTATAAATTCGTTAAGAGGCTATAAACTACTATGAAGACTGTTTCACGAGATGTTGCGATAGGTCATATTGTGAGCAGGTGCTGGAACAATTTTGCTGCTGTATATAATATTCTTTTATTTCCCAGTTTCCTTCGATCAGATTTAGTCCTTATCCAGTACTAGTCGCCTGCTCACTTGTGAAATTTAAGTTTCCGATTTATAAAAATATTTTTGGTTGCTATGTTAAAAAAATTCAAAAGCATACTTCGGAGTAGTTGTGAAGTTAACCGGCTAATCGAATAACCGATGAAGCAATCTAATTTACGAGTAACCCGGTACGCGGTACTCGAGGTTGGATTCACTAAATGGGACAGATAAATCGGATATTTTACTAATTCTGTATTCTCCATTTGACTGAATAATGTTCTTCCAACCTTTCGAAAACTTCATAAAGTCTTACATAAGGACACATATAAATAAGGAGGTTTGCAGGAAATGAAAAAAAACAAAAATAAAAACATAGTCTAAATTTAGTGTTTTTAATGTTTTCTACAGTTTTCACGAATGAAATAATTTAAACTTCAGATAAATTGTAAGTTGAATGTGCAAGCTCATGAGAATGTGGAGGAAGTTGTAAATTTTCCCAGTCACATTCTTCCGTGAAATTTTCCCTATTTAAGATTAAGGCTCAATTTTGGTACAAGGGAGTTTTCCTTCCCAAGGCATCAGTCACGATAGTGTATAGTTCCTTAGTTGATATAGTATCCGATTCTTGAGTTTAGCCGCTGATCTAAGTTCTCGCATATCAGACAGGACGGTCGACGTCGGAAAATTCTTGAACCGTTGCACGAGCATTTTATTCAAAAGCATTTTCTAGTACGTCATTATCGTGAGAAATAGGTGACGGAAGTTTTTGAAGCTAATATCCATTGTCTAATATTTTGAATCAATGCCACCCGTTACAAATACAAGCTCAGAAGATTTCTTTCACCATATATTACAGTATTAGCTGCAGTATCACCTTTCGTAAACTCATTAATCGTGAGTTGCATAGTGTGCAGTTCTTTGGTGATTTCGACAGGTATAAAAGTTGTGTAATAAAATGTTAAGTTTCAGGTTCACGATTAATGTATCTCCGTAGGTTTGTTTTCCGTGTTTAGTTTAACTAAGCAATAACAGTAATATCTAAATATCTTGAATATTTTGGTACATGCGAAGGATTTTTATTCCTGGTCGGGACGTATTACGAAAATGCATTAAGTAAAATCAAGTAAAGTTTTCTTTTTAAAATTATCCTGTTCTTTTGATTATTATTAGTATAAGCCGCATATACCGTACAGTGATTAGCATTTCAAGATTCCACACTTTGGACTCGGGTTCGAATCCCGGTTAAGGAATGGACAATCCCGTACTATCCCCTCGTAGTTTAGTCTCATATGTGGTGCTCCCATAATAAAATAGCCAACGAATTCACGGTCCGGTTGGGTTAATGTCCTCTGAAGGAAGTACTTAATGGTCTGGAAAAATATTTGTATAAAAGTACCTGAGAATTTAATGGGATTATTTTTAATACGTTATTCCTTCTAAAAGAAAGCCTTAAATGCATTAAAAATTTATAATTTCACCGATATGCAAAATTAAAATACTATATCCCCCCAAATATAACTTTATATGTTCATAAAGAGTTTACGAACCCGTAATCTCAACCTGAATAATCAAAGTATTGAAGAAATATAATCCTATATTACCTTTTTCAGACGTTAATGTAATCCTATAATATATAACCCTGTAATGTATTTTCCAGAATATAATGTAATTTAATATAACTTATTCTTGTACCCGCGAGAATTTATAATTTTATTATCCATTTATATGAAATAGAAAGTCACACAAATATACATTTTTCTTCTCAGTAATGTTTCAATATTCAAAAAATATATATTGCTTAAAAATCTTTTTTCTTTCGGATCTAAAAGTTTCTTCAAATCAATAATTCTTTAATGCAACTCCCTCTGAGAGAATTAATTAGTTTTCATACATTGGATGCATTTATAGTGAAATCCAATAAATGGACTCAGACAAGCGTAGCAGCAGCTAACTGCTTTAGCACCGGTCTCTTTATATCACTTGCAGCACATCTTTGCATGCTTACTTAGCTGTATTAAATGAAATATCCAGTGCCCTCGCAAATAGCTGAGGGAGGTAAGCTACTGAACAGAAGTTACAGCTTATAATTATATAATCTAATTCTAAGTTTCACTAATGAATAGATGATGAGTTTAGAACCTAAAATTAGATCAATAATGGAAGCTGGTGAAGCTTAATGGTGCTAATTAGATATTAAGTTATCATTCATTATAATCTCTTTGAAGTCTTGTTTGGATTTATTGCAAACAGAGATTTTTAAATTTCGTATTATTTTACTGTACGGAGAACTAACTACTGGAGTAGTAATTAATTTGATAAGATGGATTTACAATTCGTGAAAATGACTTTCATTTGACAATTTAAAACTTGTCTGTTTTTAAATTTGAGATTTTTGGAAAACGTACTGATGAAAATTTACCTAACATTTTTGTGCTAAAAAAGAATTTCAGTGAATGTGAGGTGACAGACAAATAATTGATACTAATAAAGTAAAATATATTAATAGGAAAATTTAATTTCGAATTCATCGAACCAAATTGAATTTGGAGCACTAGTGAAATAATTTTAAATATTTCATTACAAGCAGGATTAACGAAGCGAAATAAAAGTTCTTTTCTTCTGAGGATATAAATTCCATTTATAGTTTTTTCCTGCTTATTATTCTTTTCTAATTTGTGCATTTTCCCTCTCTTATAAATGAACAGATCTTTACCTAAAAATAGATATATTATCCGTGTAATACTTTATAGCTAGCAACACTTTAGATTTCAAAGAATGCATTTTAATCAGTTTCAATAAGCCCAGAATTATTTTTTTCATTCCTTGTTCACCCTGAAGAGATTTTCCGGAAAATAGTATCCAGATAAATAAAAGAGTTTATACAACTACTATTAATTGGTGTGTTGGTTATATGATGTTTGAAGCCGTAAGGTCAAATTTTGTAACACGAGAGTTTAAACAGGCACGCAGGCCCGTACGCAAGCGCACACACACACACACGCACACATAGTATACTGGTTAGCGTACTTATCTACCATGCAGTGGGCTTGGGTTCAAATCTCGAATAAAGCCTGGTCGTATCCGTGTCGTCCCTTTCATAAGGAGCAATGCTAGTTTACCTAAACGGTGCTCCCATAATGTAGTAGGCAGCAAACCTTGGAGGGTCATCATGTGGCAATGTCAAAGTAGTACCTACCGTCAGAGACGAGTGCCTGAGGCATTTAAAAAATGCACACATACTCACAGAAACATATATATATATATATATATATATATATATATATATATATATTGGGTGACCAGTATTAAACACCCTTGTTGTAACCTCCTTCTATATCGAACAATCCAGTGTAAAGGTTTCAAATTTTGCACACATACTATTCAAGACATGGGGTAATGGATTTCGCGAAAAACAATTAGTTCCAAAAACACCGATAGGTGGAGCTGTACAACAGAAAATATGAAAAAAGACTAAAATAATGATTTGAAAAATCCATGCGACTTGGTGTGTTTAAAAAATCGTGTTTATCCAGGACGTCTAGTAACATTAGCAGACTTGAAAGAAGGTATCACGCATGTGAAAACATTTCAGTGAACCAGTTACGATCCGCTGTTGAACAAGATGTCCACAGACTGCAGATTTTGCATCTACAAGAAGGGAACTATATTGAGCACTATTCCCTGCGTCGGTAAGGAGTTTGTTACGTCAATGTTTGGTACTTTCAAATAGAATGTGTTTAAAATACATTTTTGTATATTTTCAGCATATGTTCAGTTGTACAACACCCTGTATCGGTGATTTAAGGAACTAAATATTTTTCATGTATCCCGTTTCCCCGTGTCTTTAATAGTATGTGTACAAAATTTGAAGCCTTTACACTCAGTAGTTTGATCTACAGGAAGGTCAGAGTAGGGGCGTTTTAATTCTGGTCACCCGGTATATACACCGCAATACA
The DNA here is from genome assembly GCA_907164885.2 of Dolomedes plantarius. Classification (NCBI taxonomy): domain Eukaryota; kingdom Metazoa; phylum Arthropoda; class Arachnida; order Araneae; family Dolomedidae; genus Dolomedes; species Dolomedes plantarius. The sequence continues at coordinate 14,319,102 of OU015492.1, forward strand.
ATAATGGACCGGACAGTAAGGTGTGATGATATAAGGGAAAAATACATATTTTAATAGGGGGATGGTCTCACACGAGATGCCAATATGCTAGCAACCCTTCTGGGTTTACTTTCGACAAGGTTATGAAACACAGCTATAGGTATTTTTGCCCATTCGTGCTGCAAGAATGTCGCTTGCTGAGCTATAAATTTCGGACGTGGTACCCTGGTTCGTAAGTGTCACTCAAAATCATCCTAAAATGTTCTATGGGGTTTAGGTCGGGACTCTGAGCAGGCCAGAGAAGACGTTTCACATCCATATCTTGATAACACTAATTCACAGAGGCTACAACTTGACATGGAGCGTTGTCGTCCTGGAATAAACATTCGTCCATTCCATAAAATTGCCTGAGCATAGGAATAACCCGATTGTCCAAAATGTTCATGTAGGCATCGGAGTTCAATTTACCAGGAACAACATACAAAGGTCCCAGGCCATACAACGAAAAACACCCCCAAACAAGTAAACTAAGACTACAGAACTTGAGAGTTGGAAAGATGTACTCGGGTAACAGACGTTCGCCTGGCATTCGCCAAAAACCAAGCACGCCCATCCAACTGCAAGATCGTGTACTGTGACTCGTCGCTCCATAAAACAGTTTTCCAGTGGTCCACAGTCCAGTTGCGACGTTGCAAACACCAAGCGAGTCTGCCGGATTTGTTGGATGGGGTGATGTTTGGTTTGTATGCGGCAACACATCCCTGGATATTGAGGGCGTGCAGTTCTTTCCACAAAGTATTGGGGTGCACCGTAACCCCTGTTGTCTGTTGAAACTCACTGTTGATAATTGGGATTGTTTCTTGCGTTTCTTATAAACCTCAAGCTTCAGAATACGCCGATCCCTTTCGGTCAGCTTACAGGAACGACCAACGTGTTCAGTTCGTGTTCCAAATCCCGTAGTCTTCATGACATCACCAACAGTTGACCGTGGCTGTGATAATTCTACCACAATTGCGCGAATAGACTTCCAACTAATTTGACAACCAACTATAACACTTCTTTCAAAGTTACTAAGTTCCTTTTGTTTTGACATACTGTCACTATTTCACACACAACTAACGACGTTACCTCTTCGCGTATCGTATTTAACATTAACAGGTCATGTACGAGCACTGGATTTGCATAAGATCCGACATGCAGTCGGATTTTATGCAAAACCACTGGCGTCCTCTTCATTATTGTAGGGTAGTGTATATATATATATATATATATATATATATATATATATATATATATATATATATATATATATATATATATATATATATATATACATATATATATATATATATATATACATATATATATATATATATACATATATATATATATATATATATTTATATATATATATATATATATATATATATATATATATATATATATATATATATATATATATATATACAGATGGTTATCAAAAGAATGGAAACACCTATAAGTATTAGTGGTGTTTATGAATGTGCTTTGTATTCCTTAAAAAAAATCCTGGCCACCGGTATTTTTTAATATAATATAGTGTATGTGTTATTCTACTGTCCGGTAGCAGCCATGAATAAGGCGTTCCCTAATGTTGGATAATGTCCCCTACTCCTTTTTCTGTTTTGGCATGGAACTCCAATGGAATCAGCTCTCGTATCCTTGAGTTCAACGAATTTATACAAGAGCATAGTCCTGACATTATTCTTCTACAAGAAACTCACCTCAGACCTGAGGATAATCTCCGTATTTTTAATTATACCACGTATAGAAATGACTATACCAATTCTTCCCATCCCATGAGAAGTACTGCCATTCTTATCAAAAACTCCCTTCAGCACCATGAAATTATTCTCCCCCGTCTTAAAGTTATTACGCATCTGCGGTCAATGTTGAATCCCATAACCTTTCCCATTACACCATCATTTCTACTTATATTCCGCCAGGGTATAAAGCTGTTGACATTAAAATCGATCTATTATTTTCTTGACACTTTAAATATTAACATCTTAACGCAGAACACAAACTTTGGTATTGCACTACCCACAATTATTAAGGTAACAACATCAATGACTTTACCATTAAAACTAATTTTGACATTATTGCTTCCCCCTCCCCAATCACTTTAGCAACACTTGTAGCAGCATCATTGACTTTGCTCTCGTTAAGGGTTTCCCCCATGACCTACCCTTTGCGAACTCTCTTCTGACCACAACCCTGTTGAAATAAAAATCCCACTTGATCGCAACCCTTTAATTATGATCTATACTAAGCAAATTAACTGGAAACAAATTACTAGTGATCTGGACAATATCCATTATATTCCCCCCATTGTTAATAATGTTTCTGATCTTGAAAACATCGTCACCAGCATCACTACGGATATCAATAATTGTCTTAAAAACAGCACCAAATTTGCCCCCCCCTAAAGTAAAAATTCACCAAGATCAACAACTCAATATTTTAATTAATAATAAAAATAGAGCACGCAAAACTGGCAAATTAATAGAACCCCCCAAAATAAAACAAATATGAACAAAGCCCAGGAAGATCTTAAATACTACCTCAGAGACCTTTCAAATAATAACTGGCAAAATCATTTAGAATCCTTAGATAATACTGATAACTCCATTTGGCTAGCCGCTAAACGTTTCAAAAATCAATACCGCACCATTCCCTCTTTAAAAGACCCCGGTCAAAACTCGCATGCCCTTACAGAAGCTGATAAATGTCATCTCATTGGTAAAAACTTCGTCAAAAGCTTTATTCCCAATCCTGTTAAAAATTCTACCACCGAAAACATAGTCAAAAATAGTTTAAATCTCTTTCTTAATACAGCTCATGACAGTCCTACTCCTTACATTCTTCCTAATGATGTTCGTGAAATCATTAAAAAACTCCCCAACAGAAAATCGTCTGGAGAGGATAATATTAATAATACTATGCTTAAAAATCTCCCCTTTAAGTACATATTCAAAATTACAATTGTCATTATCTCTATTTTTGAATTCGATCACTTCCCGCATAACTGGAAAAAATCTATCATTGTCCCCATTCTTAAACCTAATAAACCACCCTCTTCTCCCACTAGCTATCGGCCCATCAGTCTTCTTAACTCTATAAGCAAAATTACTGAAAAATTGATCGCTAAACAAAATGACGAACACCTGGAAGATAATAATATCCTCATCTCATATTAATTTAGGTTTCAGAAAACCCCTTTCGACCCCTCACCAAGTCTATCGTCTTACAGAACACTTAACTATCGCCAGAAAAAATAAACTATCTACCGCCGCCCTGATCTTAGATGCTGCACTTGCTTTCGATAAAGTTTGGATTGATGGTTTAATCCATAAACTCATTAATTATAACTTTCCCCCATAAATCATTAAAATCCTAATTTCTTATCTCAATAAACGCACCTTCCAGGTCAAAATTAACGGTCAGCTAACCGAAAAATTCCAAATTCATAGTGGATTACCACAAGGCAGCGTTCTCGAACCAATTCTTTTAATATTTTTGTCAATGATCTTCCCCAACTCACTAATATAAATTTAGCCATTTTCGCTGATGCCCTCTACTCCACCTGTAAAAATTTTAAATACGCCATCAAAAATGTTAATTAGCACATGTCCACCATTCAACACTGGGTCGACAAATGGAGAATAAAGATTAACTCAGATAAATATATTGCTGTTCTTTTCACCTCCAAACGTGAAAAGACCTTTAACAACCATCAAATTCAAATTGGAAACGTAAAACTACCCTGGTCTGACACTGTAAAATATCTCAGCGTTATTTTGGATAAAACATCACCTGGAAACAACATATAACACATGTTAGGGACAACTTTCGAGAAGCTCGTAGATTAATTTATCCCTTAATTTTTCGAAACAGCAAATTAAGCATTAGTAACAAATTGCTCTTGTATGATTCTTATCTTCGTTCTATTATTACTGTGCAAAATCGCACATTAAAAAACCAGCATCAGCTCAAAGTAGCACTATTAGACAAATCATTAATGCGCCTTGGTATTTTAGAAATGTTGACATTTACAGGAAGATTGGTCTCCCAACTAATCAAAATTATCTTCAAAAAATAGATATTAACCCGGCAGGACGCGCGCAGACAACACTGACGTGAGGACACGCGTCGGGTCGAAGAGGCCCGGTCAAACAATTTGGCACTTTTTATCATTAAAAATGGATTTTAATTAGGTTTCAAACATTACAAAATGAATATGAATAGAAAAAATAAAATTTTAGACAAGAAGTTCAGAAAAAAAATATTGACTTCCCATTTAATAGCATAATTTACATACAGTGAAAGCACGTCCGTTGCAGACATTTTTTTTCACATTTGGCACAAATGGTTTTTGATTTTGTATCTTTGATTTCAGCCAGAGTAATTTTTTTAGCATCGCGATCTCTTTGTAAATTACTGGCTATGCTATCAGAATAGATACTCGTGCAATTTACAACGTTGCGCAAAATTGTATCATCAACTAAAATCTGCCAAGAATCTAGTGGAGGAGACAGATTTTTGACTATGCGATCATTTCCTGGAAGCTTGATGATAATATTGCAAGATGGAGCTCTTACGTTTTATCGGAATTTTTGCTTATTACATTTTATGAGCCCATCTTTACGAATGAAATATTCTTGGGGGGAATTGTCCTCATCACTGGAATCAGTTTCTTCGTCAGATGACGATTGATGGTCACTATGTTGTTCATTGTCATCTATTTTTTTAGATTCTTCAGCTAAACACTCCTCATCCGTTGAAACTTCGGCCAATATAACCCGTAAGCGCTTTGTCTCTTCCTCGAAACTCAATTATAGCGACATGACAGTAAATAAATCCTCTAGGGTGTTGCGACAAACTTATAACACCAGCTCGCGCGCTGGGCCTGAGAGGCCCGAGGAACCAGTTTTCGACCGGAAGAGGGGTAGACAAATGTTTGAAATTCCAGAATCTAAAAGAATGGGACTTAAGGGGCAGCTAAACAAGGAATTGCTCATTTCTGAAAAACATGGGTGTTTTTATGGTCATTCCATTTTGCGGTCGGGCCTTAGAGGCCAGACGCGCGTGCTCGCGGGTTAACTTCCATAAATCTTTTGACAACGAATTACTCTTAGAACTTGCAAATTATGATCATGCGCGATCCCATTAACAGGAATAGGCCTACAGCCATCCTTTCACTTTCTTTTTAAATTTGTCCCTTGTCTGCTTCTAAAAATTAAAAAATGATACTTGGCATTGTCAGGTTAAAAAAAATAATTAAAAAATACAAAACAAAATGAAAAATTGTGTGTTGTTATCCTTAATCTTCCTTCTCTCGTGGTTATTTTCTCTCCCATTTTCCGGGAAGAACGCTTCAGATATTAATTTCTTTCTGCTGTCCTTGCCCGATGCTGGATCGCCTCGATGACTCCAGCTGAAAGCACTGAAATCGAGGATCCTGAGCGCTCCAATGACTTTCTTTCTTTCCTCTACTTTTTGTCCAATGATGGTTCCTCGCTGCTTACTCTCTGAAAGCCTACACTTGAGGGCGTGGCCCTGGTAGTGCAGTTTGACCTATATTCCTAAGGTCCTATGGTAGCAGTAATGAAGCGAAGGCCATCGTGCTTTTGGCGGGAGCAGCGTAAAATGTCAAACCTTGCAGATCTTGCAAAAAGGGCAAATTATTGGAGAGCGTTTAAATTGGAGTATCTATTACTGCAACCTCCAGGCTAACCGGTTTTTTTCCAGCTATGGTATCGAAAGTCATGATAGCATACACGGTGCACGGAAAAACATCCTTTGCCAAACAGAATAGTAGACGAAAGGGAGAGCTGATTGAAAGAGACGGACGAGGTATTGAAGCGGATTGTGACATGAAAAAAGAAAACAACTGCAAACAAAATGACCGGAGAGCTCAATCTGGATCTGCGTGTTCCGGTATCAACCATTAGAGGTTGAAAGGAACTTCACAAACAAAGTATTTACGGAAAAGTAGCTATTCCCAACCAACTCGAAATAGATGCCAATACAAAATATCGTCCACACTGATGCCACGATCGCAAATCCTGGTCGATTAATATGTCGAAAAACGACCTATGGTCCAACGAATCATTGTTAACATTGTTCCTCGCAACAGGATGTGCGTATGTCTGGAGAACACTTACACAAGCGTAAGATTCTGGCTGTCTCATCTCAATTGTCAATCATGGAGGTAGATCTATCAGGGTTTTGGATGGCATCTCGTGGTTTTCTTCAGGCCCTCTTGTAACCCTAAATGGGAGAATGAATGATAAGGACTATGTCGAAATTTTAGCTCACTAGTCCATCCTATGGTGCAAACATTGATTCTTGCGGGAGATGGCGTTCTCCAGTAGGATAATCCCCCTATACGTACAGCTAAATCTATCCAGTATAGGTTTGAAAAGCATGAAAAAGATGTCAAATATCTTATCTTGCCTTGTACAATTCCCCCGACTATATATCACCCAACCACTGTGATCTGTATAAGCGGATAGAGCCAGGTATCTATATCAACCACTGCATCTCTACAGGAACTTTCATGAGTTTTCCCTGCAAAATGGTATAATACATTCTTAACCACTGTTCATGACTTGTATAATCCAATTCCAAGGTGAATCAGGTGGTATTGCATAACAAAGGTGATCCTGTATTGTATTAATAAAGGTTTCCATGATGTTTCTTTGTGTTTCCATTATTTTGATAACGACCTGTATATATATATATATATATATATATATATATATATATATATATATATATATATATGTATATATGAACCGAGAATGCCACTTACCTGTGAATTGCTATTGATACGAGGTTAAATTGGAGCAAGCAGGTTAAAGTAGTTGTTGATAAAAGTAGCTAATAGGTTATAACTGTTAAAAAGTATTGTTGGTATAAAATGAGGTCCATCCCAAGATGTTAATAAAACGGCTTATATATCTCATGCAAGATCGGTTATTGATTATAGAGCCGAATTTCTAATTATCGTCCTAGGAGTACCAGATAACAGCTTGATATCTCCGAAAATCATGCCCTTAGATTCATTATTGGTTCGGCTGCGTGTACCATTATTAAAACTATGGAGCTTAAAACTGGTATAGAGCTTTTATTTTCGTCAAGACTATGTCTTTGTAGGATTGGGAGAGAAGTTGCTATGGCAGGAATAGATTTTGCCTGATTACAAACATTCTCAAATGTTGTTAAAGACTTAGCAGATTTTCTTGTAACAGTTGTTTGACTTGTATAAAAAGCTTGATAACCCTTTGTATCACAGACATCCTCTTTGTAGATTCATTCGTTCTCCTTGACACATGAGATATACAGTAGCTAGACATAACGTGATTCGTGGGTTATACTCAATCGAACTACTTGCAAATATCTGCAGTCAATTTTTTTTTAACAAAACAGACATTAACTAAAAGATAGGGCATTTCCTCTAGCTTGCTGCAAATATTTATGTCAATTAGTAGATGAGAATAATAAGAAAACTTTGCGATAAAGAGAAATATTTGTTGAAGTTTAACGGGTATCAAAAGTTTGGAATCATTGATAGTTCGTATAAAAAAAAGATCAAATATTTAATTCCAATCAGAACTTTATGTAGTAGTAGAAAATAATATGTATTTAATCCCTTAAATATCGAATATCATGCAATATGAGTCGCAAGAATTTGTTCAAAATCATTCTATAGGAATATTGTTTAAAAAAAAATTAAAACTGCCTGAGGTGCATATAAAAATCAAATTTATTCGGAGTAACCGCAAGGGGAATACAATAAATGATGGTAGTAAACAAACATTCGTCAACTATATTTAGTTATCAATGTGCTAGAGGAAAATTTCTATTTTGCCTTAATCTAAATTACTCTATATAACTTCTCTTATTTCGTTATCTATGTGCCATTCAAACCTCAAATAGTGTATCTCCTCTAATTATCGGATCGCGATTTAAAGAATCTCTGCAACGACGGAATTTTTCTTTGGCCTTATTAAAATGCGAGGAGCTTCATGTTGTATTATTTTGGATTTAATTAATTCTCTCTGTGATTTAACGAATAAATTTATCAAACTTTGAATTGTGCATAGTGCTCTGAACAAATAAGAGCTAGGAAATGTTTCTCGCCAATATGGTACCCTCACGCCATTTCATTTTTGTAAAACAGAATAAATTGAAAAAAAAGAAAAGAAAAACATTTCATTCATGAGAAGTATATATTTTTTATCATGGGTAATACTGCATGCGATGAATGAAATACAAAATTCATTTACTACTTAGATGATTGTTACGCTACATAGCCTCTCATAAAAAAAAAGAATGTCTTTTCTCAAACATTAAGCGTGATCAGATATACAATTTACCGTGACCCTTAATTTAACATATATATACAGTATGCCTACTAAAGTCCCTTCCCACCCTCTTAACTTCGGAACGGCTGCTGCTATATTCATAAAAGTGGTGTCTAGGTATAGTAAAGTAGCCATGCGCTACTGAATGAAACCACCTACCGTGCCACCTGGTGGAAAACTGTGGAGTTAGCATTACTATCTCGAAAACTGAACGAGATAGGGAAAAAATGTGATTTACAAAAATGTAGAAAATCATCGATTTAGTACGAAAAATTACCTTGTGTACATTAATGAGAAGACTACAATGGTTAAAACGCGCATTTGTTTTTTCGTGATTTCCTACACTGTGACGTGGCAAAAGGATCTGACAAAGAAAAAAAACAACTAATTTTAACAATATACCTTTATTTGAGATGTTCAAACATCTCACCGTCAGCTGCGATACACATTTGGATCCTCGTTTGAATCTCACGTTGCACACGTTGGAGCATAGAGCGTGACACGTTGGTACAAGCGTCCGTAATGCGTCGTTTAAGGTCCTGCAATGTTTGTGAAGGGGTCGCATACACCTGTTGTTTCAGGTATCCCCACAGGAAAAATTCCAGTAGAGTCAGATCAGGCGAACGTGGGGGCCACTCTTCGAAACCGCCATAACCAATTATTTAGTCCCTGAATTCCTTGACGAGATACTGCTTCACTGGAGATCTCAGCTTTGGAATACTCAGCCATGACCACGAACATTAACATACTTCAACCCCAAGAAGATGTATCTTTTATAGCTGTCTAAGGTGAACAGGCGTGACGTTTCTTACGTATTTGCATACTGCAAAAATTTCGAACACCAATCGCAAGTTGCGTTTAGTTGATGCGACACTGTTTTACACGATCTACATATTGTCTACTCTGTTTATAAAGACAATCAGTACAAGGATGAAACCCTCGAGGTATGAACCGCGGACCTTTTGATTGGGGATCAAAAGCGATATACCACAGTGCACATTGCGGTGTTGTGTTTTGCCTGAAAGATAATCATTTCTTCTTTCGTTCAAGTTTCGTGACGTCACAGTGTAGGAAATCACGATAAAACAAATGCGCGTTTTAACCGTTGTAGTTTTCTCATTAATGTCCACAAGGTATCTTTTCGTACTAAATCGATGATTTTCTACAACTTTGTAAATCACTTTTTCCCCTATCGCGTTCCGTTTTCGAGATAGGAATGAAAACTCCGCAGTTTTCCACCAGGTGGCGCGGTAGGTGGTTTCATTCAGTAGCGCATGGCTACTTTACTATACCTAGACACCACTTTTATGAATATAGCAGCAGCCGCTCCGAAGTTAAGAGGGTGGGAAGGGACTTTCGTGGGCATACTGTATTTATTTGCGTTTTGACAACTTAAAATTGAACTTTCCCTGTGTGATATATTATATGAGAATTTAAATCAAAGCTGAATTCGCGTTTAATTTAGAAACAGATAATGAATTTCCATATGCGGGATGATATACTCAGGATGGTATATATATAGTTTTAATTTTTCGTTCCTTAAAGCTTTTACACAGGCGGAAATAGTGTTTTTTGTATAATTATTTTATTTTCGTGGTAAAATACTTACAGATAAATTTTGTTGACTTATTTTGTTATCTCTTCAACTTTGTGAAACACATTATAGTATACTTTTTTTCCTCTGATTTGAAATGTAAGAAAAAAACTTTTTGATGCCCTTAAATTTTTACACGCACTATATATCTATATCTATCTATCTATCTATCTATATATATATATATATATATATATATATATATATATGTATGACGAGCTTAAATTCTCGTACTCCCTCCAAACTCGTCGCACCAATACTTACTCTTAAAATATATGCAGTCAGTACAATCATAGGCCTGTGGAATTAAACACACTTAATTTACAACCAAATCCTTTATTCAAATTACTGATTAATAACCCGATTCAATCGTGCACTACCTCTCAGTTCGGAACCCAAGAACGCTCTACTAAATCTTTTGTTAAAACTCAAGCGAAAAACCTTCGCGCATGCCCTGCGAAAACTTCCAGAACTAACTCCACGTCTAATATTATGTAACAGTTTCACTCCTCGAATGCTTATGCTTGCTTCTAAAATTACACTCGTTCGCCTGACCACAGACGCGTCAAGGCCACATCTCAAAATGGGATTCTGTTTCACAATTCACGCGAAGCATTTCAAAGTAAGCTCTGTGAAAAAGATGGCGCTCGGTGCCAAATAATAAATTATCCTGAAGCCCCCTTTAAATTTTTGTTTACTTTTGTTTTACAATTTCTTTTCTCAATTATTTCCTTGACATATATATATATATATATATATATATATATATATATATATATATATATATATATATATATATATATATATATATATAAATGCAGAGATACTTCAGGATGCAATTTTCGAGTACTTTCTAATTTTTCATGGTTTTAACTATATAAAAAACGTGATTCTGCCTTTATGGGATGGCATAGATGTAAGGAAGAACAATATAATCTCAAGTTTTTTCAACGTAACCAGGAGGTCTGACGCTATTTTAATAGTAATATTTCAGATCACATTCATACGTATATTGTAAAAAAAGCAGTCTAATAATTGAACATCTATAAATGCATTAATCTTAAATATAGATGAATTAAGGTCTGATCAATTAAGATTTGTTATCTTTGAGTAAAATCAATAAATACATAGCACATACTTGTTCATGTTGAAGGTTAAAGCATTTAAAGGACGTCAGATATTAGTTTTATACTTCTAATTCTTTGCTTCCATGAAAGATAAATTTTTTTTCTGTCGTAGCTGTATATAGAATTAAGAATGCTTACTCAGATGGAGTTTTTGCTGTATAGTGTAGAGTGCAGCATGTGAAGTTATCATAACAATTGGCTTATATATCGATGAAACTTCTTTATTGTCTACAAAAATGTACTCTAGTAAATCAATATCTTTCTTTTAAGAATTTTTGTGTCCCCAGTTTTTTTTTGTTCTTTGTCTCAAGGTTTTTAGAAAGTGCTTGGTCAGCCAAAGAAATCTCAAATTCTTTATGGTGAAAATTCCAGGAATTCTTCGTATGTTCATAAAAATTTAGTACATTAGGATAAATAAATTTACTGTTTCCACAAAATATACGTATAAAAAAAGCAGATAATAGAAAATACGACAAAATACAAGATAATATTCCAGTACTATATAAAAATATCGCGACCAAATCTGTGAGGACAAACTTTCAAAAAAAAATTCTGTATATCTTCAATATATATTGATATGGGCCCGAAGTAACGTACTGTTAGCGCGTTGGAATTGGAAATGCAGGTGCTCGGTTCGAATCTCGACGAACACCATTATACCGGTATGTGTAGGCCTGATATATGCACGTTGAATTCGTAGACCGGAAAGGCCCTTTATGAGTACAGAGAGGTTGAAAGAAGGTACTATCCCTCTAGATGATGGACATTCCTGGGGGAATTTGGTCAAAATTTGGGTGGCATCAGGGGGTTGTGTTAGTTCACCTTTACGTTGGCTCCCACGAAAGCAATCAACGTTGTCGCTGATTATCTGCAGATGACTTCATTGTCTAGTGCCCCGCTTCGGCAAACAAGCAACATATATTTTGTTATGCAGTTTAAAGTATAATGTTACGCAGACTTGGTATGCAGGTTTTCGCTCGCATAATTCAACACTGCCTCTCGCAGATAATGAAACATACAAAAATATAACAAAAATGATCTCTTTTGACTCATTTATAAACTGAAATAATTACATTAATACGTCATATTCTTAGAAAGTATAGTTTATAAGAGCAGAATATTGCAAAAAATTGCATTTCCAAAAGGTAATCTTTCCTACAAAAGTTCCTGCAAATAAAAACTGCATATTGGTACTTTCATCAGCAGTAATTTAAAATTAACCTGCTGCTATGATTTGACAAAGCTTTCCGCAGTATGCAGTTTTCTGGACATAGGTAGTTAAAAATAAAGCTGCTGTTTAGAGTAATGTTTTTCAACAGGTGAGACGCAATATTCTAGGGTGAAGGACACGGTAATTCTGCTAAATTTGATATTTTAAAATTAAAAAAAGGGAAAGAAAATCACGAAATTAAATAATGAGAAATAAACGTGAGCTATTTTTTTAACAAATAAAAAACAATCATTCAACATTTGATAATTCAAAACTATTTGACCGAATATCCAAGTTACTGAAATAATTACGAACCTTGATATTCTCCTGTCTTTCCCAAATCGTTATATTCACTTAGACTCAGTATCTTAAACTGATATTGTTATATCGGGTTAAGTAAAAGTGTATTTTTGTGTTTAATTTTTATGGCAAATGCGGATGGGAATGTCAGTTCAGGCAGAGGAGGTTTTTAATCTACGAAATGGCCTGCGTGTGTAGGTATGTATATATATATATATATATGTGTGTGTGTGCGTGTGTGTGTGTGTGTGTGTGCGTGTGTGCGTGTGAAGCGAAGAAGCCGAATCCCACTTCTGACACCACGCTGTGGGAATCGAAGAAGACGAACACCTCCGAGTGTGACGCAAGCAGATGTTTCTCGGGCACTCGTATAAAAGGACGGCAGTTCGATTGGCACTCAGAAGAGTCAAATTTAATTATGGCAAACTCCTGTAAAAACCAAAGATATTGTTTAGAAGTAGAGGGAACAAGTTCCCAGGAACTTCTACGCAGACTGTTGCTGTTGCTGTTGGCACTCAGTCGAGTCTCTCACTCACTCGTAGCAGAGATGAAAGCTCGTTCGTGCTAGCGGAGTAGAAGAACTAAGTGACCTTGAGTCCTCGTGAAGGAGACACATGTGTAGTGGAGAGCAGGGCGCGCGTGGAAGCACAGTCAAGTGCTTGGAGTCGACGATCTAGTTTTTATCGCAAGTTTCTTCATCTGTAGATATCACATCATATCATCGTTTCTTTTAATAAAGCAGTTTTTATCGCTTCTAAGTAGGACGTGTGATTTCGGAACCAATCACCCCCCCCCCCACACACACACACACATATATATATATATATATATATATATATATATATAAAGAGAGAGAGAGAGAGAGAGAAATAGATAGATAAACAAAGATAATTCAGGGTGCAATTTTCTCGAAATGTGAAATTTTCGTGCTTTGAAGTGAGTGATTTTATTTCTTCTGTTTGATATGAGCTCATAATGAGAAAATAAATATATATCCTTTATAATTCATGATTTGAGACACAAGTCGACGAATCTTTAATCTGTCAGACACATATTTCTGAAAAACAAATTCTAAATCCGTAACAACAATTGAAATAAGTATAAAGAATGACAATATATAAGTATCTAAAAATAAGTGAAATAAGTTGAAATGACTAAAATAGGTAAAATAAGAAAAATAATAGCTTAAGTTATTCACGTAATAATGACTAAATTAACAAAAATGTGACAAGTACAAAATAAGTTATCCAAGTCTAAAATGAATAAAAAAAATCGATGCCAATAAATAATTACCAGAAAAAGAGTCAAACTAGTAAAAAATGACTAAAAAAGTAAAATAATCATCTGAGCAGTATGAGTGATAATGTCTAAATACGTAAAAAAGTGACACCAACTAAAATTCATAAAAAATGGTACAAATAAATAAGTATCTAAAAATAAGTAAAACAAGTTAAAAATGACTAATATAATAATAATATAACATAATAATGTAATATGATAATTTAATATAATAATGTGTGAAATTCAAGTAATAATGACTAGAATAAGTAAAATGGTGACGCAACTAATAAGTCATAGATTTCTTTTAAAAACTTACTTGATAGGGATCCTTTAAAAATACTTCTGTTAGCAACTTAAAAATGTTTTGCATTATTAAAAGTTTAAATTACGCTATTGAACCATTCGATTTGATTTAAAAATTCGGTGGCAAAAAATCCATCATTAAAAGGGTTCAGACGTGGAAAATGTGTTTAAACTCTGGTATATACTTGTAAACTGAGGCACTTTGTTTAACTAAGTAACTTCATTCAAATAGTTCTGATTTATTTGTGTTGGTATTTACAAGTATTGCTGTGCCGACTGGGTTTCGCAGTGGTTTGGCTCATGAGCATTCTCTGTGTGCCTTCACCGTCAGGTTGTAAGTTCTATACCCGCTTGTCCGAAGACAAGGATGAGATTCGGGGGCTGGGTTGGCTCACCTATAGCTTGCTCCCTTAATAAAGAAACAAACACATTCGCGGTGTAGATGACCGAATGTCGTAATAAACAACAACGCCTTTCGCGTTGGAACCCACAACATACAAGGGCCAGTCAAAAATTTATTTGCTCTCCTTGGAAAAAAAACAAAACCGGGTTGAAATTATAGAAAAAAGTTTTACTAACAAAAAAGTAAAATAAATAATCTATTTCTAGACGTAATCATCTCCTTTATTTTAACATTTGTTGAGGCGAGGCACCAGTTTTCCCATGCCATCTGCGAAGAATTGCCGTCCAATGTGAGATAACCATTGTTGGGTTGAAACATTTTCTTCGTTATCCGAGTGATATTGTCGCGTTGCAAGTTCTTGTTTCATGGGACCGAAGACATGTAAGTCACATCGCGCAAGATTCCACACTTCCCAGTTAAACTTTTTCAAAAGATCCCTCGTAAGGGTCGCCGCATGCGGTCTCGCATTGTCATGCAATAGCACAATGCCTTTTGAAGTTTATCTTGTCGTCGATCTTTAAGCGACTTTTACAACCACTTCAGAGTTTCATAATGAGACGCTACATGAATTGTGGCACACTTCGGCAATAATTCGGTACGCACTACACTTTCTCTATCGAAAAACAGCGCCACCATCACCTTCCCAGCGGATGGAGCTGTTCGGCATTTCTTTTCAGAAAGACGGGTTTCATTTCAGGTGACAAATGAACTCAAGACTCGTCACTGGTCCCAATTTAGTCCTAAAAAGCACTTCCTTCATGTTGATATAATTCCAAAAATTCTAGTGTACTTTCAAATCGTTTCACTTTGTGTTGGTCAGTCAATAGACGAGACGATCTCGTCTACTGTGGTATGTCTGTTTTGAAGAATGAGTTCATTCACGTGTTCAACATTCTCGTCTATCGTCGAAGTTGAAGAACTTTATCCTCGATATCTGTACAGCCATTCTCGAATTAGAGATACCACGCGGTGATAGCTTGGCGCGAGGTTCTGTTATCACCATACACTTCGTGCAACTGCCGATAAATGCCAAAGTAGTCCCACCCTTTTGCCCACAGGAAGCAAAATAATGCACGCATTTCAAATTTGCACGCCACAGGCAGCTGCCGAAACATATTCACGACTGATTAGCAAGCGAACTAAAACTGCCACGTCGAAGCCGCTACTGCCCCTGACGAAGTATCTGATGCTCTGTGTTGCCACAAAGTTTGAACGAAATATCGCTTTTACCGAGATTTTTACGGTGGATTGCAACTAACTTATTGATTGACCCTCACATATTGCTCATTAGAAAACAATACATTAAATTCGTCCTATTTTTAATGGTATTGCTTGTAAAGAAAATATTTAGCATCTTATTTTTAAGAGACTTTTTGAATAACTGATCGTAAATCTTTCCTACAGCAAGGAAGGTTATTATTTTTAATCAGAGATTAAATTTATTGACATTGAAAAGAAAAAAAATGTTTTTGATTATTTGGTGACTACACTGCAAAATAAATGATACATGTTTTAGGTTAATATTAATGTCTGTTGAAAAGAATTGTTTTTTACAAGAAAAATTATGTTCTCAAGTTTGTTTACTAAATAAATATATTTCAATAAAAGTGACGACAATTCAATCGATTCGTATTGCCAGTTTCCCATAAGGTATTTAAAATATTTTCTTAAGTCCCATATCGGATACAATTTTATTTTCCAAATAAATGGCTCTCCGACCAAAAGAAGGCTTTTTATTAAAATATGAGCTTCGAAGCCCATGTTCGTAAAGTTTATTTTTAGTAACCGGAATCGTAAAATATCAATACTATGCTACCGTCTTCCAAAAATTGGCTTTCTATCTCTAAAGGAAGGAAAGGTTTAGAGATCGATATACAAAATTTCCCCAGCGAAATTTCTTTCTTCTTTTTATGTATCGGGCATACAAAATCTTTGAACGCATTTTTTATAAAGACTTACCATATCTGAGATACGAGGAAGGAATTTGTTTAATAAAAATATAAAATCGTATATCACAGAACAATGGTATATATACAAAAATATGTATAATTTGTAAGTTATTCCTTAAATATTATTTTATATTTCCCTTTTCTTTTAAAGACTATATATATATATATATATAAACAGTGTGTGTAAAAACTTCAAGGACACCGCTATCCTTTTATAGAACTGTTACGTAAAACTATTATTGATTTGCACGTTAAATAGTCTTGAGTATAGTGATTTTTCCGACGTTTTCTATGTTTTGTTAATTTTATAATAATGGCAAAAGCAAGTAAACTGACTGAATATGTAAAAGGTGTTGTTGGATATTTTGCATTGTTAGGAATGAGTTATCTGTCTATTGCAAAAAACATAGGAAGATTTAAACTGTCATCAACAATTTTTTAAGGTTAACAGACGAGTACGGAAAAAAAACCGCTGGAGGCAAACCAAAAGTCCTGTGACCCGGAGATGAAAGGACAATTTTTAAGTTAGCATCAACTCAAAGAAATTTTACGAACAACTGGGTTCAATGTGTGCAACAAAAGAATGTACAATACAATTACTCGATCTGGGAATTTACAATACGCAGCAAAATTCTGTAAGCCGTGTTTCCTGACTAGACTCAAAACCCAGCGTTTACAGTTTGCAAGACAAGTGATGACTTGGGACGACAGATGGCTGTAGGTGATTTTCTCCAATGAAAAAAAAGTGGAACTTAGATGATCCTGATGGTTCGAAGTATTATTGGCATGATCTGCGATGAGAAAAAAAAATTTCTCAAACTGTCAATTAGGTGGCCGATCCGTTATGACATGGGGATTCTTTTCGTTTAACGGCGTGGGGTCATTTGCATTTCTTTTAGGAAAAAGTTAATTCAATGATATATCTAAAAACTCTTTCTGACCATCTTTCACCTATTGCAACACTTCTGGCAGCGGAAAAAATGGGTTTATCAACAAAATTATCCGCCTATCCACAGAAGCCGAGTAAAAAAAACTATGGTTCCAGAGGAAAAATTGTAAAGTTTTGCAATGACTACTCAGAAGTTCTGATCTAAACACTATCGAGTGCGTGTGGGAGATCTAGAAAGACGACTTTACAAAAATGGAAAGTCATTTTTTTCCAGCTTTAGAACTCAGATCTACGATTGAAGATGAATGATAGAAAACCAGTTCCGAACTTGGCTAAAATGAATAATATCCATCAAAGATAGACGATTTGCGGTCATTAAAAGCAATGGTGGGTGCACAGCGTATTAAGTACTTGTTTTTTAATTGCTGTATTGTTTTTATTTTCCTGTCCTTAAAGTTTTTACATAGGCGTAAATAGTGTATTTTTGTATAATTTATTTATTTTCGTAATAAAATACTTACAGATAAATTTTGTTGACTATATTACTAGCTTTTCAAACTTATGATACACATTATAGTATACTTTTTTTTAAATCTGATTTGAAATTTATCAAAATTTTTTTTTTGCTGTACTTAAGTTTTTTACCCTCACTGTATATATATATATATATATATATATATATATATATATAATATACTATCTACCAATAAGTATTTGGAGACTTTTGACAGAAAGGAAAGACAAAATTTAATCATATTCAATAGTTGGCAGAGCCTCTACGACAGGCAAATAAAGTTTCAACTCCCCGGAGCATGCTTTCCACATGTCCTTCTATAACGGCTAGTGGTATTTTCTTCCACTAGGCATAGAGAAAACATGTAATTTCCTTCACCAATTTTGGACGGTTGTTGCACCCCATAATTCGGAGATCCAACTCTTCCCAGAGGTTCGCGATACGTTTCAAGTCTGGGCTCTGGGCTGGCAAGTCCATTCGTTAAACCTCATGCCTGTTGAAACTCCTGGAGTATGTTGGACATCGATAGGGTGCAGTTCTTCCGAATTTATCTGCACAGCACCCATTGGTCTCTATCTCCCAGTTTTGTGGGTCTGCTAACACGGGGCACATTATGACAGTCACCGCTTACCTTCCACTTCAATATCACATAGGCCACTGTCGAATTTGGCTAATTCAGCTCGTTAGATATGTCCCTTAAGGATAGGTCATTTCTGTGATACCCGACGATTACACTTTTCTCGAAATCAGACAACTCTGGACTACGTGGAATCTTCGTGGCATCGACTAATTCTAATGTTGTTTCCTACATGATTTTTAACCACGGAGGGCGTTACGTATATCAGGACCGCAAATATTGTCATTTGAATGGGTGTCCAATACTGATTGGTAGATAGTATATATATATATATATATATATATATATATATATATATATATATATATATATATATATATATATATATATATATATATATATATATATATAGTTAAATTCTCTTGCCAGCCACCATTCTAAAAGACTGAAATTTGTTCAGAACCGATTGAATACCGTACAGAGCCAATGTTATGGGAGGAACCTACTTTCGACAGGAACCCCTCAACACGGCCACATGTTTTCGGAACTATTAATGGCCGGTCGCCATAGATGTTTCCATATATATGTGTGTGTGTGTGACAGAGAGAGAGAGAGAGAAAATAGATACTTAAAAATTACAATATAAGTAATATATATATATATATATATATTTTATTTTTTTTCAAGCAGATAATTTGTATGAAATAAATAGATATTGCAATACTACGCATACATTTAGGTACTATTTAATGCTGCTTGGTGGTTTGTAACTACACTTTAACCCCTGTGATTATCCATGTTGATGAATTAACGGCTATGTTTGGTAAAGAAAATAAAAAATATAATCGAAGTGGCGTTCCTTTTCATAAAGTACATAATAATTTAATGAGAACTTTTGAATTAAGGACTTTGGTGACTTAAATCAAATTTAATTTAAGTAATATGATAATTTACTTATATTTTCCATATTTTTGTTTACGAAATACTTTTATATTTCCTTATTTCACGCTATTTTCACAAACAGAGTTAATTTCTAACACTTTTAATTTTTTAATAACGGATTCCAGAAATTCGGAGTATATTAATCCTCATTAAATAAATTTCATATATTAAACAGCGATATTAAGAATAACAACAAAGACAAACAATCTTATCGTAGTAATGAAAATGAATCATTAATTATTTTTTCACTTATATGAATGATTTTTCAGCCACTTAATTGGAAATTAATCCTTTCTAATAAAATTGATAGTAATGATCCATCTTGGAAAGGAGTATACTATAAAAATTTCAACCTGTTCGGAAAGAAAAATTATATGTGCTGCAGATATTTGATCATTCTAAATTATGGCAATCAATGATTTTGACTATCGAAAGAATTAGTCTCTTAAATTGGAATCAAAATGGTGTCAATTTTTATTCTTTATTCTTTTGAAGGTAAGGTGAATTTAGATGTTGTTGTTATTGTTGTTTCTAATCTCCTTGGAGTAGGAAAGTATGCATCAAGTCTAGAGGACCTAGGTCCTTGGCGAAGGGAAGCAGCTTCCCTTTAAGCAGAGGTACCAATAGGGTTGATGTCTAACTTGACCTCGAAGAACATCGGTTCCGTAATTTTGAACCGAGTCAAGTGACGAGACCGGAACACTTGACCCCGCACCTCCAGAAGTAAATTTGAGAACTTGGAGGACATTGTAGCCACGACCTATTTTACGTGCCCCGGCCACCATTAGTGATCACGGCGGTGAATTTTCAGCGACAAGCATAGAACCAGGGATGTTCAAATCACAGGCTCGACGCCTTTGACAACCAGGCCACAGCGGCCCTGAATTTAGATGTTCCAGGTACCTTGGGACAACCCAATATGAGAATTATCCAAATCCCTGTCCACAGAACTAATTGTAAATAGAAATCGTAATTTTTGAGACCACTCAACCTGATTCAGGTCTGTACGATTTTGACCGAGACGACAATTTGTTTTTTTTACAGACCTAGAGCTAGATCTAGAGTTAGAGAGAGAGAGAGAGAGAGAGAGAGATTGATTAAGTAAAAGTAGAATAACCAATGCCGTAAAATTCTAATCTTTACCAGTCAGAGTCTTATAGAAATGTCCTGAAAGTATGTGATTATTATATTATCTATATTGAATCCTAAAGGCCTGTTCACATTGCATTCGGAGCGTTGCGTTACGTTACTACGTTGGCTACGAGGTTGTTGACATGACCTGGGAGGGAGTCTTCTTTACGTTAGTAAAATAAATTGATATAAAGCGTAGAGAAAAAGCTTTCCTTTGTTGCAAAAGGAAATGAAAATTAAACTAGTTTGTTTCTAAGAAATTAAGCAGAATATCTCACAGGTTTGTTCTGATTCCCTTAAATGGGTGCAAAAAAATTAAAATTAAAGGGGATGGTGGATTTTTAAACTACTTAAAATTGAACAAAAATTGGAATTGTTTTTGGGGTATATTAATGGTTTAAAAATATGTAAATATTGGAATAAAATGCATTTAAAGTATGTAATGAAAAGTATAATGTAAACTTCGTGGCTTTTGAAAAGTAAATGTTAAAGGGAGGTGAAAAAAATCTTTTTAATGGCTTTTTTCTCAAAAGAAGTAATTTTCAGATTTGCAAGTCTTTGAAAGGCTCCTTGCGTCATAATTTTTGACGAAATTTTATAAAATTTATAATAAAGACTCCTCTAATACATTAAAATATAGTTATGTTTCCATCTCAGGTTTCGACGTCATTAAGATTATCAAAGTTAAACTTAAGTGTAGAAAAGTACAAAAAGTTTACGAAAATTCAGAGTACAAGCATAAAAATTTTTACTAAAAATTAACTATTCAACGAACGCACAAAGTAATACATAACTCAGTTCAAAATGTATTTATAAGCAATATAAATTCAAAATTATGGGGAAAAAGTTAAAAATTAGATCGCAAGGAGCATTTAAAAAAACATTTCAATTTTTAAATATTAAATCTTTTATAAAATATTTATAAAATTTTTATAAGGGTGTTTCATATGGTTATACTTTAATGACTATACATGCAAAATTTCATATCTCTGAGGCAAAAATTTCAAAAATCGCTTTGTAATGTCCAATATTCCCTTAACAGCTTTTTCAATACACTTTCCCTATAAATACATGTCTTTATTATATAAAAAATCATTAATTGTGTCTCTATCTGAAACTGAAAATAGACAGTATCGTACTGCTAACCTGCAATGAATCTACTTACATTATTCCTTTTTATATAGTTACATTGTGATATATTTTTCTGCTGTTTACTCTTGTTCGGATTTTTTTTTTGGCATTACATACTACATGAGAAGTTTCGAAATCTAGCATTTTTATTTTGTCTATACTGCTTCATTTTTATAAATTCTACTAATAAGTGCATCTTACACTGAAGATATTTCGAAAGATCTGGAACATACTACTTGTATCTGAAAAGATATTCACTGTACGTATACAACATAAGAAGCTATAGACACTCTTGAAAAAGAAAGAACCGTCGAATGGAACTAGGGAGTAGCCAATCAGGAGATTTCTTTGGAAGGAGATTCTTTTGCGGAAGATATATTTTGTGAAAAAGTTTCTCTGGCAAAGACAGGGGCGATGGGACAGGGGTGATATTTTTCGTATGATGTGACGTCGAACAAATCCAAAACATTATACGCATTCTATCCGATGCCTCAGAGAGCCTATATTTACGCTAATATAGTAGAATTTCAACTCCTTACGCACCAAAAACCCTATACCATGAATATTTTAGGTCTCTGGAAAGCATATAGACTATACTCTTGAATATAAGGCAATGGAACGCAATGAATATTTTTAGAATTTGACGAATGCTCTCTTATCTATATCCTAAATCTTTTCATTTTTTCCTATTTTAATCCTATATCTTTTTTAGAAATATGAAAGTTTATTTTTACATATTTTATTAATGACAATGATCGAAAGTTTATTAATGGAAACCATCTAGTTTACAAGAGAACTGTCACACATAATCAACACTCTTCTGTGACTGTTATATGTCCATACTCCCCATATATATATATATATATATATATATATATATATATATACACATATGTACCAAACACATATTTTTATGTTTATATATATATATATATCTAAACTTGTATAGTTAGTTGAGTTTAGCAATAATTAAAGGAGATATACTACAGCAACTCGACGTAAACTTTTTAGGGAAAACACTGTTTAAAACCTCTCTCGAGTGTGAATAGAAATATATATTAAAATCTTAACTTTCAAATATTAAATGACTTTTCTAGTCATTCATCAACCTGCTTTCTCAGATGCTGTAAATATGCATCTTGCCGTTGTAATATTGCACTGTAACAGATTGCTAAAATTATTTTATTTTAAGCAAAAGGAAATTAACATTGGTAAGGAAAATTTTTTGTTTCCACTGATACATTTTAAAAGCTGATACATTTTAAGAGAAGTAAGGTTGAATATGTCAATTTTTAACGTGATGTTGGATAAAGAAAATAATAACATTACAAAGTAAAATTTTTAGAAAAAACATGTCATAGAATTAAACGGCTGAAGCACAGGGAGCCTCAATTGATATAAATACTCGTACATTGTGTTGAAACAACACAACTTATCATTCATTTAGGTACGTTTCTCGCTTCAATATTTCAAGACTTTTAATATTTCAAGACTCTTAATGCAATAACTTTTAATGCAATATACTTAAATGCAACACAACTATTGGGATAACAAAGTGAGTCATAGTAGTCCATGCTGCTTTTGCAAAACAATTTTTCGTTAACTACATATATCATAATCCGATCTGCCCCATCATCACGTCTTTAAATTGCTGTTAATTCTCTCGAAATACCTAAGATAATTAATTTAAGAATACATAAACTTGCATATATGCATTCAGAAATATGTGCATCTCTTTGGTCACCCTATATCCAATTTAAAGACATTGGTTTTTCCTTTTTTTTAAACTAGTTTTTAAATAAAAACTAGCCTTGCTATGAAACGTGTCAGGAGGATAGTTCAAAAAAGAAAGCGCAGGACAGCTTGTCAAATGAGTAAAATCCATAAGAGCGCCTGAAGAACACAGGATACAGTCAGGTCTATCTTCCACGCCAATACGGCACAGGTGATACTGTAAAAGTCATGGCCAGTTAAAAGTCTAAAATTGATTCTCAGCAGAGACCGATCGAGGAAGGTTCATTGGAAAGGGAGAAGACAGCAATGAACTCGAGGCCTTACCCACCACAGCTTCAGCGTAGTGATTTCGAAGGAAGCTTTGGAATTTATATTTTATTACACCACAAATTTGCTGGTAGGGCAGAGTAAAGTGTGGCTGCCGCAAGTTACATCCATTTTTTGCAAGGATGTCGGCTTTTTCGTTCCCTGGAATCCCACAGTGACTAGGCATCCATTGAAGGACAATATCTCAGCCTATAGAAATTCCTTGATCAAAAAGCTTCGTATTTTCTTCCACGTGGTAGGAATCACTTGTTGTATGTGAAGTAATAGACAAAATTGCAGACTGGGAGTCTATAAATAAAGCAACTTTTCTAAGTGGAGCACATATATTTAGTACGTTTAGAATAGCTCGTTTTATTACTTTACACAATACGTAGTTGTGTATTAAGTATAAATAAGCATTAAAACTCTACATACTGTGGAGACTCACTATTGTGTTCTCACTACTCTTCATCAACTCTTCATACGCTCGATTTACAGACATGTAAAACATCTACCTGGAGATAACGGATAACCCTTTACAAAAGTTATAACTGAAATGAAAGGAACTAGTTGTTTGGGGAAATGATGGTTTCGTGGTAGACATTTCCTCATATAAAAAGGGAAATTCGTTGCTTATTTCAAGTTGGGATCATCCATTGGGTGAATCAACGTTACTGCTTATGAGAAAACAGTAGAGAAACAGACCTATCTTCGCCGGGACTCGAAACCAGATCCACAGGAGGGCACTTTGCTTTACGCCCCACGCATTAATTCGGATGCCACACGTATTAATCGTTTGGACTCCCCACGCATTAATTCGTTACAGAATATTGCGTTGCTAGCTCATACTAAATAAATATTAGCATAATTATATTATGTTGGTTTAGATAATTTTTCATAGAAGCCAATTTTTATTTGAATATTTACTAGAAGAACAGAAGCTGTTATTTCTCAAAATCTATCCACAGTATGAATAGTTTTGATGCCGATTTATGCTAATACATAAGTATATATTATGTAAAAATTTATCTCTTTTGAGATGTTTATTTGTGACACATATATTTTACTTATAATAAATACGACACGAATTTTGTTTTGCATTTTGAACTAAACTTATTGAGCCCTAAAAGCATTTTCAATCATTTTCATTTTAAAAACTGTTTTCTATTTATTTGCAAGTTCTATTTTTATACTATAGTTTAACATTTTTTAAACTATTTTTTTCCTATTGTTAATATGAAAGTTTTCAGGGTTCTTCTGCTTACCCCATCTCAAAATTGTACAATCAAATACCCGTCCTTAAATTTTGTGGGGGGAAATTTATCCATCGCAATTACGAAAGGAGTACTTAAGGGACGATGAAGTGTATCTCTAACATCTGTAGAGGTAACAAATTGTTTCGGTTCATAAGTTACATCCCAGAGACGTGTAGAAAAGTATTGTACTATCTATTGTCTTCAATAAACTATCTTCTCTGACATCCGGGAATGTTTATTTCTTTTACTGCATTTGGTGACAAAATTTGATAATGACAACTGAACTAAAGACAAACATAAATCCTGCAAGAGAACAGAGGAAAATAGTTATAAACATAAAGGACCCTAAAACCCTAGAAAAATTACGTTCAGCATTCTCTTTTATGGGAAAAGAGGATTATTCATGTAATAAGTGCTCACTGATTCAAAACTACTTCCCTTTCAGTCGGTATCAGTCAGAAGGTTATAAAGACATGTTCGCAAGAGATTTAAATACTGAAAATGTGCTCTTCAAGTCAGTGGCGTAGCGAGCCTAACTGGATCCCGGGGCACGATACCTTTTTGGCGCCCACCCCCGAAAAAACATACAGTAATATAATATAATTGAATTAGTTAAAAGGACCATTTAGCGCCCCTCTGCGAGTGGCGCCCGGGGCATGATAGACATCCTTCCCCCCCCTTTCCTACGCCACTGCTTCAAGTCCTTGCACCGTTCGCATGCGTATTTGAGGTGCTTTCAATTAGTAAATTTTCAATTCATTACTCTGTGGTTTTTCAAGATTCCATGTTTTTCATCAGATGGTTGCTTTAGATTGCTTCTGTGACGAGTCAGCAATGTAAGGAATTTTAAAAAAGAAAGAATTGCTAAAATGTCTTGTGAAATTGTAAATGTTTTTGCTAGTGCAAGTTTTAATGAAAGTATTAATAAATATGTTTAAGACATGAAAAAGTTATTGATATTAATATATATTTTTTCCATTTTCACTGAAACGACAGTTAAACATATATTGAATTAGCTAATATTTTATCTTTCTTATATATAAAAGAATGACTTCAGAGTGTAGATTTTGTTTAGAATAGAAAGCAAATAACGGTTTAACGTTATTTCTGACCCGAAATCAAAATTGGAAAAATAATTCCTTTCGCATATTACATAAGCATTCTTTATATTTAAAACCCTACAGATCTAAAGGAAAAAAATTAGAATTAAAATTGCATGTCACAGGAAACGTAATATTATATAGGGTGATTCACTCGGGAGAGGCTCCGAATATTCTATAATACCTCTATCTAAGACGAAGGAATCTGAACGAAACAACGTAAAACTTCCACATATTCTGAAAATCTCTTTACTACTCACCAAACACCGCTCCATGGTCAAAAAGGTTGGGTGTGCTGTACTATGTGCTAGCTGCTCACCATAGTCCCCATTTTCTTTCACACCGATGTGTACCTGGATATTTTTAAGGGGACGAAGGACCTTCAACATCGTTTTATTTCAAATTTTCAATATTTTACTCTATATACAAAACTAGCTGAAAACCCACGCTTCGCTACGGAGTACATTCAAATTAAATACAACGGTCAATGTATGCAATTTATGCCAAAAATATATATATATATATATATATATATATATATATATATATATATATATATATATATATATATATATATATATATATATATATATATATATAATAAATGCGACGATCAATGTATACAATTGATGTAAAATATATATATATATATATATATATATTTATAAAAAAATCGTAAGGGATATTTATTTTTTTTTGGATAATATCCAATCGTCTGCTGCATTAGAAAGAAAAAGAATATCATTTTTGTCTATTTAGTTGTTATGCACGTGACGATAAATTTATTTAAAGTACCAGAAAAAGAAATCACGTGATCAACATTTAATAAATTACATTCTAAAAATTAATCTTTAAAAATTCACCAAAAATCAGAAAATCAAGGAAAAGGTTCGAAAAAGATTTCATTTTGAAGGAATTTTTATGCTCTTTCTCGTGATATAAATTTTATAACCCTCAATGTATTCTTTTAAATACAAACGTAAAAAAAGTTTTAAAAACAGCTTAAAAATTTAATTTAAAAAAATCTAAGAAGAATTTTTGAAAAATCTTTCTTAGTGCACCCCTACACTATTCGAAGAATCGCCCTGCAAAATTTCAGCCCTTTAGGTCCAGCGGTTTGGTCTGTGCGTTGTATGTCAGTCAGTCAGTGAATGAATGAATGAGTCAGTTACGGAACTGTTTTATATATACAGATGAGAAAAATTAATATTCTTTTTGTTACTTTTAAGTCACTTAGAGGTCACAAATAAGTATTTTGTGGAAGAATAGGTCCTGTTTTTAAAAACATTCTTAAAAAATGCTAGACATTTTGAAAATGTTCTATGCGCATTAGTTTCTTCTGATTTCTTCTAAATTACTCAGGATTTTTAATTGAAGTGTTCGTCACAAATCTGTGCATCATTCTTTGAAACAACAAATATTTTTTTACACCATTTAATAAAGTGAAAACATGCAAAATCATAAAAAATAACAGCCATATTTAAAAAATAATATGGTTTTAGAAGAAGACAAGAAGATACAAGAAGATACAAGAAGATACAAGAAGAATTCAATGCACAATTATGTTTATATATATATATATATATATATATATACACTGCTGGCCACCCAAATTGCAACACCAAGAAAGACAAGAGATATCACAACAAAATTTATTTTGTAGATAACATGTTGACCAAGTATCAAATGATTAAATTTATAGACTTCTGTGAAGTGTGGTTCCTGCCAAAATCAGTAGCCAGAGTAGCCGCCATTGTTGGAGATCTCCGCTGCCACACGCCTCGGCATTGATTCAAAGAGACTTTGGATGAGCTCTTGGGGTACAGCAGACCAAGCAGCTTCCACACGTTGCCAAAGTTGATCTGCTGTGGCAGCTGGGGATGGAATCTGGGTCAATCGTAGAGCAACCATGGACCACATGTTTTCTATCGGCGAAAGATCCACAGAGCGAGGCGGCCAGGGAAGCAATTCAATCTGGCGATTGACGAAGAACCGTTGGCCAATGCGTGCCACGTGTGGTCGCGCATTATCCTGTTGAAATATGGCAGTGGGCAAGCCCTGAAGGTAAGGAAGGACAAGTGGCTCCAACACCTCGGAGATGTAGCGCTGGCTGTTTAAAGTACCGGCAATGCGTACTAGAGGTGTGCGAGAGTGATATCCAATACCGCCCTATACCATAATACCCGGTGCAGGACCAGTGTGGCGGTACATAACGCAGCTGTTCAGCATCCTCTCTTCACGGTGTCTCCAGACTCGAATGCGACCATCGTGGTGTTGCAGACAGAAGCGTGACTCGTCAGTAAAGACAATTTCATTCCATTCTGCCGTCCACATCCTTCTGTCATCGCACCATTGGTGGCGGAGACGTCTGTGGTTCTGCGTCAAGGGTAGACAAAGCAATGGAAGTCTTGCGGACAGACCACTCTGCTGTAAACGGCGTCGAATGGTACGCGCAGACACTGGATGATGTGTTACAGACTGCATGTGCTGTGATATGGTTCGTGATGTGACTGAGCGATCCGTCACTGCCATGCGCACAATTTGCCTGTCATCACGTGAAGTGGTGCACTGAGGTGGATGCGATCGAATACGCCGGTCAGTCGCACTCTCCTGCATACAACGATCACATATCCGCATTACAGTTGTTTGGTTTCGTCCAACACGACTACCGATTTCATTGAAACATAATCCACAATCTCGGTAGGCCACTATCCTTCCTCTGTCGAACTCGGATACTTGATCAAAAGATAATCGCTGGTTTCGACGAGGCATAATTGATCGTTTTTTTGAAAAAAACCACAAGAAAAACACAATTGCCGAACTTGAAATCGTCGAAATCTCCAAGCCTTAAATAGCGCTTTGAAGTGGCGCCACAGGCGCGCGTGATGTGCGCCTGCGCTGAAATTCTAATCATTTGCATATCTCACCTCCGCTAATGCATGTGGTAAATTTCATGTTATTTGCATGTTTCCTTCAGGGTGTTGCATTTACAGTGGCCAGCAGTGTATATCTATGTATATATGGTAAACTGATGTTTAAAAATTTAAGATTTTTAAATGATATGGAGTACGCATAGAGTATTTTAAATAGTGCTAGCATTTAAAAAAAATTGAAAAACAGACATGTTTCTGCCCAAAATATCTTTATTTTGAATTCCAAGAGTCTTCAATGTAGTAAAAAAGAGCAATTATTATTCTCCTTCTGTATATGAAGTTAGAAGCTGAAACTTAAAAAATTCGACTTTGTAGGTCCCTAGTCCCCTTAAACAATTTTTGAACCAACTGGATTATCTTGAGTTAACAGAGATTACATCCAAGAACATGGAGCAACTTATAACACATCGACAAGGCGCATGGTGGAAATTGAGTCTTTTCTCGGCAACAGGGTTATTTGAAATGGGCTTTGGCTACCACGGTTTCCGGATCTGATATAACCAGACTTCTTACTTTGAGAAAAGTTTATCGGAACAAGCCTTATTCTGTAGAAGATTTAATGGAAACCAACGTAATTAATTTTGCTTCTATCCACCCCACCCCCCCACCTCGATACTCTTTCAATGCGTTAAACAATTCTTGAATTACACGGTTCTTGAGACAGCTGGATTATCTTGAGATAACAGGGATTACTTCCAGCAAGTTGGACAAACTTATAACACATCGACAAGGCGCATGGTGGAAATTCAGTCTTTACTCGGCAACAGGGTCATATCAAAGGGGCGTTGGCCACCACGTTCACCGGATCTGACACAATCAGACTTCTTCCTTTGGGAAAAGTCTATCGAAACAAACCCCACATTGTAGAAGATTTGATGGAAAACAAAGTAAATTTGCTGCTGATCACCCCTCCGATACCCTTGCAATATGTTCAGGAACATGAAACGTCGCTTTGAAACCTGTCTGGCAGAAAACGAAGATCACATCCAGCATAGCATGTAATGCAATCGATTACACATACGACAAGGTACGTAGCGTATTTATTTTTTGGTTCAGACTTCTTCATTTTGCTTCACATTCACTTTGCTGAGTTTTAAGAGTTGAAAAATAAGTTTTGAGGTTTAACATAAAAAAGTGCATAGCTAATATCCAACATTTTTCACTCAATTGAATTCAAAAACATACATGAAATGACTGCACCATAAAAAACTCACCATGCACTCTCATGAAAAAGATGTGTTATTCGAATCTTCAGTTTAATTAATTTCATATTCACGAATAATTTGCTTAAAATTCAAAGCTCAATATGCCTGCTTCCGGTACCTCAATTTTTATTATACAAACTTAAAAAAATTAACTAAAATCTTGAAATATAAAATGTGAGAGCACTTTTAGGGAACCTTAGAAATTTGAATATATCTTAAAATATCATTTTTTCATTCGCGATAATTATCATGAATTGAAATATGCACGTACAAAATTAATTAGTTCATTTAAAATTTAAATGATTTTAGGGAATTTATTTTTTGTTTCATCACGCCTTGATAAACAATTTAAAACTCATAAAAAATGTTTTACTCAGAGTTCCACCAGCATAAATTTATATTCATTTTGCTTTAGTGATTTTTCGATTAGCATAAATACACGATTAAATGAAAATGTGATTTGCGTTTCAAAATACTATAGGTACAATGTAATGCGCTGTTGCTTACATAATGATTTAAATCGGTGTAATTTGAAGTACATTTCATTGCATTAAACGTCCAGAATTTTCTAATTAAGTTGTTAATTGTTGTCTATTGATGATAACAAATAGAGGTCTGAAAAACAAATAGAGTTCTGACACCATTCCTACTCATTCTTATGTAAAATGACTTCCAGAAGTCGAATACAGCCCCAGTTTTCCCCATCCTCTCCGTTTTCGTGGGAGTTCCCCTATATTTTATATCTTTTCGATAATAATTTTATGGCCATGAATTTCGACGGGTGAAAAGGATTGTTTTAGCTGTAAAGAATAATTAATAAAAGTAAAATAATAAATGTAAAAACTACAATAATAAATGTAAAGAATAATAAATAAATAAGATAAATACCTCCATTTGGTGCTTGTTTTCCTATTGTACGCTGAGGTAGAAGTGTCTCGTACCATAAACCAGCAGTACTTTTCCAACATGCTCCCATTCCACTTCCCCTAGAATCTCCTTTCGAATGTAGTGGTGTTTTGATGGAACTGCTCCCCGTGTTCATTTGAAGCTGCTCCTAAATTTTCAGGGAAGAAATCCAGGTGTGAGTGAAGGAAATGAACTTTAAGACACGTGTTACACTTCATGGCCTTGTACTCTGACAGCAATTCCTTGACATGAGCGACATAATCACTTTTGCTGTTACCCAAAACGTTCTCACACACGTTTTAGAATGCAAGCCAAGATTGAACCGGGACTGATGGTAACTCAGTCTCAAGGCCAATAGACCCATCAAAGACAACTCTCAAGCTTGTCTTTGATGACCCGGAGAAATGGAGACTGTTTTTAGACTCATCAAAGACAAGCTTGAGAGTTGTCATCTTCAGTTCTATCAATGCATCTGAATTAGGGCAAAACACTAAGCCTTCATCTTCAGAAAAATAGAAATTTCAGGGTTTACTGCCTGGTCCTGTAAGAAGAGATATTTACGACCTTTTCTAAGAGATTCCCCTGCTGAAGTTAAGATTTACTCTTAGGTAACTCCAAATCCCTGACGAGATCATTCAATTCCTACTGAGTAACGAGGTGATGTTGTCGATGAGCTGAATCAGCTGAACAGTTTTCGTCATCGGTGGAGGAAGGTTGATGGTACAGGCTGTGGCTCAAATGATACTCTATATCCCTATAATCTAGAGACAGAAAAGTCTTTCAAAACCGTTTCTGACTCTATAGGTTTTTTTTATGGGGGGGGGGGGTGTGCACTGAGATTGGCAAAGATTCGTTGTGGGGAAATGGTCTTAGAGCTAAAGGGATATTAGGATACTGAATTGTATGCTTACTTTTGCTAGAAAACCCGACGGTATAAAAGTAACAATCCGTGAGATGACAGCGAGGTTCGCGCCAAACTTCATTTAACTAATCGCGCCATGGGCACAGCAAATGCCATTCATTTACGGGTACCTTTCAGTCATTTGGTCAAGCTACTGCAATAAGTAGTGCAGAAAACTGCTGGAGCTCAATCCTTGTCCTGATCCTCAACTTGGCAGCCGAAGTAAAATTTATATAGAGTTTTGAGAAGCGGAGAAAGGGGTTTTCGTTATGCTTTTAAAGTCAATTCTCCGCAAACATAGCAGAAGCTATCGGGATGATTTTAACACTTGCGTGGCATAATTAAACACTAAATCAATGCTCGATATTAATCACAACTCACACTCACATACTGTAATTCACTTGGAAAAATCTGGAGTAAAGAAAAAAAACCGTTTTACACAATTTAAACAACTCGGAAACACAGTATCCCCGCCTAAAACACCTACAAGTTGACTCTACGATCGCTAGAGATGTACTGAGGGACGATAAGGATTACAGCGTAGGACTATGGTGACAAGACCAATGCAAGTTTAAACTTGTCAAAGCATGAAAATTCTTGTGCAAACCTACTCGTGAGGTATTCAGAGCTTCAGCGTGGTTCTGTGAATCTTACGAACTATTGCTATATATTTTTATTATCGTCCTATATATTTTTGATATATATTTTTATTATAGTGGGGAGTTTGAGGGAGGATGAGGACAGCTGGGAGATAGAATATGTAGAAAATAAATGAAATAATTGCAAAAAACTGGAAAATTCGATCCTTTTTAAAGATTTTTTTTTTTTAATTTAAGGGGTCAAATTCCCCCAAATCTACCTCCTTGCTACAAATGTTCCTGGTTTAGGACTTCACCCCTCTCTAGCACCTCGGAAGAAAATTAAAGGCTGAAATAATTCTTTTCCTCCCTCCAAATTATTGAAAAGGGATAAAAATAGATGACGGGCCTACACCGAAAACTGGGGTAATATTCGGATTCAGGAAGTCATTTTACATGAGAATCAGCAGGAATAGTGTAAAGGCCGATTTTCATTCACACCAGTGTAATTGATAAGACTTTGAAAAGTTACAGAGTTTCTGATGTTTATCAAAAATAATCAAAAATTTTTTTTCCAATGTGGCAGGCATTTTTGTTTTTCAACATTGGCCCATTGAACACTGCGATATCGTATGTTGCTTCTAATATGAGATTTGTGTAGATGATCGAATATCACACTTTGGTGCCATCAGACAAAGCCCCCCCCCCAAGGGGTGATATCAAGTAGGCTCGTACCCTCCTGCAACCCTTTCAAACCGCATGGAGAGACTATACGTCCTACAGATTTAACGTGATCGTACCCTGTGTAGTGCCGGCATCATTCAGTGGCGCTTTTCGTGAGTCGAAGCAAGCAGCTTCAGTACCGAATTTCGACGCGACAATAAATGTTGCCTCGGGGCCATATTATAACGTTGTCTGATGAATTAAAGGTTCAACAGAATTGGCCGGATAGCAGAAAGTCCTCCGTAACAATAAAAATGTAGGAAAATCTTGAGTGTAACCGAGTACACAACGATATAGCTGCGATACTGGCACAATGCGCGTGCTAAGGCTGCTGCGTACTAACAATGTTAGATTCACTCTCCTTAATGTTAGCCTATGGATAAAATGTGTCCAAGGACTGGCCATTTGGTATGAAAGTTTAAAAAAAATTGTACTCCGTAATAGAGAAAGAAATTTTACACCCTGGGGCATTTTTCATTTTTTTTCTTTTAAATGTAAATATAATTTTTAAATTTAAATTATTCGGGGGGGGGGGGATCCGGGACTGTGTGTTCTAAAAGCTCATCAATTTCTTTGGTGGACGACATTTATACAAGGTGCGACCATTAATTTCTAGGACTGATCTAATAACACAAGAAAATATTACATGAAATACATACCCATTTAATATGTATGGAAATAACTTCCACCTGCCGTAATGCACTTCTTTGCTCTGCTGTATAAGTTTCGGAAACAACTTTTAAAGTCCTCTTTCGGAATGCTTTATAATGTGGACGTCACCGTCTTCTGGATGGTTTCGACATCCTCAAATCTTGTTCCCTTGAGCAAATCTTTCAGTTTCGGAAACAAGAAAAAGTATGCCGGTGCTAAGTTCGGAGAGTATGGAGGATGCTGCATCTCCACGACCTCATGCTGGGCCAATTTGCTGAAGGGAACAATATTTGAAGATGTCGAAGCCATCAAGAAAACGGTGACGTCCACATTAAAGAGCATTCCGAAAGAGGACTTTAAAAGTTGTTTCCGAAACTTATACAGCCGAGCACAGAAGTGCATTACTGCCGGTGGGAGTTACTTCAAAACATATTAAATGGATATGTATTTCATGTAATATTTTCTGGAGTTATTTGTACAGTCCTGGAAATTAATGACCTCACCTTGTAAAATGAATCCTGTTGCAAGGTTCAGAAATGCTCAGGATATCTGAAAGTACTATTTTTATTGGATTAGGAGCATTTTTGTAGCTGTAAATAATAGGCAAATTTTCTCCATAGATTAACATTGAAGCGAGCTATTTAAGAGCCTTTAAATATTAGTACTATAAATATGTCATTCAATGGCACATACAACATTGACCGGAAAATCTCTGGTAATTTTTCAGTCACATTGTTTACCTCAATTCTATCTCCTCTTTAGAAATTGAAATTTCGGTTCAAAGGAATGGGATATCTGTGCAAATAATTAGATTGTTTCTGCCATTATTATCATAAGTCCAAAGCTCTAAAATTGGTATTTCCTATTTCTTTATCGATCGAGGAATGTATGACAACAATGTTCATGAATTTGAAAAATATTTTCTGTGGCAAACACACGATATCTTCTCGAAACAGAATATATTGGACATAAATCATCGATAGAATGGCATATTGTTTTAGTTTTCCCAAAATAAAAGTCCTTTTAAACAGATAAAATGACAGATAAATCTGAGAAAATAATCAACTTCCATTTCAGATTCAGTAGAATTCTCAATTCCTCCTTCAATTCCAGTGTTTGAAAGATCCCTATTTTACTTCTTGGGAGATCAGTTCATTCTCTACCATTTAACATTGGCATGAAATTAAACGGAAAACCAGGCGGGGAATCAATTTGTTCTCCTCAAAATTTCATACTTAAAAAATTGAAAATCCTAGGAGGGTAGAAAACATTTCTTTTTCGCACTTATTTGTGACCTCTACCTTGAAAAGTATCAGAAGGATACGGAATGCTTGGTACACTACTTCTCCATTTCACAGGAAAGAAAAGCGCCTCGGGGTAGATTTTAACCCAGCGAATCTCATGGCGGCTTAACATGCATGCAAACTCTTGGTAAAAAAATCAACTAAAGTATTACACTACATGCGCTATGACGAGATTCGGAAACAAGTTGAATATTCATATATCATACATGAATACACATCCATCCATGTATTAGACCTATAGTTTCCAATACAGGTGCCCGTACACGTGCAGGAAATCCTCACGGAAAAAGTCTGCTGGATTTCTTTGAGGATTTCCTCAACTGAACCCTTGTGCACACACGTGAAATGTTTTCCATTCGGGATTTCGGGACTGTTCAGTCAACCGCCGGTGTCAAGGCTTCCCCACACACGATGGGGAAATCCTCAAGGTGTGGACTGTGCATTCAAAACCTCAAGGATTTCATCTACGAGTATGGATATCTTAACAGATAAACAAACTGTCACGTAAGGTACTGAGTTTTCCCGTGTCTTCCTGCTGTCCATATTGTATAAAACGAATTTGTTGGGTTTCTTTTTTATTATGGGAAATACCACATAGGCGAACAAACTCACTCACTGACGGGACAATACATGAACTTCTACACCTTGGTCGGTATTTGAACCTGACCCCACTCCGTGTAAGTTCGTGACACAAACCCCTATAAAATACGGTCAAATACAGGAAGTCACCGGTCTTATCTTATTTTGAAGCTCTTTTCTCTTGAAAAGGAGTCTTAAATAGTCTGTTTTTTAGAAACTAATGTATTTTTAGGAGTTTCTATACCCCCTTTCATAAATGGGAAGCAAGGCGGGTTGTCATGAATCATCCTATATTTTTCGGAACTCTAGTTGTTCTTTTGTCATTTTCAGCTATTTCGAAAAAATATCATTCACCTAAACGTCAAACCAGTGAGAAACCATATCGACTTTTAGCCCCAACTTTGCTCGTCATTGCCACCAATTGCCGCATGCAAATTTTTTAATTAAGCGGGAGTTTCGATTACTTGATATTTAGT
This sequence comes from Dolomedes plantarius, assembly GCA_907164885.2. Taxonomy (NCBI): domain Eukaryota; kingdom Metazoa; phylum Arthropoda; class Arachnida; order Araneae; family Dolomedidae; genus Dolomedes; species Dolomedes plantarius. The sequence goes on from OU015492.1 coordinate 14,355,495, forward strand.
TAAATGAAAGTTAAATTAGTATAAAAACAAACATTCGGAAAAGTTGTTACAAAATAACCATTATAAGTTACAAAATATTAAGAAAAATTAATCTGACATTTTTAATTAATAATTTTAACTTATGCTCTTACTAAAGTCAGATTGCGTTTATACCCTTTCTCTTGATATTACGTATACTTCATTAATTCTAAAACCCAGACTAAAGTATCTAGTTCATTGCGTCTTTTTACTGGGATGTCAGGAATCCAAATTGAACTCTACTTACTTCTAAAGATGCGTAAATTTCTCCATCCAACAGATACTTGTATTCTCTTTACCAGAAAATAGGTGCAAGTGTAAGAGAATTTTCGTTGAAAAAAGGGGAAACTTTTAACGCACTTCAAAACTTCTGAAAGAACTCCTAAAAGAATTCGATTTTATCGAATGCGATAAGTGTATTAAAACGGTTCTAACCAACTTATCTCAGGAAAATTTATTTCCAACGGTACTGACATCGTTAAAAAATTGAACGTGGGTGTAAAACTAATCATATTTCTTGTATTCGAAATTTTGAGATGCATAAAAGTTCTCAAAATGTCTAGGAAATTTGTGTAGGTAGCGATTTTTTTAAGACAATAAGACACACCGTTTTACATAAAAAAATTGACTTAATTTTGAGGTGCGTCTTATTGTCCTAAGATACCATTAAAACATTAAAATAAAATTAATATTTTATCACATATATATATATATATATATATATATATATATATATATATATATATATATATATATATATATATATATATATATATATATATATATATATATATATATATATATATATATATATATATATATATTATTTATTTATTTATTATTACATATTTTTATCCTTATTAAGAAAGAAATTGAAAATGTCTTTCTATACCTAACAAAATATAAAATAGTCTTGTCTACAAAATCATCCCATGCATTTCAGGTACGTCTTATATTCCGAAAAATACGGTAATTATGTGTGCTATGTATTAGTGAGCTACTTGAAATAAACAAAATGTTAACTCTGTACACGTGGATCATATAATAATTTGAGTAATATTGTAAATACGATCTCTTGATGTCTTTGTCGGTGGTGGCTGTCTTCTTAGAAATTGTTTTCTTGAGCGGGGGCTGGTAGATTAGTGGGTGACTGTTCTTCTTAATGACGAACATTCTGGCAAACTTCATTACGCTATAGTGTCAAACTCGCATCGATCAATTTCTAAGATAGACAGTTTTACGACGTGATGGGAGACGCTTCAGTTTTTCAAAACAGATATTCCCACATCTTGCTCGGGAAACTGATATCCCTGAATATAACTTTTAGGCTAAAAATTCTGGCGGTGAAACGGCGGCAGCCATGTGTTCATATCTTAGGATTAAAGTTCAGGAATTAAAAACAACGGCTGTAAATAATCCTCTGGTGTGACGAGACAAAGACAAGGTACTTTATATTCACACATATACGAGTAGATAGAAATCAGAAGAGCATCGCAATGCTGATATTAGCACGAAGCTAAACAGAACACAACCGTCTTATATCTAATCAAAACTAACTCTACCGAAAGACAAAACATTACTAGCAGTTGCCAATCTATAATACAAAACTATTCAAATTTCGATGACATTTGACGGACATCTAGGGGCAAAAGAATAAACTACACTGCTGGCCACCCAAACTGCAACACCAAGAAAGACAAGAGATATCACAACAAAATTTATTTTGTAGATAACATGTTGACCAAGTATCAAATGATTAAATTTATAGACTTCTGTGAAGTGTGGTTCCCGCCAAAATCAGTAGCCAGAGTAGCCGCCATTGTTGGAGATCACCGCTGCCACACGCCTCGGCATTGATTCAAAGAGACTTTGGATGAGTTCTTGGGGTACAGCAGACCAAGCTGCTTCCACTCGTTGCCAAAGTTGATCTGCTGTGGCAGCTGGGGAGGGAATCTGGGTCAATCGTAGAGTAACCATGGACCACATGTTTTCTATCGGTGAAAGATCCGGAGAGCGAGGTGGCCAGGGAAGCAATTCAATCTGGCGATTGACGAAGAACCGTTGGACAATGCGTGCCACTTGTGGTCGCGCATTATCCAGCTGAAATATGGCTGTGGGAAAGCCCTGAAGTTAAGGAAGGACAACTGGCTCCAACACCTCGGAGATGTAGCGCTGGCTGTTTAAAGTACCAGCAATGCGTACTAGAGGTGTGCGAGAGTGATATCCAATACCGCCCCATACCATAATACCCGGTGCAGGACCAGTGTGGAGGTACATAACGCAGCTGTTCAGCATCCTCTCTTCACGGTATCTCCAGACTCGAATGCGACCATCGTGGTGTTGCAGACAGAAGCGTGACTCGTCAGTAAAGACAATTTCATTCCATTCTGCCGTCCACATCCTTCTGTCATCTCACGATTGGCGGCGGAGACGTCTGTGGTTCTGCGTCAAGGGTAGAAAAAGCAATGGACGTCTTGCGGACAGACCACTCTGCTGTAAACGGCGTCGAATGGTACGCGCATACACTGGATGACTCGTTACAGACTGCATGTGCTGTGCTATGGTTCGTTATGTGACTGAGCGATCCGTCACTGCCATGCGCACAATTTGCCTGTCATCACGTGAAGTGGTGCGCTGAGGTGGATGCGATCGAACACGCCGGTCCGTCGTACCCTCCTGCATCCAACGATCACATATCCGCATTACAGTTCTTTGGTTTAGTCCAACACGACTACCGATTTCCCTGAAAGATAATCCACAATCTCGGTAGGCCACTATCCTTCCTCTGTCGAACTCGGATACTTGATCAAAAGATGATCGATGTTTTCGACGAGGCATAATTGATCGTTTTTTTTTTAAAAACCACAAGAAAAACACAATTGCCGAACTTGAAATCGTCGAAATCTCCAAGCCTTAAATAGCGCTTTGAAGTGGCGCCACAGACGCGCGTGATGTGCGTCTGCGCTGAAATTCTAATCATTTGCATATCTCACCTCCGCTAATGCATGTTGTAAATTTCATGTTATTTGCATGTTTCCTTCAGGGTGTTGCATTTACAGTGGCCAGCAGTGTATATGTACTTTCAAACAGGCGGCATTCGCTGGTATCGGTTTTTAATCCGCTCGGAATCCACACACGTATTCAAAACGATTTGAACTGGAAAATGGTATTCCGTTAAGTTCTTAGCTGTGTCCGTGCACCCTGTGAGGTCCTGGGAAAAATAATCCCATACTTTCATGATGCTACAGTGTCAAAAGTGTAGAGTTTTCTGGCATGTAGAATTACTTAGGTTTTATCAGTTTAATTAGTAAGAAAATCAAAGACGGAGGGGTCTGACTCGACGTTAGGGCGATCAACCATTTTCATCAAGAAATCTAACGGAATGGTCTGAAACTTAGATCAGTGATTAGGGATTGGCCATTCTTGATCACTTATCTTTAATCATCCATACCATTTATTATCTTTATATTCCAGAAACAATGAAAATATTCTAACTTGGAAAGTCATTTCATATTCATAGCGTACAGCGCTTTGCCTCTACGCTTTTTTTTCAGACTTAGTATGATACTCTCTCCTCATTTTAATGAGATCACCTTTCATCTATATCACGAAGTCTAGTTTATTCGCTTTTGTTGGGGGTGTACCTTAGCAGGCTGTGACAGTGATCGTATACTGTATGTGCTTCTTTCGAAAGCAATAAACATTGGATCGAAATAAACATTGGCTTTCCATCTATAATTCTCCTCGTCTCACTAATAATGAAGGAAGTGTTATAGAAGATATGATCAATACAAAGAAACTATATCTGATTTATCATCCCGTCAGTCCCTCCGACGTACTTACACTTACATGGCAATAAAACAAATCCTTATTTGACTTTGACCTCTGATGACATTGTCGTAAATACGTGAAGAGAACCCTGAATCTGGTTTAGGAATGATGATGCATTGACCAGATTCAGGGTCCTGTAACTGGACCGTTACAGGACCCTAAATCTGGCCAACGCATCATCATTCCTTCATTAGAACTAACCAAAGAACTCCTGAAGGACAAAAGTTTTAGACGGTTTTCAAAGAAAAATGAGATAAAATATTTGTTGACTTTTCACGACAGGTTTTACTGTTTCATGGATATGTAGATGAAGTATTTTAAGGCTAATGGTTTTAGTACAAAATGCCTGGCATTTACAAGTAGGATAGTTGCAGTCATGCAACATACTAAAATATTACTCTCGTGAACTTATTTCTATAGTACTTTCAATAACTGTACGTACGTTTCAACTCCAAATATTGTCACCACAGTCATTTTCACTTTAAATCTTCAAAAGTAATAATTCATGTACATGCGCATCAGTAATTTACGATTAAGTGTATTTTTAAAGAGTTCAATTGCTTTTCATTTTATTATGAATAGCATTGTACAGACGCTATATTTATTGATGTCATGTTGCAGGTAGAAAACTAGGTGCAAATGTAGGCAGCATGCATTTAATCGTCAATCAGCAGGGAAAGTTAAAACACCTTCCTTTTGTATTGTACAATTGCGGGGGAGGGGTGCAATATTTTTGCTTCTCGTGTATTTTTTAGGTTAGAGAGTTCTGGAAATCAATTTTCAGTCAAATTATTTCGTAAGAAGAGTGGATTACTGCAATGTAGGTTTATCAATAAAATCTTACATTAAAATATATCGTACGAAAAACCCTTTTTTCTTAGTTTTTCAATTACAAAGGATAATAATGTGCCTTTCATGATGATCGGAAAAGTCGTAAGAAGTTACATTTTCCTAAATTTTTGAGCTTTTTTATTTTATAAATATATCTTTTATTAAATTTAAGGAACAATCAAAATTAAAGCACAATTTTATGCAGGAAAGTAAAATTATGAATGGTTAATGTGTTAAAATTTACGACCATATCTCGCGGGAAAATTACGAAAAGGAACTAGATAAGCTTAAGAAGGATGAACAGACAGTGTTTAAAGTCTATCAGTCATTGTTTAAAATAGGGGAATACTTAATCTTTTAATACAAATTATCATTTGCAATATTTTGTGACTCTATTACATACGTTATTAATTAAAAATTATTATAATGCTAACAAAACTGATTGGTATTGTTCTTATACATGTTGTTAAACGTCAGCAACTTGGATTTTTTTTATTTCCTCTAAGCTATTAAGGCATAAACGCTACTGATAGTTTACTTTGACTCTCATCCAAAACATCTTACTGGTTTTATTTTGTGGTGAAAGTATAATTATTTTCTAATGTTCTCCAAAGAGATTATTTTTCAAGAACATCATTATAGATGTTAATAATGTTTATAAGTAAACAGTGTTAAAGCCAAGTTTTGTCTTATATTTTTAGTTGTGTTTGAAGGTGGTTCTTAAAATACTTTTATATAGCTGTTACATCTCTTCACTTGGCTAGACTGTGTATCAGAAAAAGTAATTAAAATTATTTGATGCAAAAGTTCTTTTTAACAGTTTAAATCTCTTTCTCTCTTTATATATATATATATATATATATATATATGTGATGACCCGAATGGTCATCTCTTGAAGAAACACAATCGAGGCCGAAATTAAATGCAATTCCAAATCATAAATAATAACTGGAGTTTATTTAACGTAAAGATTAACACATCTTACTCAGTTCGGAGCCAGCCCGCGTCTCTCGCTAAAAAGCGCGAAAAATAGATTTAGGTGAAAAAGGTTGCCAGAATTGGCGGAGGAAGTTAGTATGTGGAAGGCGGAGCGGTTACGTCAAGACAAGAAGGACGGGTTACCATGGCAGAGATGAAGTACAGAATGGGCGATTATAGATAGTTAGTAATATTATCACAGAATATCCCCCCCCCCATCTAAAATTGATTGGAGCCTGGGCCGTCGACTCCAAGACACTCCAGATAGTGAGAACATGAAAATTAGTAATTAGAATATTAAGTTAAAGCTGGCTCGAAACTCACAAATTTTTTACACTTTAAAATGCAACTGAAAAGGCTTAAACATGTAAATATGGCATAACATTATAAACAAATATCAGGAGAAAATAAAAATGGAATCGTACACTTAAATGAAGACACTAATAAAAACAGATGTAAAGACGTTCCAAATACAGATACAAGAAAAATATTGTGCAGGTCTCAGTCCCTGACATGTGTATCACAGTCTGAAATGTTTTCAGAGTAATGGACGGGTACAGTTCACATAGTAGTAAAAGTCACAAAAGTTATTTTTGTTCACAGTCTTTATCGTGGAGTAGGGATTTAGTTCTTTTGGAGATCTCTTGGGTTGTAGTCACTTTTTTCTTTATATACACAAATAATATTCTTTGTTGTTCTTTGTCCGTTGCACGTTATTAATTGACTTTTCTTTGAGCAAAACACTATCTATATTTTATTTTTATTTTCTTTTTCCTCTAGATCATGTACACAAAAATATTAAAATTATTCTTTCAGCAATTAGTAGTATAAATTTACCAAATGCTGTCAAAATTAACTTTCAACATCAATACCACATGTCTGGTACCTGATGTTGCAAAAATTCGAACAAAAATACAAATTCCAACAATTGACACTGACATTCAACTGTTGTGGGAAAAAAATCAAGACAATACAAACATAAATTTGAGGTATGTGACCTGTTGTGAGTACATCCTCGTGAGCGTTTACCAAAGGGAAGGTGCTTCCAACCTGAAACTCAAGTTGAGCAAACTGCACAAAATGAAAAGGGGCAGGCAGTTTCTCAAACATGAGAGGGAAAAGCAACTGTTCAAAGGGAACATTTGAAAAGTGCGAAGAGACAGGGAGGACAGTGAGTGGAAACCCCAGTATAAAAATCAATAATATTTATCTAGTACACAGTATATTTCATATAAAATGTAGTAAGCTTCAAAAAGTTTTAAAAAAAATATGTGAGTTTCACTTACACTCACGGGGTTTCTTCAAAATTAACTAGGATGGCGATAGGACAGGAATGCTAAAAAGAAAGATTAAGGATAGCTGAATGATTTACATATTGGTGATTCATATGATCATTTCATTACTTAAATTTAACTTCTTTTTTTTTTTTCGATTTTTAACTTTCTTCTGAAAAATTTCGTAATTATCATCATGTTCGACATTTATTTTGGCAGTTTTCATTTTGATTTTACTTTAACAATACCAGAAAACTACAAAAATAATATAATTACTGACCTGCTTACACACCAACTTTTGTAAACACAAAATAAATTTTTGACAGTAAAAATATTCTGACAGTGATCAGTGTATTTTGATTATCTGCACAGCGTTCGGCGTGCATGCAGAAATCAAGGCAATAGTGGAAAAAAATTCCCAATCTTGAATATTTAGAGTTGAATACGGGTGTATCACAAGATGGCGCAGTCCGAGACGGGAAAAAATGGTGAAATCAGGCGGGAAACAAAAGTCGCAATCAAACTGGAACGAACTGGAAAAAGGGCATCATCACTTGCTTCGATGTAGTAGATTTCATGATTTTGGATGAGGAACGTTTTACCTTTGGTCATTTCAAGCTGGTTAATTCAGGAACGCATGCGGGATTCGAAATCAAAAACTGTAGAGCAATGGCGTCTTCATTTCTCACAACGCAGTCGCAATCTCAGGCGTGACAAAGGTTGATTTCTTGATCCAAACGCCAAACTTGGTTCTCCATCCTGTCGACCTGGTGTGATGACCCGAATGGTCATCTCTTGAAGAAACACAATCGAGGCCGAAATTAAATGCAATTCCAAATCATAAATAATAACTGGAGTTTATTTAACGTAAAGATTAACATATCTTACTCAGTTCGGAGCCAGCCCGCGTCTCTCGCTAAAAAGCGCGAAAAATAGAATTAGGTGAAAAAGGTTGCCAGAATTGGCGGAGGAAGTTAGTATGTGGAAGGCGGAGCGTTTACGTCAAGACAAGAAGGACGGGTTACCATGGCAGAGATGAAGTACAGAATGGGCGATTATAGATAGTTAGTAATATTATCACATATATATATATATATATAAATAGATAGATGTAGGGTGAGCCATAAGTTCGTAAAAGCTTGAGAAATTTCATAATAATGGAAAAAATCTTGATAAAGAAGTGAGGTTTTCAAGTAAGTCGCATTTTTTTAGCAGCCAAAAAAGCTAAAAAACTTTTAAAAAATTAAAAAGTTAAAAAATTTAAAACTTTTAAAAGGTCACACCGGTAGATGGGGCAGACATGCGAGAGATTCAGCAGAAGTATGCGAATCAATCTCGCAATAGATGGCCGTGGTAAACGAGGATTTGGAATATCGGTCACGAAGTAGAAGACCCTCGTTGACGGAGGGCCGCATTACTACGGTGGAAACCATTATGAATGATATATCTTTGCAGTTTTCGCACTTTTCTGTTATTCCAGTACCTAGCAAAATTATTTTTAAGTTTTTAATGTTACATTATTTTTAACGACATTATTTTATATATTTTTTTTCTACCTTTTAAATCTTGTGTTGTAAAAAAAAAAAAAACTCGAAACGCACGTGAAAAACATGCTCCTAAAATGTGTACGTGTACCCTCGGTGGCTTGAAAAATTTTCTAATTAAAAAGCGAAATAAGCATCACCCGTAATGCCAAGTAAAAATAATTAGCGTGCGTAGTAACTTAAATTTAAAGACATCAATTACGTTGATGATTTTAATTATTTTCGGGAAGATTTACTATCGCACATTTTATGAAGGTAAAATAAGAGGATTAATAAATATCCAATTGATAAATATCCCCTGTTTCAATCCATCATTTTATGTAATTAAAAATATTCATTACCATTAATAAGGTAAATATTTAGGAGATAATTAAATTATATTAAGATCTATAGAATGAATTTGTGTCATCATAGAGGCATTTTTTTTTACGAGCACAACTTAAATTATTAAGAAAAATAACATTCAATGTAGGTTGTCAAATGAAAACAGACGGTATATAACTGGCGTAAAACTTAAAATTTACCTACACATGGACTTATTTTCAAGTCTCCGTCCCGGTAAATGTACTTCTTCTTATAACTACAAATGAACTTACTTACTTAATACTTACTAATACATAATACACACTAATATTATAATATTCTATACTGCCACAATCTCTCTTGGACAGCAGTTTAATATTAATATATGTTATTCCATAGTTTGTACATCAGTCCATGACATCTATATATATATATATATATATGTATGAATGTATGTATATATATATATATATATATATATATTTGTATTTGTACTGTTAAAATTCAATAAAAGACTATCAACGTGAAGCTATGGAGTAGAATTTTCATCAAAATTAGTAAAATAGCCTTTTTTTCTTTAATTTTTAATGTCATATCTCATTTTTATTTTATTTTTGATTTAGAGAAATAGAACTTTTTGAAAGAGCTTATATGCATATTTTTAATGTGGATAGTTAAAAATAAATTCCGTAAGAAATATTCTTTAAAGTTTATTTTTACTAGTGCTAAGTAACATTGAAAAATAACTTTCTGAGTACGAAACTCTAGGGTATTAATTAATAAGATTCTGCTTATTTTAATTTCGAGATGCATGCTAGAAACTTAGCATTCCCGAAATCAATAATGCAAACTTTTAAATAAGATATTTTAAAAATATTTTTACTAATGATGCTTAATAATTTACTTACCAATTTACTGAAAGCATGCTGAATAACTTTTTTTACTTTAAACTTTCATTTTTATGAATCATAAAAGCTGATTTTTATCGACGGAAAATATGATTCCCGTCTAGTCTTATAAATGTCTACTTATATAAAAGATTTATATCTTTTCAACTTTCAAGTTTGAATTTTCGAGGTTCGTTCTAAAATAAAATATTGCCAAATAAAAGAAAAAGCTAATAAATATTTCTGAACAGAACGCTGAATTTTTAGTTAAAATACTTTAAGCTGTTTCTCCGTAGAGTAATCCTAGCTATTGAGGTCCTTATTGTAATATGTGATGAGATTTTCGTTTTCCTGCAACAAGCGCCTACCCTTGTAAGGAAGTCTTATTTCAATTCACATTACATCTAGATCTGGAAGCCATACTAAAACTCGATAATCTTTCTTTTAGAACTTTGTCTCACGCAGACTGTCTCCGTAGAACTGTCTCCGCAGAACTGTCTCTTTCTGTTTGAAAGTATTTCAAACAGAATTTTTATATTCCCCTCCTGTATTTGTTTTGTTCCCCCTGTATTTGTTTTGTATCCCCGTATTTTTGTTTTCCCTAGTACCTGCTGTAATTGTTCATAATCTGCCATTAGAAATAAAAAACAAATTTTGAAAGTCACATGGGTCAAAATAAATGAATGGACCTAAGTTCTTTCAACAACATCTTTTTTTTTTTTGTGTGTGTGTGTGTGTGCGCGTGACCAGCTGTTTTTTTTAAAAGAAGATCGCACCGCAAGGCCTCTATTATGATTTCGAACCATTCGCGGAAATTACTTTGGTGGTACACGATATACCTCATCGCACTGGATCATGAACTTTTAGTCCCAGAAGACAGCTGCTATGACTTCCGGGTGTATCTGGCATTTTCGATGTCGTGCCATCTGCATGATATCTATAGAGAATTAGGCGGATATAAGAATAAGACTAAGACGGAACATTGTATATTATTGTTCTTTTTAAACATTCAAAAATGAAGATGATGCGAATACAGTTGAAATTGCATTGAGTTTGGCTCACAAGCAACTAAGACCATTTGATATCGAAGTGATCTGATTCTGTTGAATAATCTTTCAAATAAAGCTGCCTCAGTGAAACATAGCAGAGTCTTGATAAGGGAAAAAAAATACGACTCGAAGAATCAAAAATAAAAGAAGTTTAATTACATTTTATAGTAACTATCATAGCGTTGGGTAACTTACCCAAACAGCTAAAAAAAAAGTCAAGGCAATAACAAATGCTCCAAGCTCAAAAGCTCTCAGTTACAAGTATGTACTCCCCTTTTATACCCGAGTACTTACATACAATTTTACATATCGATTGAAGGAGCTAGTATCGATACAAAAAGAAATAAAAACAGAAAAAACGGAGTTGTGACCTCACTCCTTCAGAGTGGCGTCATACATACAGCATGAAGCAACATTACTGTGAAAATGGGAAGTGCAAAGAACCGGGTTACTAACAGATTCAATCACTCCGCGAATGTGATGCCCTAACCAGTACTACTTTCTGAAAAAGCTTTGTGCATAAACTTAGCTGGCGGAATACTCAAAGTTATTTTGCATATTCGAAAAAGGAAGGATACCTCATTTTGGTTTAGTTTAAGCGTAAACTCCTGCAGGTAAATTTTGTATCGAATTTCCGCAACTTTAGAGGACATTAGCTTTCCTTCCACAGAATAGCTCAGATAGGCGACATTCTACAAGATATATATAGTCGAAGTTGTCTGTCCAGTTCCTCTCAGTTGAATACAGATTGATACTTTGAGGAAAAGCTAATCCAATTAGATTCATTCCAAATAACTATTCTTATATAAACAATTCTGGTGTAAGGGCGAGTTTTATCGTGCTGAGAATAGCAACAGTCAGTTGGAAAATCTGACTGAAAAAAAAGGGTGGTATCGTTTAGAATGTATGAAAAATTACATGATGGTGAATGAATTTCTAAACAGAGACAGTGGAGGTAGTATTTTGGAATGGAACTTTGCGTTGGTTATTCGATGTGATTGTAATAGGTTATCTGGAAATTTGATGTAAACGTAATTCGTCTGAACACCTCGGCCTCCTCCGCTTTCGCGCATCGGCCATTGAAATGCCTATCGACCGGCGTTGCGTAGCAATTCCTGCAAACTGAGACGAAGGTTGATTTCCACATGTTCGGTATATATTTCATATAGTCCTGGGCACCAAACGGACAGTATAGATCTGCCGACTAATTTGGGCAACCCTGGGCCCTTTGATGTAAACGTAACATTTCAAATCTATATTGCATTTGTTTTGATATGTTGCATTAAGAAAAAGGGATAAATGAAAATTAAAACAGTAGCAAATTTAGTGCAAAAGCAGATAAAAGCTTTATTGACCAAGGGAGCTCACACTACCATTCCTGTCTGAGTACAGAATTTAGACACCCGTGCACCAGGCTCCCAGGTAGGTTTTGTCTAGACACAATGATAAATTCATAAGTCTAGATCCAAAACCTTACAGAGATATTTTAGATAAGAAAACAACTCTGCCAACATATTCTTAGTATAAATATTGATCGTTTCCAGGCTGTTTCTTTGCTAAGAAACGTCCCTAGATGCTGATCCGAATTCATGATGCAGGGCACGATTGATTTACGAAGAAATAAATCGACTGCGCACAATTAAAATAGAGGTTTAAACATAAATGTTAGGAACAAAGAATTCCGCCTACTAATATTGAATGTGTAATGCATCTATATAATATCTTTAAACCTCAATATTTCCTATGAAAAACTTCAATAAACCACAATGACCGAGTAATAGAATAAAAAAAAGTTCCTTTTTTTTAGCCGAGATTCAGTAGAATTATTCCTCTTTGTAATCTTTCGGATGTTAATGAAACATCAGTAGAAAAAAAAATGCAGACATTAAAAGAAATTCTTAATGAATTCTTGACACAGAGCGGACTACGAAAAAAAAAGAATATAAACTGAGAGCAACTCAATTACGACCTCCATTACTTCTGTAAAAAAGGTTTTGCTCGAGGAGAGAAACCTATTTTCCTCTTGTCATTTAATGAAACACCGGATCCAACGCACTAAAAGAAATTAATTATTTTCCTGAACTCATAGTCACATTGTGAATTAAACTATGGGATTTAGATATCACCGATATGTGATTTAGATCATACCAGTTTCATTCATAAATGATTGAGGAATTACGTGCTATGTCATACTGTGTGTAAACTGCATTGAGCCCTTCAGACATATGACACTTGTTTTAAGTAACAATTTAAGAAAACAAAATATTTTAATTATTCTCGTAAAAACATCCACGAATCTTCAGACTTTTCAAGTACCAATAGACTTTTTGAAAGATTTCTTAAAAATATTGAAACGGGTATAAAAGGAGGCGATGTTTAAGTTACTTTTAAAAGTTAATCTGAAATATTTATAGTGGAATTATATGTGGAATTATATGTGTATTTCGAGAACATAATGTTAATTAGATTGGTCATCATAATAACTTTTTCAATATTCTTCATGGTTATATTGAATAAACATTTTCTATTTTCTATTTTCTATTTTATTTTATTCTTTTCAAAATCTTCATACTTAAGGTTAGTAGATCTGTTGTTTAAAAATATTTGTTTTGTCATCAAGCAATTTGGGAAAAGAATGAGTAAAATGTTCATTATCATACGAAAACTTTCTGTGCAAAAATAAATTAATTGAGTAAGTAAAATTTCAAATGTTAAAAAATTTTTATTATGCAACAAAGAAGTGTTGAAAATTTACATATGCTTTAATGGATTGAAAAGATTGTGAGTTTCTAAACTTTTGATGTAAACATGTATAACAATTTCTTTTTAATGCAAATGGTTTTACTTTGCTATTTTATCTCTACTCACCAAAACTCATTTACATCTACCTTCAATTTTATAAATCACCTTCCTAACTAAAAATTGTCATGAAAATTTCAAATTTTGCTCTAAAAAAATGTTAAATATATTTAGGATTTTAAATATTCATAAAATAAATTGAGAAATGAAAAGAAATTAATTATGGAATAATATTTATCGTGTAATATTGATATAAATATAGCTTTTTTTGTAAATTTGTTGAGCTCCGTTCAATAAGCTTTTAAATATTTGTATATATCTTTGTTACAACACCTCGGACTATACATTCAGAAAAAATAGAAAAAAGACTCATTTATTTATGAGAGCACCTAGCGATCACTTCTAAACATGCATGTCCATATGCAAATGTATATGCATATCCTTTACGCAATTTATACGAAAGTAATGTTTATTGGCATGAAACTCATTTATGCTGTGTTATCAAGATTTATGACGACTGTCTAACAATAGGTAACCAAACAATGAAGACTGATGTAATATTCTTTTAATGGTTTTTGCTGTTTTTAAATGAATATATCTAAATGAATATGAGCTGGGGTTTTCAAAGAAAACTTTCGTAGAAGCAATTAAGCAGGATCCTTCTATTAACTCGTGTTGGTTTTATTATTTTCCCTTCTTACTCGACTCAGCTCAATGTATTTAACCAGACTGTAATTGAACTTCTGTGGAATGTTCCCTTTATGATACTAAATTTTTACTGGCAGTTTAATCCTATTCTATCTCTGTTAGTCGAAATTCCATTTACCACTTTACCAATTGAGTTTCTCTTTGAGATATTAAATTTTTGCTAGCGGTTTATGCAGATTCCATATCTGTAAACTGAAATTCAATTTACCATTTATGAACTAAATGATGATGTCTAAAAAATGTTTTAATTAAAGGTTTTATGCTAGTAAGAAATACTGATGTCTCTTTTTTAAAGTGGAAAGATGTATTTTCAAACATAATTCAGAATGAATTTATGTTAATTTTTTGCACATTTCTCAGGTGCTTTTGAATATAGATTGTAAATATTAAATTCAATTATTACATATAAGCTATTACTATTTTATGTTACAGCACTTATAATTTATTTAAATCCAACTAAATGTTCATTTATACTACAAGGCGACAAACAACATTGCAGTTTTGCTTATTAAATACTTTTAAGGTATTTAAACTACAGAAATATTTTGAATTTCAAATGTTAGGCAATCTCTTCATATAGCACTCAAAAGTACTTATATAACAGAAAACAAATTTATGATTTTATTGTTAAGAGATCAATTTTCTTAATGTTACACTTCCAAAAAGTCTCTCTCGTTTTAATTTTAATAATATCAAATTTACTTTTATTAAAAAGTTTGAATAAAAATGATTATGGCTAAATAATGTATGAAGACAATTTGATTTTGAATTGCAGAGCACAATTTTTCGTTAATTTAAACTTCAAAAAATTAGAAAATTGAACTGTATGCTAAGAAATGTATCCTTACCAACCAATTAAACATGTGAGGGAAAATTACTCTCGATTAATTTGCATTTTTTAATCCTAAAAATACGGTATGCACATTTCAGCAAAATTGGATTATGCTAAAATACATTACAGAAATGAAAATAAATTAAAATATATTAGTTTTAAAATCTCAACACTTGCTAATTGTTGTTTTTCAATGCTTAATATTTCCTCACTTTAGAGAAGGTTGTGTTATATCTTGTCCTATCCAGTAATAAATGCTTTATGGTATATTTTCCAACACTTCCGTCATACATTTGATAAATACGAAATGTTTTATAAAACTCTTTCAGTCTGTATGTAAACACGAAAAACACAGTGACACAACTTTCAATGGAAATATCATTCTTCAGTTGACTCTGAAGTATTTGGGACAAATATTATTTCGAACCCGTATATTATGTAATATGAAACATATAGTGATATACTTAAGGCGAAAATGCATATGAGGGAGTTACTTCGAAATGCAGATATCGTTCATTCATGCATCTTCCTTTTTAGTGCCATCTCTTTTAGTTCTGTTCTTATCCATATTTCCTCCATCTATGTGAAAAGCATTGACTTTATTCCGCTTTTCCTAGGGCAGAGTGCCGTGCCGGGGAATGGGCGTATTCTTGCTTTGGAAGGGAAACAGCGAATCGTGATCACATCAGAACAAATGGTCGATGGCTTTTCGATGATTGATGTCAGAAGAGTGGGGAAATGACATCGTAGGCAGAATTTCAAATGAACACGGGATGCAGGCAATAAGCTTGAGGAGAATCGCACACATAGGCATACATATGGAGAGTAAATGTAAAGAATGGTATTCAGATAGTTAGAATGCAGAAAAGGGTCGGCTGTAAAAATGTTACAAACTCTGTAGAACTGTATACGCTTATATGGATAAAATCAAAAAGGGAGATTAAAGTTACGTTTGATCTTCCATGGCATTCCTGATGCATATGTATGTGCACAACAGGCATTCGTGCATGTGATGACAAACTAAATGATTCGATTTTTATTTTTTTTAATTCATATTTAATGTACGAAAATAGTATGTGATTCGCAGCATATATCCCGTAAAAGGATTCAACTTAAATTTTTTTATTTGATATTCAGATAAATAGAACAAAGAAAGATGGTTCAAAAGAAATATGCCTTACATAGTTTTGAAATGTGCATTGAAAACTAGAATATACATAAGTAATCAAACCAACAACCAGTATAGTAAGACCATTACGAGATTTGCAGAGCGCGTTCACTAACATTTTTATTTGAAGTTCTGTTTGCATCAATTAAATTTCTGTTGTGCTCTCAGTCTAAAAGAAAATTGGGTAAATTGAAACGTGGTCGAACTGAAAACAGAAATCAGAGCTATGATGAGTCTTAGTTACATAAAATCATGAACCAGGGGATATTGGAAAGTCTTCCCACACCTTCTCTTGTTACTTTGATAACTTTAAAATTAGTGAATAATATGCTGTGATTTGTTTTAATTATGGTTTATATAAAGCTGAAAATAAATGAATGCTTTAGAAATGAAACCAGTTGTATTAAATTGAACCTTAATTAAAAATAAAAAAATTCTATACCCGATTTCGTAGTACAGCTAAAAGTTTTCAAATTTTTTTTAAAGTAACCAGAATTTAAGAAAAATTCAGAAACTAACAATTAGTGATGAAGAAATGACTAACAAAGATGCTTATGGCATTATTCTTTTATGATAAATCTCAAAATGCGTTTAATGCTTATAATAAGGTTCCTTTTTAGAAACAATATCCGAGGTAAAGGTTTAAACATTCGTTGTGAAAATAGGCTAAATCATTAAAAAAATAAACCAAATATAATAACTGTCAGGGAAAAAGTATCACAGAAAATATTACAAAAACTTTTTAAAAAATTCTGAATTTACCCATCAAAAATTCTTATTTTCTGTACTAAATAAAAGAAAAAAATCGAGTGCTTCTTACTGTTTATCAACATCTAAAACTTCTTTTAATAGTTAACCACAATCCAAATTTCAGGGAGATGAGATCAAGAGTAACTGAGAAAACTGAAAAGAAGCGGCATGCTATCAGAAATATCTAAAGCTATATATGCCACAAATCAAAACATAAATGACAAAATAAATAAATTTACCATTCCTTAATTTTTATATACTATGTAGACTTTAAATATTTATATTTGGGGAGAAAAAGCACTCATCTATTTATATTAAAAATATTTAAATTCTGATACAGGAGTTCTGAAAACCATGCTTCGTTTTGATTAGCCAGATGTCTCATATGCATATGTATATAGTACATGTGAAAATAAACAATAAATTATATATATATATATATATATATATATATATATATATATATATATATATATATATATATATCATTCAAAGAACTTTTTAAGTAGGGAGTGTAATTTTCATTTTGATATAAAATGAAAACAATATCTAAGATGTAAAAGCTATAAACATTTATTCATTTTATTGGATACGTTTATAATTTGAATACGTTATGTTATGTTGTATTGAGTATAAAAATCGAGACACATTACCAGTAATATTGTAAATATTCTTTAAACTTTACAGTAGACTTTTTGTTATAGTCGTCATTATTTTTCATATTATTACATTAATCTTTATTTTTGTTCCCTAAAAATATATCTTGCAAGCTCAAAAATTCACGCCAGTATCTTTTGCATTTTGATAAGATGTCCTATTTATTTCGTCATAAGTACTGACGTAATCATCACTTATTTATGAGAAACTTCATCCAGTGTAAGATTAGCAACTGTTCAAAATCGAAGCAACTTTATTTCTTGGTGGGTTTATTACTGGTATTTTCATACTGGTATAATAACACCATTTCTGCCACACATTTTTACTCAAATGTCTCATCGGTATTTGCGTATTGGTATTTTCTAATGGATATAATAACACCATTTCTGTCCCAAGTATTTACTCGAATTTCTTATCGGTATTTGCGTATTGATATTTTCTTATTGGAATAATAACACTATCTCTACTACACATTTTTCCCCAAATCTCTTATCTGTATTTGCGTATTAGTATTTGCTTTTTGGTATCATAGTACCATCTCTGCCACACGTTTTTACTTGAATTGCTTTCCTTAAAATATCTAGACTTAGTTTAACATCTATGTGGAATAGGTAACTTTCCGTCATCAAACCAGGTCATAATTTTATTAAGAGATGTTGTAAAGAAATTTTCTACAGACGTAAATTCATTTTATTAAATTTACGAGTTTACTAAATAACTAAAATTTAAAAACAACAGCATTTATATGCTTCTAAGTATTTTTCATGCATAACCACAAGAAAGCCTCTATAAATAAATATTCCTATCCCACAGTGCTTTTCTATTCAGGCATAAAAACAAAGTAGATAAAAAAGAAACTTTTCAGAAGTCACATATTTTTTCCATTTCAGTATTCTAAAACTGAGACGTGATTTTTATGGTGAAATTTTATTGAGAGTATATATTGAAGAGAATATGAAAAGTTTAAAATTGAAATATTGTCTTTCCCTGAGACGTGTTGCGATCGGGTTTGAATCGTGGTGCTAGGCCGTTTTTTACGATGCATATGATTGAATAAATTTCATATATATATATATATATATATATATATATATATATATATATATATATATATATATATATATATATATATATATATATATATACGGATATAAGATTAACGGATCGGTGAACTCGAACACATTGGTAGTCGTTACCGGGGCCGGCGAAAAGGGGAGTCAAACCAAATCAATTCAAGGCGAGAAAACACAATCCTCCACATAGCTGGTTACTCAGTTTTTTATTAAAAAATACTCCAGTGACTCAGGTACACTTTGATACACTCACAGTTTAATAGCTATAGGACGTTTTGCATGGTAATTCTCGTCCTGGGGCTGTCGAAACAGCTCGCCGAAAATATAAGATGGCAGCGCAAGAAGCTGCGTCTATCCAGTATCAGTGCGACAACACATACAGCAAAAAGAAAGTAAATTTCTCACCCGAGTGCAAGTGAAATGAACTTCTGATTGGGCAGTTCACGACACCTGACCTCAACGTCAGACATTCTAGAAGTTTCGCCTTATATAATGGTTATATAACGGTGTTGGCACGTGGTTTTTTAAGGGGAAATCTAGTAGTTTATTTTGGTTATTCTCAGGTCAAATTCATATTCAGGGGAGTTATTATATTGCTATAATATAGAAGAATTTTGAATAGGCGTTTCCTTTAATGGTTATAAAAAGTTATCGTTTCATATATATATATATGGATAATTGCCCTGACAGGAAACAAACTCAGAACCTTCAGATACTAATAAAAATTTGATTTAAAAATGTTAACTAATCTGGCATGTCAACTGTAAGAATGCGTATTAGATCTCTCCATATTAAGACACAAGTTCTAGTTTTAAAGAGCGGACAAATGATGGAGTTCTATCTGGGTAGGCTAGGCTTCTCTCAGAAATGCTTGAACGATTTGGCAAAGTCATGTTTAATGGACCTCTTCGTGTAAGCCCTTTACTGTAACAATTTGGAATTACTAAATAGATGGCAAATTCGACGCTTACCTTCCAAGACTAACAGAAACAGCCTTAAATCAGCATTACATAGTGAAGGTATATACAACCTTGATTGTAGACCTACGAGCTGGCCTTAAACCATGCAGAGACACCATGATATTCACAAGTAAGTTTAAAACAGCCAGAAATATTTGTATCTATTATGAAGCGAGATACGTGCATATCTTTGGTAATACAATGCCCACATCCCAGAATGGTTAGGGCTTAAGTATAAACAAAATTGTGTAGATCATCCACACATACTTGAAAGTACAATTCAGAAGGATATATAAAACTAGCTACTCGCAAAGAACACACACTCCCTAATTGGCTTTTCTCATTGATGTCAGAACAGACAAGCAAGTTGGCTTTTCCTTTTGTAAGTTTTTAGCTCAAGACTTCGTACTGTTGTAAAAGCTCTTTTGTCCGGCATTCTACGGTTCGGCACATTCTGTAATCCAACGCCTATTGAGCCGCCCTCGTTCGGGTTTTTTCAGATGGATTCGACGTCCCCCACTGCATTGTCTGAACACGCCAAGTGGCTTTTCAGCCCGTTAGTGTTTCAAGCAGTTATACGGTGTTGTCTAGGACCCATGTTCTCGCGTTTTTAGTTCGGTTAGTGTTTATCGTAACTAACTGTCAGTTCAGTGTTCATTTAAGTACAGTGATTCCTGTCTTCTGACGGCTACAAATCACGTTTGCACAATGTTCTCGAAGCCCAGCACGAGTTCTTCGAGTGTTAATAAAAGTAAAAAGCGTAAGCATGTGACTGTCCCTATACAGCGAAAACAAAAGATAACTAATCGTCTCGAAAAACGGGAAAATAGAAAATCATAATGCGTGATTTCTGGATTGTGCCTTGTACACTTGGTTTAATGCGAAACAATCAGAGGGAAAACCTGTGACTGGGCCTATGATAATCAAAAAAGCAAAACAGTTTCGCCGTGATCGGAACATTGAAAGTGCTTGTGGGTTTCCGATTGTTGGCTTCAGAAATTTAAAATTAGACATGGAATCCGGAAACTGGGTGAGGCTGGAGAGAGCAGATAAGCCGATGAAAATGCCGCTGAAGAATATAAGGACACTTTTAGCAGCCTGGGTTTAAGTGGGAATTTACCCATTGTCAAGTTCAGAATGTGGATGAATCCGGTCTTTTATGGCATTGTTTGCTAACGTCTACGATGGCAGGTGGGGATGAAAAATCTGCTTATGGATTAATTAAAATAAAGACAGATTGATTGTTTTGTTGTGTACAAATGATTAATGAAACCCTCAGCTGACACTGCCGTGATTGGCAGATATAAAAGCCTAGAGCTTTAAAAGGAATTGTAAACTTGCGTGAGCATTACGATGCACAGAACGATGCATGAATGACAGCAGATTTGTTTAAGGACTGGTTTTTGATCATTTTGTACCAGATGTATAAGAAAACTTTAAGAAACGTGGAATGCCAGAAGACAGTAGAGTCCTTTTGTTATTAAACAACTCTATCGCTCCTCTTCCTGCTTCTGATTTGGTTTCCGGCAATATTTTTGCAGTTTACCTATCACCAAATGTCACGTCCTTTATTCAGCCGATAGATAAAGCTGTGATTCAAAATTTCAAGCGTTTCTATTGAAGATCTTTTGTTCAAGGCCTTTTGGAGGCTGACTCGGATGTAACAGACTTGGAAAAACAGTTTAATGTTAAAGATGCAATTTTAGCAACTGCCTTAACTTGGAATATCGTGAGAGAAGTGACTCTACAGTGGTGCAGGGGCACACTTTTGTCTAATGATGAAGATGCGGATCAAAATCAAAATGTTACCGCTGATGGTAAAAAATGGTGCTAGATTTTGTAGAAGGTGTGTCAAACAGCCCTCTAAGAGATGTACTCCATGAGGAAGTTATAGACTGGATTGAAATCGACAAAAGTATGCCATTGGTCGTAAAACTGAGTAACGGACAGATTATACAAAGTATTGTTAACCCACAAGAAGATCAGATTCAGGAAGTGGAATAGGATGAAGAAGGAGGAGCTTTGACAGATGAAGCTCAAGTCTCTTCAAAACAGACTTCTGATGAATTCCATACATTTATAAAATTTTCAGAATCCAACAAAAGTTACAATTCTGCAGAAATCATAAATTTCATTATAATCCGCAACAAATTTTAGAAGAAAATATCAGAATAATGGGAGCAAAGTGATATAAGAGATTTTTTTAAACTATAACGCTCATGTATATTTTTGTACTCAATGTTTTTCTTTAAACGGCGCAGTTGCTAGAAGGACAAAATATATACTGTATGTATGTACTTTGTCGAATATTTATATTGTCTGCACAGGTTCAGAATGTACGTAAAATACGTGTTTTAATCGTCTGCATTTTTATCTAGAGTGATTTATGTTTGGTATTCTTGTTAAAATTATTGACGTTTGATATTACCACACAATTGCTAATTCCGCACGACTGAGGTACCGGACGTGCCGAATTAAAGAGATTTTACTATAATCTGTTCTTGAATCGTCTAGCAACTAAGTACAAAATTAACGTTTTTGTTCTGATCAAAAGTAAGTGTCAGATATACAGAAAAGGTAGAATAACATATCAATGTCATCTTAAATGACACTATGTATTGTACAATCAGAAGGCGAGTCCTTTATTGGCGGATGGCAGGATCTAATCATCGATATGTTTAGCCACTTCAAGACGTCTGTTGCTAATCCCTATTGCCTGCTATACTGCATTCATCAAGGACTGCACTGCTTGAGAAAGATCCGTTACTTACGTCAGGTAGATCAGCGATTGAATGATTACATCATGTTAAAATTGTTGTAAAATTGTTTTAAATCAATATGTTGATTAGGTTGATCTGTTATTTTTTGTCAACAAGTCTTGGGAAAAATCAAAGCAAGTTTGCAAACCTTTTATTAAGCTCAGCAAAAATTTTTTTCCTCGAAGAGGGAAGTGGCATTTGAAGAGTTTTCTTTCTGAGACTAGGACTATCAGTAGTACTTACCTGAGGGAATTTACATTTATCATAGTTTAGCTAACTCAATAAAATAATGACGAAAGAAATCCTCAGAGGAATTATTGTCTGAGTGGTGAATGATACAAAGGAATGAATTCGGGTGATATTAAGGTGGTAAGAATTTCAAGCTTGTTTTACACAAATATCGACCATTTTTTCTTGAAATGTTTTATCAGATAAACTGTACATTACATTACAGATTACTTGAATATCGTTTATTTTAACCATATCTAACATGTTACGTCTATCACAAAATGACAAATAAGATATTTTCGATCTCATTCGAGTTCAGATACATTATAAAATGAAGTTAATATAGGGAATCCACAAGTTAAAACCTGTCTGAGTAATGACGTAAAACCATCTTAGAAGCGTTTGTATTGTGAAATCATTGCAAATATTTCAGAACAAACACTGCATAATGTATGACTTCTGTAGTTTACATAAGTGACATTTATGCTATTTACTGACATATTTGTCGAACAACGCATCTTACAACCCTAAAAAACTCTTTTCCCGATAAATTTAAAATCAACGTCAAAGTAACTTTTGGAAGTTTTTTGTATTAGTTTCCAATTAAAGTGCAATAATCGTAGTTTATCTAAGCCCTGAAATCCATTTCTGTACATGACAATTATATACACCCTTATATTATACCTGACTTTCTCTTAAAGCTTCATACTAAATGCTAGAGTCGGATAAATAATGTTACATATATACATCAACATTATTTAGAACTATGGGTTTGTAACACAGAACAGAAATAATAGCCCTTTCACAAGCGGGTAACATGGATTCCTTTGTCGACGTATTCATTGTTGTCCATTGAATGCTGACATCTGTCCTGTTAGCCTTCTGTGATTATTCGATGTCTAACGAAATAGAGATCGCATACTCATATTCAAATTTGGTGGATGCTATAATAGTATGTCAGAATTCAAATCGTTTATTTTGGTAGGTGCATACTTGGACGGTATCATAGTATTTTATGGCTGCAGAATTCATTCATTTAACTTCAGACATAGTAATGCATAATCGTAATGTTCTTCTTAACAAAGATTGAATTCAGTTACACACGGTAGTTTTGCATTCAGTTAGCTTAATGTGTGGAATACTTACATGCATTAATTAGATGAGGATTTGTTAAAACACACGAAAAAAATTATAACTGGAAAACGAGAAAATGTTAAAATGAAAATGACTTGAAACTTCTTGGATCAGTATGTGCTAGTGAAATAGAGGAAAGATTATATATATACAGTGGAATCTCGATCTATCGTTTTCGAAGGGACTGACTGAACTAAACGATGGATACGGGAAAACGATAGATTCGGGAACATACAAAAAAGGATTAACATACCTTAAAGTTTGATATCTCTAAAATATATTTACTCACATACATAAATGCATACATACCTGTAGTGTAAATAAAGATAAAATTACAAAGTTGTATTGAAATCCAAGATAACAATAATAGAAAGGAAATACACGTAGATACATAGGGATTTTGATTGAAATAAAAGTGCTTAATCTTCGTTTGTTTTTTGGCGGTTTTCTTTCCACACGTAAACAATATTTTTTCTGTGTTGCAAATTGCATTCTTTTCGGTATTGGTTATTGTGTGAGAGTATAAAGAAGCGGCAGACGTGAAACTTTTGTAACTAGAACCATTCCATTGTACTGGGTGGGGTCCGACATCAGACCACCAGGAAGTTCTGCTTCTCGGGGAAACCCTCATCGGCAAGTGTAGACTGCAGCAATCAGAAACTTCTCACACTCTAGGCCAAACACCAGGGCGCCTCTCTCCCAAAGCCAACAAAATAGCCAGAGGGCAGCAGGAACCGCTCAGGTCGGCTGACTGTGAGCCATTGCTGATAAGAACAGAAATGTTGGAACATAATAGTCGGGGAATTTGGAATGAGTTGCTGAAAATAGGATACTCCAGGGGCTAAAGAATTAAGGAACACCAACGACGAACAAATAATGGGAGTGGCATAATAACCAGGCTAAACAGGAGAGAACAAAAATACGAGACCGTGCATCTCAAGTGTTCTGCTCATTGATTAATTAGAGCGTCATTCTAGCTAAATCCAGACATTTATATTTCATTTATAATTCAGCTATTATGAAAAAACGATCGATCCGATAAATTAATATCAAGCAGTTTGGTCATAGTACAGTTTTTTATTCTTGGAAATGTTGCTGGACATCTTTTAACAGGATGTACGTCATATTCAGAACACTCCGGAGGCTACAGAACAGCACAGGGAAAAACAAAAGAACGTAGAGCTAAAAGTTTTGCATGTGTGTCCGACTCGAGCACAACGCAAAAGACCCGCGGAAACCCTACGTTAACGCCCTGAGCACGGGCGCGCTGAAATTTTAATTGGTTAAAAATTGACACCTGACATTAACGAGTCATATAGGGTGATGGTTCGTCATGGTTCTCGAACAATCTTGTTATATAAGCTTCCTGCCCACACGTGGACTTCGGGGAAAATCTAATAGATTAATTTTGTACATCTAGATAAAAAAAATTGAGGGATAATATTCTGTTGAGGTAAGACTAAGTTAATGAAGGGAAACGTTATTGTTTCATATATATATATATATATATATATATATGTATATATATATATATATATATATATATATATATATATATATATATATATATATATATATATGTATACATATATATATATATATATATATATATATATATATATATATATATATATATATATGTATATATATATATATATATATATATATATATATATATATATATATATATATATATATATATATATATATATATGTATATATGTATACATATATATATATATATATATATATATATATATATATATATATATATATATATATATATATATATATATATACACACACTCATGGACAAAAAAATTAACGCACCAAGAAATAATTGCGGGATCGTAACGAAACTTGCAATGAAGGTACATGTCGGGGAGATAAGCAAATGATTAGAAATGCAGCGTGATTGCGCATTACATATAGCCGGTAGAGGGCGTTGAACATCGTACTCTGTGGAGTATAAAACGGTTAACCAAAGCTTGTTTGAGTGTGCTGAATCATTTACAAAGGAAGATCTGAGATAGACATGCCATTACGCCGTGTTCGAAGTCAATATAAGCAGTTGTCGGAGTTTGAGAGGGGGAGAATCGTCGGGATGATGGAAGCTGGGTGGTCAGCTAGGCGAGTAGCTCGTCAATTAGGCCGCTCTGATTGTGTTGTGAGGAGGTGTTGGGACCAGTGGACCCGAGAGATGTCATGCACACGAAGACCAGGCTCAGGACGCCCTCGACAGACCAGTCGTCGAGAAGACCGCCACATCGTAAGAAATGCACGCGTACAGCCAACTGCTTCATCGGCCGCCATCCAGACACAGGTAGCACCTTCGCTAGGGGCCTCTGTGTCTTCTCGAACCATACGAATGCGCCTGGCTGAAGGCCAGTTTTTATCGCGGCGCCCATTACGTGTGCTGCCATTGACGCCCACCCATCGACGCCTCCGTTTGGAGTTTTGCCGAGCACGAGGAAACTGGACTGCAGCGGAATGGAAGCAGGTCGTCTTTAGCGACGAATCCAGATTCAATCTCGGCAGTGATGACAATCGTGTTCGTGTGTGGAGAGCCCGTGGTGAACGCTTCAGTCCTGCCTTTGCTGTACAGCGATACATCGCTCCCACAGCTGGTGTGATGGTATGGGGTGCCATTGCCTACAATACACGGTCACCCCTAGTATTGTTCTGTGGCACCATGACAGCCCAGCGGTATGTTCATGAAATCCTACAACCCCATGTGTTGCCACTCATGCAACGGCTCTCAGGAGCCATTTTTCAACAAGACAATGCTCGGCCTCATACGGCAAGGGTGTCACAAGCCTGTCTCCGCACTGTTACTACCCTTCCTTGGCCTGCCCGAGCCCCAGATTTGTCTCCAATCGAGCATATCTGGGATCATTTGGGACGACGAGTTGGGCATCCCACGAGTTTGAACGAACTAGAGGCAAGGTTACAGCAAATATGGAACGAAATGTCTCAAGACATCATACAGAACTTGTATGACTCAATGCCCGATCGTATCGCATCGTGCATTCGCGCTAGAGGGTGTCCAACGGAGTATTAACTCCTCCGTTCTTTTGCCTCTTTCTCTGAAATAAATTATCCTTTTTCTTTGATTTTCTTATCATTTACTTATATCAAAGTAGTCATTACGTATGTAAAATTTCGTTTCATTTTGACGACTCTTTCTTGGTGCGCTAATTTTTTTGTCCATGAGTGTATATATATATATATATATATATATATATATATATATATATATATATATATATATATATATATATATTATATATGCAAATGTAAGGAGCTAATGTAAGAGGTAATCGAAAATGAAACAGTAAAAAAATATATGAACTATGCATCATTTTAACTCGGTACGAATCATAGTGGATCCAAGATAAAATGACAGCCTGGGCTCTTTAGACAAAAAATACATTTTATACATTTAAATTAGATTTAGATCGTTAATTCACAATATTGAGGTCTCGGCCTAATATAAGATCGATTGATAAGTCAGACAGCATACGCAGTTCGCGTCACATTCAAAAATCCACTTTTTCTCTCAAGTCTATATATTGTGTGCTGTTTACCAGCGGCGTCTGGGGTGGTAAAGGCTTTGAACAAGCTCATCATGGCGATAAAGAAGAAAAATAAAAGTAAGATCAATCATAATACTCTTCTCATAAAAGATTACAAGGAAAAATAAATCGAGCCAGATATATACATTTATAAAATATTGAGTATTAGGCCCTGCTTTTACTCTCAGAAGCGTTTTAAACTTGAAAGAAAGCAAATTTATATAGAAGCGAAAAGTATTATATCAAATGTAACTCCATTTCAGCAGATAATGAGAGTCACTTGTTGGATACAAATACTGAATATTTTAACATCCAAAGTATATGTTTTGAAACAGGGATGCAAATTAGTACTATCTTAAAGTTCTGATAGCTCTAGGGACCTCAGTCAACATGTTGGTTTACGTAATTCTGAAGATACACGACACATGATGTATTAATTTAGTATACACAAAAACATTATTTTATAAATTAACTGTACTGCCAAAATGAATTGAATTTTGTCATATCTCTTTTATTACCGACTAAAGGGCTTTATAGCGTCTTTAGGGCACGAGGTAGTCTAGTGGTAGCGCGTCTGCTTTCGGAACTGAGTGTGATAGGTCCGAATCTCGATAAGGGCCATTAAAAATCTCAGTGTCTATTCTGGATATGGGCGCGTTGAATCGGTAGACTAAAGAGTCTCTCTATGATGCCAGAGAGGGTGGATGAGGATACAATCCCTCCAGATGTTGTCCCTGGAAGTACTCGGTCAAAATTGGTGTGGCTCGTGGCTATATCGGAATCCGACCCTTGTGGAGCCATTATAAACCGAAGCCGCACCCCTCAGCCCACTATCCTATATGGTCTGAAATACTTCCGGCCAGGGGCCATAAGAAACAACAACAACAACAACAACAACAGATCGTCTCTTCATCACCGTACTCATCAACTCTTTATAGCCGAAGGAACGGTTGTTTATTTGCAAGAAGGATTTTTTTTTTTAAGATTTGGTTTACTTCGTTGATTGTGTTTGTGTTGATAGTGTTTTCAACTTCAGAAACTTTTCTTAATATCCATGCTTATAATATTATCCAAATCTTACGCAAAATATAAACAAGGGACTTAAAAATATATATATAAAAAATGATCGCATGTTTTAGGATATTTCTCACCTTTTCTTACAAAAAAATGTTTTATTGGCTGTCCTTCATGCATTTTGAAGTAACTTTTTTTTAAGTCTCCAATCTTTTTTTAAGTCTCTAAGCGAGAGCCTGGAGCTATAAATCTGCCAATAAATAAAATCGTGGTGCACGCGATATTTAGAGTAAAACAGTATATTTAAAGTTATATGCTATTATTTAAGCCACAACTTTACAACTCTCAGAATAACAAATTCAAAAGAAGGTCGATGATGGCTATCCATCGCACCCCATTAATATTTATCATTCGTCATGTTCGACTTACATTTCAGTCAGTGCTGAATTGAACTATTTATCTGATATAGTTAAATTGCGAAGATATGCTAAACTGCTTGTAGTGATTATGCAGTAGAGTCAGTTTTCAATGCAGATGAAACGTGGTCATAAATACTGAACAGAACTACATCTAGCTTCAATTTAGTACATAAACGTAATGTACACATTTTCATTGTAGTGATTTGATCCAGTGATCAATCCTGTCATCAAATGATATTTAGAGAAACGATTATTGCATATTATATGTGTCGCTTAAGTTTAAAACCAGTTAGTAACTCATCGAATATCTAAGCAGTGGTAACTAACGAGAAATTTGTGGAAACGCATAACGAGAGCACATAGCTTATTAACAACTTAACCACTGAGTTTTTGTTTCAAATTATGGTTTAAAAAGTGAGGTTTATTTTTTATTTCCTGTTTCCTCTTTACATGGAAGATCTCACCTCCCCCCGCTTTTGTGTTATCCTTTTTATTTTCTACAGTTGTTATATACAGTATTTGATATTCTTATTGATTTTACTGTCACATTTTTAGTACTTTTTACTTATTAATATATCACCGTTCATGCCATTGAATTGTTTTATCACTTTTTTATATCATCGTTTTTATCACCTTTATATATCATTACCTTTTATATATCATCATTTCTATCATCTTCTTATATAATATATTTTATATATCATATTTTTAACACGCTTACACCTCATTTTTATCATCTTTACGTGATTTTTTCTTCAAGTTTGTGCATATTTTTTTATTATTAAAAATTGCTGGTTTTAAATTTGAAATTTCTGCTGTTGGTTGGAGCTCGGAGCTTTTATACATATTCTTTTTCTTGGCTCTTGTTTTGTGTCAGACGTTTTATGTCCTATTTTGTATCTTGTGCCATTAAACCTCAGCCAACTAACCTTTACATGCAAGTCTATTATGAATTAAAGTAGTTTGACTACTTTCTTTTAGAAAAATTAACAAATTATCTTGAATGACGTTTCGAAAACTATACGGCTAAACTATTCTTACATGTTTCTTTTTTTGGACCGTCACAGAAAATATTCTACCATGCATGGTATAGAGGTAAAATAAATGCAAGATCAATCATAATAATCTACTCACAAAATATTACAAGCAAAAGTTAAAAGGCTAGATATCGGATATACCAAAACGGTACTTTTCAGTTATAAGCACTACACTTGGCTTATTTTTAATCTTGGTGGAATTTAAAAGAAAAAGGTAAAAAAACTTACCTTGAACTGGTTTAAAAAATTTTAAACCAGTTCAAGCTCATATGATTATTTACACACTTTATTTCTTTATGAAGGATACCTTGTTATTGAAGTAATGTAATAGCTACCTGCTCCTCTTTAGGCAAATTCCATATTTTAAAATCCATTACGCAAAAATACGGTCCGATTTTCTGACGGACTCTAAATTCATTACAATTTAAAGTAAGCGTATTAAATTACGGCATTTCATGTAGTCTATTTATCTCCATGACTATCTCATATCGTTTCGTGATCCTTGAATCTCGAGATTTGTATATTTTAATATTGTAATTGCCAATCATTAGTGTCATTATATCGCGTTACTTTTCTCTCGCTGCGGTGATTTTTTAAAATGCGCCAAATTGGCGTGAAACCGATTATAGTGCTTATAACGGAAAAGTACCAAAAAAACACACAAAATGATACCTTACTAGAAATAGAAGTTCTATTCAGGAGACATGAGATTTGCTGCAAAGAACCTGAAATATAGTTTTACAATGAAAATTCAGACAACGCAACATAGAGTCTAGAACTTAAAAGCATGCCTGAGAACAGTTCGTCTGTAGCAATAAATTACCAAACCGTTTTCAGCTAAGTGGTTAGAATAAAAAAAAGGTGGCAAGTAGTTCAGAACTAATTAGTTTTTCTTATAAATCTATTGATTTGTATAGAATTTTGAACAGATGAACTATTAATAAATATAGACGAATTTTCAATAGAACCATTAGTTCCTAAATACGAATTTGTAATAGGACTGTTAATAAAAGAACTATTGTGGATAATAAGAAGTCGTGCCTTCCTGCCATATCTACGTCGAGATTTTATTCAAAATGTATCGAATTATTTCCATAATTCTCGTTAAAGGTGTGGGCATGAATTAACAAGATACTTGAATGTTGAAAATTGGGAGTAAAATCTCTCATAAATATTGCCTATTTATGTGAAGCATAAAATATTGAATTACTATATTAGCCAAATTTATCTCTGTTTTTATTTTTCGCTTTCAAGGCTATGTACCTGCTGCACTGAAAAAAAAGGTCTTTTTTTCTGTTACATATTCAGATTACATATTAAGGTAGCGTAAATATATCACCTCCTCATAACATAGCAGCGAGAAGTAAATTATCAAGCAGTATATCAAAATTTAAACTGATTAAAAACAATAAAAATATTTTGTATCATTATGCTTAAGTTTTGTGTTATACTCGCAGATAACCTTGATACATTTTACAAATTATAGCTTAACATCATAAATATGTAAATTTAAACGGTTGCATCCGAATTAGGAGATTCTCCTGCTGCTTCAAGTAATCAAAACATACCAAACAGGCGTAGTGCCAGAAAGCCTTGTTTTCGTGTTTTAAATATGTGTTGACGACATAACAAAGCACTGCCGCAAAGTAATTAGTTTCTATTCATCTTATCACGGTGGTGATTATTATATTTTTCTAACACTCAAAAATTTTAATTCCTTAATGGTGGTCATGTTTGAACAAGATATGCATTATTTAAAAACAGTAGGCAAACCTCAACAACCCTTCATGACTAAAATTGATGACGCTAGATTCTAATTTTCTGCATTAAAAAGCTTTTATGCTTCCAATTATGTGAATAATAACGTTCACTAATGAACATAAAAAATTAAAGAAGAGTTTATTTTTTGAGGGGAAGCTAAGACTCGTTGTATTGAATGTTAAAATCGGAGAATGGAAATATTTATTCCAAGGAAATATATGAATCATTCACTGAGAAGTTTCTTGTAAGTTTTTCATAGAGAGATTGATAGTTACAACGTACCCAGCAGCCGTGCATCTATATTTTGGTTTTATTATATCAGCTCTTATGAAAAACATTACCGACAAATGTCTTAATCGATAGCAACTGGTCAGTTACCAATACTTGACGGTTAGGACATACCGAGGTGACCACGACAAGCGAAAAAAAACTGTTATTCACTATTACTGTGAATACGCTGGAGATGGGGATTTTTATGTAACAGACAACTGTCGTTAGGGTGTGTTAAAAGAATGTTATAAAGTTTGATTTATTGCTTTCTTTTTCTGGTTTTTTTTTGTTATTTGGATCTGCATTATTTAAGATTGTTTTTCTATTGTGATTTTTGGAAATTTTTTACTTTACTCTATACTATCCTTCTTTCAAATTTTGCTATCCAAAGAAACACATTTATGCATCTGCAGTTGAAGCAATCATACATATGTAATCGACGGCTATTTCTGCAGCTGTCGAAAGACTATGAGAGTTAGACGCACAGAGAGGTAGAAAGAAAATTTTTCTGGTAGGGATTTAAGCAAGGACATGTTACATGAATGAATCTTACTGCCGGTAAAATTTGAGCCTCGTTGGTCTATGTTAGTGACGTGTATATGTGTACGTATATCTGTGTGGACGTATATCTGTATGGATATAAAAAAAATATTATATTTTTAATTCTTTATTCCAAGGTAATATAAGCCAGTGGCGGCTCCAGGGGGGGGGAGTAATCCCCCCGCCCAAAAAAAAGCCCTGCGTACATTTTTCTCATAGTCTAAAATTATATAATTGTAAACCTAATACTAAATGAGTTTGAATTTAAAATGAGACGATGTTATATATATATGTATATATATATATATATATATATATATATATATATATATAAATATAACCTAAGAGCTGACATTACCCACCCCTAAAAAAAAACTCTGGACTGGAACCGCCCCTGATATAAGCAATATCCAAAATTAAATGTTTAGAAATTTGAACATGTGCTAAAATTTTGAAAAATTGTAATATGTTTTAAATCAGCGAAACAAAATCAAATTTCGTGAGAGAGAGCAAAACTGATTCATAAAAATGTTTTCAGCAGTTTGTTTATCGTATTGGAAGAAATAATTCAATTATCTCTCGGGTAGTGCAAACATGCAAGCACAGGTCTCATTTGTTGGCACAACCACGTGTGAATCAATACTATTAACAACTCAGTGCTTATGTCTGGTATTGTGGCAGATAGCCGGGAGGAGCTATGGCTTTTGTGGACAATCGTGCTCAGCAGACTGCTTTGCCAAGACTCCTAAGTGATTACCTGTAGTGCCTTTAATTTGATCAAGGCAATAAGATTTTCCCCATTTGTGGAAAATGTAACATCAATCAGTCCACACCTGACCATCTTCTTTTTTGCTTGGGGCTTGAATAGGAAGATTTGAGGCTGAGTCCCCTACTTGTCTTGGAATTTTTAAATGGTTTTGGCCTCATGGATCTGGTCTAGCCTATCGGTTAGATCAGATAGGATTAGTAACAACAACATCATTTTCTGTTTTGTCTTATGTCTACGAAATATACTTTATATCTAAGCGTAAAGAAGATTCTTCTTGAAATATGTATAAAATCTATCTGAATTTCAAGATACAACATAAATACTGTTGACATTTCTATAACTGCGTCATAAACGGGATATCTTGAAGTTGGCTTCCTTTAATCAAGACACATTATAACTTCAAAATAATTACGTATTAAAACTACTATTCGAAATTCACTCTCCAAAATTAACTGAAATATATTATATTGATAAAAATTATTGTATAATGCGATACGGAACTAATTAGGAATGAATAGTTTCCATGCGAAAATGATTAAAGCATTGGAACTAAACTTGCTAAGACTTTTCCCTAAGCGTTAGAGAGATATGCATACTTAATGAAATATTGCACGAATACTGATTGCTAACAGTGCGCGAAATTAGCAGAGGTGCGGGTAAGTGTCAAATAAACCGAAACCATTTCCTTGAACCTTTTCATATTTGTAGCAATTTAAATCGCGATTATTCCGGTAACTCTCCGTAAACCGATAATCGCCTGAGCCGGCAAATGTCCGTAAGATGTAAACCTCTGTGTTTCCGAAGTTTACTTAATTTGTCTCAGGACCTTAATGTGTTATGCTGGTTATTTATTAAATGATCTCGTTACTTTAAATTAACTCTTTACCGCAATATCGGTTTCCAACGGCAAACAGTCCTGAGCCGTAACTAATTTCTGATCGCGGAATGAATATTTATGCTGTAACACTAATCACTGTGAGTGAAAATGATAATGAAATATTTGTAATGACTGTACGGAGAGATGGATGAGTGACATCGTATTTAGAGTTTAATGGCATTATTCTGCATCACTTATTCTGAGGTTGCTAATGACAAAAGATTACGGAATTTTCAACTCAGACTGTGGGGAAAATCCCGAGCAAACGCAAATACATGGCTTTAGACGTCCCAACTTGTCATAGAGGAGAGAATTTAACCTTTCCCCTTACCGGGTGGGATAGCATGTATCCCAAGAATACGGGCCCAAGAATGAATGAATATATATATATATATATATATATATATATATATATATATATATATATATATATATATATATATATATATATATATATACACTGCTGGCCACCCAAATTGCAACACCAAGAAAGACAAGAGATATCACAACAAAATTTATTTTGTAGATAACATGTTGACCAAGTATCAAATGATTAAATTTATAGACTTCTGTGAAGTGTGGTTCCTGCCAAAATCAGTAGCCAGAGTAGCCGCCATTGTTGGAGATCTCCGCTGCCACACGCCTCGGCATTGAGTCAAAGAGAATTTGGATGAGTTCTTGGGGTGCAGCAGACCAAGCAGCTTCCACACGTTTCCAAATTTGATCTGCTGTGGCAGCTGGGGATGGAATCTGGGTCAATCGTAGAGCAACCATGGACCACATGTTTTCTATTGGCGAAAGATCCGGAGAGCGAGGCGGCCAGGGAAGCAATTCAATCTGGGGATTGACGAAGAACCGTTGGACAATGCGTGCCACGTGTGGTCGCGCATTATCCTGTTGAAATATGGCTGTAGGCAAGCCCTGAAGGTAAGGAAGGACAACTGGATCCAACACCTCGGAGATGTAGCGTTGGCTGTTTAAAGTACCGGCAATGCGTACTAGACGTGTGCGAGAGTGATATCCAATACCGCCCCATACTATAATACCCGGTGCAGGACCAGTGTGGCGGTGCATAACGCAGCTGTTCAGCATCCTCTCTTCACGGTGTCTCCAGACTCGAATGCGACCATCGTGGTGTTGCAGACAGAAGCGTGACTCGTCAGTAAAGACAATTTCATTCCATTCTGCCGTCCACATCCTTCTGTCATCGCACCATTGGTGGCGGAGACGTCTCTGGTTCTGCGTCAAGGGTAGACAAAGCAATGGACGTCTTGCGGACGGACCACTCTGCTGTAAACGGCGTCGAATGGTACGCGCAGACACTGGATGATGTGTTACAGACGGCATGTGCTGTGCTATGGTTCGGGATGTGACTGAGCGATCCGTCACTGCCATGCGCACAATTTGCCTGTCATCACGTGAAGTGGTGCGCTGAGGTGGATGCGATCGAACACGCCGGTCAGTCGCACCCTCCTGCATACAACGATAACATATCCGCATTCCAGTTGTTTGGTTTCGTCCAACACGACTACCGATTTCCCTGAAAGATAATCCACAATCTCGGTAGGCCACTATCCTTCCTCTGTAGAACTCGGATACTTGATCAAAAGATGATCGCTGTTTTCGACTAGGCATAATTGATCTTTTTTTAAAAAAACCACAAGAAAAACACAATTGCCGAACTTGAAATCGTCGAAATCTCCAAGCCTTAAATAGCGCTTTGAAATGGCGCTACAGGCGCGCGTGATGTGCGTCTGCGCTGAAATTCTAATCATTTGCATATCTCACCTCCGCTAATGCATGTTGTAAATTTCATGTTATTTGCATGTTTCCTTCAGGTGTTGCATTTACAGTGGCCAGCAGTGTATATATATATAACCCCGTTAATTCACATTCTTACAAAGGGGGGGTAGGAAATTTCCCGTCCTAAAGAGGGAATCGGAAAAATAGGCCCCGTAAGCTAAAGGTTAATGGCCGTTCTCACAAAGGAAGTATGCAATTTTGATTCTAAATAGGGAATCGGAAAAATGGGCCCCGTAACATAAATATTAAGCATGTTGAACTCTATGATATGACGAACACTGGTATGACAGACGTTTCTCATCATTGGTCTTATCTTCTACGAGTATATTAAATAAGATACTTTCTATTATCATGAAATTTTTTTGTGTGCTTAATATGAATCATTTTTTAAATTAAAGATTGTTTAATGCGATTAATGAATAATGATCATTATTAATAATTTTCTGAATAAATTATTTTAAAGGGTTTAATGGTTAGTACATTTGACCAGAGAGCCATTAATATTCCCGATTCTGGGGTAGCCAAATATTTTAAGCCAAAAAAAAATCGATAAATGGGTGCATCTGTTCATTTTTGTGTCCCGATTGTGATTCTAAGTCAAAGGAAAAATATTTGAGACTCTACTTTGAAATCGAAACTAGTAATCGAAAAATAACAACCGAAAAAAAAAATGGAACTAATTTGATCTAGTAAAAAAAATCGAATTTTTTTAACTACTTCGAAGTAGTTCGAAGTAAGGTTATTAGGTTCGACTAGAAGTCGAAACTAATAACCTTAATAGAAATAACCTATCTCCGAATATATGGTTATTTCGAATGAATTATGTCATGACTAGTGGGGGTAAAATTTAGAAAATCTGTCCAGGTAGAAGATGGTTTACGGATCATTTTCTTGGCTTAGCAAATGTATGTTATGTGAAAGGAAAAACTCATAAATTAATGAATTTCTAGGGGGAATTCTTAAGCAAGACCCGAGCGAAATAAACTTCCGGCTACAGATACATATATTCCTCGACTTACGACCGAGATAGGAACCGAGACATTTGAGCCCTTTACACGTACGCTCTTTCCCGCGTGATAGAGTGCAAGTATGAAGGTGTCAGAGAGGAAGGGAAAAGTGGTTTGGAGCGTACAGGATGGCGAGCGGGGAAACTTGCAGACGCAATCACGCGTGCTTACGTTTCTCCTCATGTTGCGAGTTTTTCAAACGCTCGTTCTTTCGCGCTCGAATGCTCGTATCTGGAACATACAAGTTTACAAGCTAAACAAAACAAATAGATTATAAAAATTAGTTCAATACCAATGGGAAGGTTTAGTTGCAAGATCCTATGATTGCGATGGGGAGAGTTTTGATTAAGATTTAGTGTATTTTGTTACTATGTTATTAGTTTTCCCATGTAACTGTGATATGTAGTTGTACATAAATGCAAAATAATTGAACTTACGACTTTTTGTCGCTGCCCAGTTTAACTACCCTCTATCACGCCTTGTTCATTTGTCAAAATAGCAATTTGGTCAGTGTGACATGGAATTCGACTTTGTAAATATATTTCTTATCTCATAGTCTTGATATAGCATTGATTCGGTTCCATGCACATTTTAGTGTATCTGTTTTATTATGTATGTCCTAAGATATATGTGTGTTTGGGATCACGCCTATGGTTTATTTTGTACCGGTTTCTGGAAGAAAGGTATGTACCTCCCGGAGGCAAATTTAGCGTATCGTGTAGAGAGGTTTTGTGAAAGAATAAAAGAGTGACTTGCCACCCCTTCTCGGCTGTAAAGGGGTCTTAAGCGTCCCCATAGGAACGGCCTAGCAACATATTTTTAGCCAATGAGAGCTGAAAGGTGTTTGTTCGAGGACATAGCTGACCTCTGCTCTCCCCGGTTCTAAAGGAAGTAAAAAAACTTTACTTAGTCAGTTGAAGAATAAGCAGCGACTGGAAGAGGACCTCGTGGTGGCCCGATCTAGAACTATCCGCCATTTTATCTTGCTTTGCCGATTCCGCTGGTTGACTTAGTAGAAACGAGATGCTTCGATTTCAAACGAGGGTGGTGGTAAGTCATAATTATTTGTGTTATATTTATCAGGCGAGAGTACAGTGTAATTTGAATTTTATGTGTTCTAATAATTTTTTAAAGTATGATAACAATTAATATGATTATTTCTGTAAAAGTTTGTAATCAGTGTTTAAATTAATGTTAAGTAATATTAAGAGAAATTAAATGGTAACATTAGATATTAAATTTGAGTTCGTGTCCTTATAGTTATTCTCAGACATGTGTCAGAGTGTATTTCTCAAATTAATAATTTAGCAAAAAAAAATAAAAAGCCACTATACAAAATATTCTAATTATTATATGTTCTAACTTAATGTAATAGTCAGTGTCGTCGACATTTAAGCTTCCATCCTCTGGTTCATCATCATTAGTAAAACTACTAGAAGGTAGTTCCTGGTCTTTTGTAAACAGCAAATTATTGTAGTACCACAGGGAAGATGTGTAGACGTCATATGCTCCTCTTCCACTACGCTGACCGTCACTGACTTTCTTCAGTTCCTTCTGGAAAGAGCCTCTTAGACTTTGGATTTTTTTTTACTACAGAGTCTCCATTGGTTTAAAAAAATCATTTCTCCTCACAAAAATAAACTAATTTGCTGTGCGCATCCTCTTTTAAGTTCTTGTTTTTATATTCTTCAGATTTAATCTTTTAAAGACAAAGAAACGATTTGTATAAGGAAATGAAATCTACTGTCACGTATTTAATCCATGCTCGTATATCTGCCATGTCACACATCCGAATAAAAACAAACAAACTTAAAATCATCTGGATAATTTTCTCGTAATTCCTGAATCAGAGGCATGTGACCTAATAAATTCGTCTATACGTTTTTACACACACTGATCTTTTTTTTTCCTTATGATTTTTCATCACACGAAAAGTGGCGAGTAATTGCTTGAGGAATGGTTCTTCTTATAATGTCCATTTCTATAACACAAAATTATTCAAACACCAACGAATTAACTGAACGCTCCAGTAAAACTATGTGTTTTTCACACGCGCCAATTTCACGCGGTGAATCGCGCGCGAATCCCTTTACACAGACGTTCTTTCCTTTGTCCTTTAAAATGACACGAGTATTCGCGTGCGAAAGAACGAGTGTCTGAAAAACTCGCAACATGGGGAAAAAACGCAAGCACGCGTGATTGCGTCTGCAAGTTATCCTGCGCGCCCTATTGGCCCTATTGGTCGTAAGTTGATTTTGTCGTAAGTCGAGTTTCAAACATTTTTCTTTTTTGTGTATGTACATACATATGTTTTTTTTTTTACTTTCATACATATATACGTAATTTAAAATACATTGAAATTTATTTTGAAGGCATAAATTATTCTTGGCCATCACTACTTTTTATGTTAGTACAATCCAATGGTTCAAAATTTGCGACAGAAGGTACTTTGCAAGTTTTTTTAACAAAGTTATCCAGGGTATTTTTAATAGTCATCTAATACATAGGTATGTACTGAACATATAGGTATGTACTGTACATTCAAGGAACAATATGTTTGAGAAAAAGATAAAAGTAAGCAAAAAGTAAAATAAAAACTTTCGGTCCTAAATGCGAGCGGTCGTAAGTCGAGTGGTCGTAAGGAATACCTGTAGTATGTTGTCCTTGGAAGAATGGAACTGATTACATAAAATAATGGCGAGGTTTTATAGTAGTGTGGTGAATACGCCAACCGTCACGCGTTAGCGTTGCTTTATTGGGTAGGAAGATGTACATAGATGGAAGTAATTAATAGGCGTAAGTAAGGTTTGGTAACCTACAGCATTACCAAACTGTGTGTGTCTAGATTAATGGAATCTTTAAAATCGGTTTCTAGAGGTTAAAAATGATATTTCCACATATAGTTTTTCAGGAGTAGGTCACCTATATTTCTTGGAGCAGGCCTCTAACATTTAAATATATCTTTAGTATAATAAGCGCTTTCGTTGGATATGACTTACGAATGCTCTTTAACAACCATGTACATCTGTTCTAATCATAGATGACCTCCTAGACGTTTAACAAATGCGGCGTGATGCGTGAAAGATATCCTCTCGATTTCATTCTAATATGCAATATATGGCCCGCGGCGTGCATTTATTTTAAACAAAATGTTATTAAAAACCCCAGACTAATTTTTGCTTATCTTCTGCATCTTTGTTGTAGGTCTGTTTTAGAGGTTACTTTTTAAGTACTGATTACGTGGATTGATAGTTCTGATATATATATATATATATATATATATATATATATATATATATATTATATATATATATATATATATATATATATATATATATATATATATATATATATATATATATATATATATATATATGAAAAGCATCTTATTCATTACCGGCTTGTGACATGGTGTCTTATATCGCGTTACTCCATCTTAACTTTTTCCCTAAATAATTATTCTAAATAACAGTCAGTGAATAAAGGCCTGTGGCAAAGAACTACAATTAAATTAAACCTAAGAGTTTATTTCCGAATGTTAACTACCTCAATTCAATCCATATTAATTATCTGTCAAGCCATCATTTTAAGCCACGCGATACGTGACCAGCCCCGATCAAAATATATCCATCTCCGCTTTAAAAACTCTTTGTTTCAAACCGTCTAATGCTATTGCGCATGCTCGTGACGTCTGTGCTGGCGATGAACGACAGGCGGAGTTATAGCTGTCAATCAAAACCAAGCCCGTAATCTATTTTCGCTGCGATGCTTTTATCCCGATATTTCGTAAATTAATAGTATTCAATTCTAGTAATTGGATTATTCTGAGGCCCCCCTGTAAACTGCTTAATTATTATTCTTTTCAAATTAATTCTTAACAACTTTCCACCCGTCATTCTGAAGGCGTGCACACATGGAATGGCCAGTTCCATATGGCAAGGATCCAGATGAATAATTAATAAAACTTACCTGAAAAATCATAGCATTAACCCTAACCTAAAATTTTATCCCTACCTGCACCTACCCGGATTGAATCGAGGTATTAATATATGTTACATAAGTCTCAATTTGAGCCATACTTGACTTCAAGACACATCAATCATTACAATATCAATTTCCAAAATTTATAACAATCACTAAAAGCACAATTATCATAAAATATTATCAAAGGAAGTACGAAATAATATCTCAAATACACTCATGGACAAAAAAATTAGCGCACCAAGAAATAATTGCGGGATCATAACGAAACTTGCAATGAAGGTACATGTCGGGCAGATATGCAAATGATTAGAAATTCAGCATGATTGCGCATTACGTATAGCCGGTAGAGGGCGTTGAACATCGTACTCTGTGGAGTATTCAACAGGTAACCAAAGCTTGTTTGAATGTGCTGAATCATTTACAAAGGAAGAGCTGAGATAGACATACCATTACGCCGTGTTCGAAGACAATATAAGCAGTTGTCGCAGTTTGAGAGGGGGAGAATCGTCGGGATGATGGAAGCTGGGTGGTCAGCTAGGCGAGTAGCTCGTCAATTAGGCCGCTCTGATTGTGTTGTGAGGAGGTGTTGGGACCAGTGGACCCGACAGATGTCATGTATACGAAGACCAGGCTCAGGACGCCCTCGACAGACTAGTCGTCGAGAAGACCGCCACATCGTAAGAAATGCACGAGTACAGCCAACTGCTTCATCGGCCGCCATCCAGGCACAGGTAGCACCTTCACTAGGGGCCTCTGTGTCTTCTTATGCAGCCATACGAAGACCATACGAAGGCGCCTGGCTGAAGGACAGTTGGTATCGCGGCGCCTATTACGTGTGCTGCCCTTGACGCCCACCCATCGACGCCTCCGTTTGGAGTTTTGCCGCGCACGAGGAAACTGGGCTGCAGCGGAATGGAACCAGGTCGTCTTTAGCGACGAATCCAGATTCAATCTCGGCAGTGATGACAATAGTGTTCGTGTGTGGAGAGCCCGTGGTGAACGCTTCAATCCTGCCTTTGCTGTACAGCGACACATCGCTCCCACAGCTGGTGTGATGGTATGGGGTGCCATTGCCTACAATACACGGTCACCCCTAGTATTGTTCCGTGGCATCATGACAGCCCAGCGGTATGTTCATGAAATCCTGCAACCACATGTGTTGCCACTCATGCAACGGCTCCCAGAAGCCATTTTTCAACAAGACAATGCTCGGCCTCATACGGCAAGGGTGTCACAAGACTGTCTCCGCACTGTTACTACCCTTCCTTGGCCTGCCCGATCCCCAGATTTGTCTCCAATCGAGCATATCTGGGATCATTTGGGACGACGAGTTGGGCATCCCACGAGT
The DNA here is from genome assembly GCA_907164885.2 of Dolomedes plantarius. Lineage (NCBI taxonomy): Eukaryota > Metazoa > Arthropoda > Arachnida > Araneae > Dolomedidae > Dolomedes > Dolomedes plantarius. The sequence continues at coordinate 14,397,681 of OU015492.1, forward strand.
TTGAACGAACTAGAGGCAAGGTTACAGCAAATATGGAACGAAATGTCTCAAGACATCATACAGAACTTGTATGACTCAATGCCCGATCGTATCGCATCGTGCGTTCGCGCTAGAGGGTGTCCAACGGAGTATTAACTCCTCCGTTCTTTTGCCTTTTTCTCTGAAATAAATTATCCTTTTTCTTTGATTTTCTTATCATTTACTTATATCAAAGTAGTCATTACGTATGTAAAATTTCGTTTCATTTTGACGACTCGTTCTTGGTGCGCTAATTGTTTTGTCCATGAGTGTATAAGTAAATACAATGAACAGTCATTCTCAAAGTTGATAAATCTAGAAGTCCTAATCTGTATACAAACAGAAAAATATTAACTCACTAAAACAAACGCTAGACATTATTCTTCATCTGTGCACAGCCCCCCCCCCCAAAAAAAAAAAAAAAAAAAAAAAAAAAAACATATTTTCCCAAATAACACCATAGTTAGACAGTTGTTTTTTTATGATACAGAGAGAAAAATACACACAGAAGTAGCTCAAAAAAGAGAGTTTAAAACCCTTTCGTGGGCCATTTATGTCTCTTTTGAAGTTCTCCCAGTTTTTTGTGTTTTATTATCAATTAAACAATACCATTTAAGGAAATATATTTTATTTTACGAAATTTCAAATTTAAATTTAAATTTTAGAGGTGGGAAGCATGCTTCCCAGGAACCATCTACGGACATAAAAAATTCAATTTAATGATGATTATTTGCCATAAAAAGTTGAGAAGCAGTTGCAATACACAAGGGTACATCACACTCTGCACACATGTAGCGGGTCCTATTTTCTTGTGCTTTTGTGCTACATTTCCTACATCGTCTATAGTTTGAAACCAACTTTGGCATATGATTTCCCACACTGGCTAATCGCACATCATCTGGAACTGCACACTTCTTCGCTTGGAAGCTAGCAGAACGACCTTTCCTTTTTCTTCAGGAATATCCGTCTATTAGCTGACGAACTAATGCTATACGAATGTCAGCTGTGTCTAAACTTCTATTCCGTTTATTTACTTTCCATTTAGTTGCGTAGAACAAATATATATCAACAGAGGTGTCAGAGCAGAACAGATTTCACATAACCGGCTTCCGAACTTAATAACATATGTACTATTTTGTGTTCAATTGCTGGAATCTAGATGGCAGCACAAAACTGAAGTGGGAATTATTCTTCCCAACATTATAATAGCGAGACCAATATATTATAGTGGGTTTTACGCTTCCCGCAGGTGTATTTCCTAAGATCATGTAGGTGGGAAGTCATCTTCCCAAGGCCCACGAAAGGGTTTTAAACAAGATAGCTTTTTTATTTATTTAATTAATTAATTAATTAATTAATTAATTTTTTTTTTATTTATTATTTATTTTTTTTTTTTTCAATTAATTTAATTTAATTTAATTGGACGACACGCAAAGTTTAATCACCTAAAGAGTGGAGTCAAGGATGTTAGGCACCGAAAAAAATAAAAACAGAAAGGGAATGTATCTCTGAAATTCACATTATTATTTTTTTATGAAAAACACATCTTAAAATTTATATCATCCTAATCAAAAAACCAAGAATACACAATATAGATTATAAAAATATATGAGGAAAAGTAAATTAGATTTTAAATGTATAAATAAAATTATCAACTTTCAGATTTATTTACAATACCCAAACAATTTCCTTTCTCATTTTATTATTATGCACTTTTCATAATCGTTCAATGAACCAACTTAAAACTGTAATCCATATGAATTGAGGAGGACATGTGAAAAAGGCTCATGCCTCGTCAAACATTAATTTCATTCTTTTAAATTGACAAAATATGTTAAAATAACTCCTAGTTTTCAATATTCTAACACAAGTTTTACCATTTCCAAGATTGAATATTTCGTAAACCTTCACATCTTACACTACTGAAAATTAGCCTACAAATTCTACACCTCATTCTCTTTTATCTCTTTAAAATAGCACAATCAATAAAATTTATTTCAATACAGTAATACACTTAGTATGATGTGCCCTCCTCACTAATTTACCGGCAACCAAAAATATATACTATGAAAACATTTAGAAAAATATTTATCAAAAATGTATAGCAAAAGTCATGGTACCCACCAAAATCAAAATCTGAACACACTTACAATAACTATAAGATCAATCTAATTTAAAATAACACTTCATGAAATCAATATATAAAACACAAAAATCATATACAAGGAATAAAAGATATCATCAACTCAAGAGACCAGAATTTTGCAGAAAAATTTTTAAAACTGCTCATATTTAGCACATTATACTTTGCTTTCCTCCCCCCCCCTCCCCAAGAAAAAGATGGATAAACATTTTAATTTCATAATTATCAATATTAAAGCTTTTTCCAATGTCAAAATTTAATTACTTTATCTGGTAAACATTGAAATAAATTCTCACACCTCAAAACTATCTTTTTCAAAATCTTTGCAAAACAGTACACATAAATAGCAAATTTTTATTCATCAGTTTAAAGCTCCACTGAAAATTAAAATTATTCAATGCAAACCATTTGGATGTGCCGTCAGAAAAATTAAGTGTCCAAATCCTCCTAGTTATACCAAGAGTGAATGTATTCTTCAGTGAACAGGAGTGGGTTAACATTAGTTTCAAAATGTATGGGTTTATTGTTGCCAAAATTATACTGAATTTATTTTAAAATCTGATATCACCTCCAAAAACTTTCCTATTTTCATTAAAACATGTCATTACAAAATCAACAACCCAAGAAACATTTCAATGCAATATTCAAATCATAACTTGGCTTGACCCAAGTTTGTTATATCCTTTCAAAAAAATAATTACTTTATGCACGAATTACTTTATTTAACACCAAAATCCTCTTCATTATTTTTTTATCATTAATTCAAATTAGATAGAATATTAAATTTACAGCAATTAATTTACTTCTTCCTGTTCTCCAGATAATGATCGATGAACGGTCGTTTTCTGCTTTTTAGGACCAAAACCCGTTAACATTTCATTTTTTAAAATCGATGAAAAAGCACTTTGAGTATTTTGTAAGGATAATTTACCATACAATTACCAATACATTTAACATACAAAGCAGTCACTGTTGAAACACAATGTCACTCCGGGTAATGAAAAATCTATTGTCACTACTATACAAATCACGTTTTTTTCGCTGAGTTTTCTGGGACATTATTATCCTAAGACGAGAAATTCGACGTTTCACATCACATCGAAAAGACTCTGAAGATTCTCCTGCTCATCCATGAGCAGCACACACTCCTTTTATTACGACGTCCGCGATGATAAAGACGAATTACATCACACGTAGGATAAACCTTGAAGACAGCAACCGGCTTCCATTTCGATGTAATTCAGATTGGGAGCTTGGCATCGGCACTCGGCGTCACTTGGATCAGCACAAAATAATGTTCAGCTTCAAAAATAATCTTAACTCTTTCCAGAATTTTTCCGCCAATGGTCAACGCAAACACGAGGAGAGAGATGCAAACTTGGAAAAATATGCAAATTTTAATTTGTTAAACTTAAATTTAAAAACGGCTGTGGGTTTATTTTTTCCCATCGCGCGATCCCTAAAATCCTGCGCGGCTTATGACACCATGCTTATTAATTACCGACTTGTGACATGGTGTCTTATATCGCGTTACTCCATCTTAACTTTTTCCCTAAATAATTATTCTAAATAGCAGTCAGTGAATAAATAAAGACCTATGGCAAATAACTACAATTAAATGACACCTAAGAGTTTATTTCCGAATGTTAACTACACTGAAGTGCCACTGAATTGGGGATAGCAAAGCCTATGCAAATTGTGTAGCGCTGCGCATCATGTATGCGCAAGTGAGGGCGCTGTGGTAACTGCATATATAGCGCGTAATGTGGTTGTTCTGAATTAGTTGTTGGAATTGCCAGTATGGGTAAACTGCCTGATATAGACGTCTTCGATCGCGGACAAATCGTAGGTGCGCGACGCATGGGCCATTCAATTTCCGAAATCGTCAGACAGCTAGGATTTTCAAGGTCGACAGTGTCAAGAGTATACAAAGAATACATGGATGGTAGAAAAAAAACTAGCGATCGGGGCAAACTGCAAAGGACAATTAGCCTTGACAGTGCGTGGTGAGAGACGGCTCAGGCGTATTGTACGTAGCCAGCGAAGCCAAACATTAGCTCAAATTATCACCCAGTTTAATGACGGTGCCAGTCGTACAGTCAGTAAACGGACTGTGCAACGCTCGCTTCACCGTATGGGTTTCGGGAGCCGTCGACCCACGAGAGTACCGTTGCTCTATACTCGCCATCGGGCTGCACGTCTTGCCTGGGCAAGAGAGCACAGAGACTGGAGTGTAGAGGACTGGAAACGAGTAGCATGGAGTGATGAGTCTCGATTCCGCTACTTACTTAACGCCGACGGGAGGCTGAAAATATGGCGTCAGGCTCATGAAGCCATGGATCCTGCATGCCTGGCTGGAACTGTACAAGGGCATGGGGGCTCAATCATGGTCTGGGGTGTTCTTTCGTGGCACAGTTTGGGATCTTTGGTGCGTGTACCAACCTCTCTCAATGCAATTCGGTACGTAGAGTTGCTGGGTGATCACCCCCATCCGTTTATGCTGTTCTGTTATCCGCACGGTAATGGAGTTTTCCAGCAAGACAACTGTACCTCTCACAAGTCCCGGTTGGCTACTGGCTGGTTGGATGAGCATTCCTCTGACTTCTCTGTCATGAATTGACCACCTAGAAGCCCAGACTTAAATCCTATTGAGCATCTTTGGGATGTTTTGGAACAAGGCGTGAAAGGCTATCACACAGCACCAAAGAACCTTACTGAATTATGGACAGCTTTAGCCAATATTTGGCAAGCCATTCCTGTGGAACGTTTCCAGAAACTTGTTTAATCTATGTCTCGTCGTGTGGCAGCCGTTATGAAGGCCAGAGGAGGCCCAACTCGTTACTAGGTAGGTATCCCTAATTCAGTGGCACTTCAGTGTACCTCAATTCAATCCATATTAATTTTCTGCCAAGCCATCATCTCAAGCCTCGCGATGCGTGACCAGCCCCGATTGAAATCTATCCCTCTCTACGTTAAAAACTCTTTGTTTCAAACTGTCTAATGCTACTGCGCAAGCTCGTGACGTCTGCGACGGCGATGAGGCGCAGGTGGAATTATAGCTGTCAATCAAATCCAACCCTTGTAATCTACGTATTTTCTCCGCGATGCTTTTATCGCCGATATCTCGTAAATTGCTGAATTATTATTCTTTTCTAACTAATTCTAACTAACTAACATACACACACACACACATATATATATATATGACAGGGGTCTGGTGTTTTCACCCGTGTTTAAATATTATTCATGCAGTCGTCAAATTCTTTAATTACTTTGGCGAGTGGCAGGGAATGGATCACAAGAAAGTCAATACTCTTAATCCTTCTTTATTACGTTTCTTAAACGAACCATGCTCCAGGGTAATCTTCTTCACGTAGCCATTTTGTCAATTTTCTCGGCACGTAGCCGCAAGCTTCCGCAGTCAACGAGAATTCCGAGAAAACTGCCGCCAAAAACATACTTTCTCTAGAGTTTATGCTGTCCAGCGCATTTGCAGACTCCTGTCTTCAAGCATCTGGAATTCCATTTCCGCTGACGTTCACTTTTTCTCCGAACCAAAAACCTGTACTGTTCTAAAAATGAACCCTTTCGCTAGAATCGCTCGCTTTTCGATCTAGACTGTCGCTTCTAAAATGATAATTTCCCTTCGGAATACACACGCTCTGTTAAAATGATTGTTACCTTTTACTATTTTAAAGCCACCCCCCATACCTCTCACATATATTTTGACAACTCCCTCCCCGTCCCTCTGAACGCGTGCACACAAAGAGTCGCAAATTCTCTGCGAAACATCGTCAGAAGAGAAAAACAAGGTTAGTCTAGATCTAAATTAATCCATTGGAAAAATGCTGAGCAGGGCTGCAGTTTCCAGTCAACAATTTCCCAACAAAACCCATCAATTAATTTCTAAGTTTCCCCTGAAACCCCTAAGTTACTCTTCTATCTGTTCAGGATACCTGGATCAGTGGCCTTTAAAAAAAAAAAAATACAGTGCATATACATAACAATTTTACATCGGAATGGTCTTGAATCTTGAAAAAGAATGTATATCATCATTGGCTAATAGAAACAATGGGAAAGGCATAAAAATATTATCTAAATATATACCACTTAACATACAAAAAATCACATTAACACACTAAAATATCAATCACATTTTTCACTTATCACACGGACGGTTATTAGAATTCATAAATAAATCCTCTACCTTACCAGATTCTTATTCTGATCCTGAGTGGAGTATAATTTGACAGTCAAAGGAACTGTTTTTAATTGAGAGTGATTGACAGTCTGTCCACTCACTCTCAAATTAAAAACAGTTCCAGCTTGAATCATTCACAGATGTACTTAATTTATTTACACAAAATTAGGATGGAATATGAAGTATACATAGATGAAAACAAATTCAATGATGAAAACTTTTATGGTCGACCAACATACTTGCCCCTGTAAGAAATCAGAGACATAAACATATTAATAATTGAAAACATACAGGTTCTATCAACTTTCCCATGGGATAATTTTTCTTGTGTATTCCTAATTATCAGCATTATAATATTACATAACAGCATTTTATTTCAACCTAGGTTACAAGAGCGCTTTTCCATTCTCGAGTTATGCTACACACATAAATTTCACAATAATTTTATGATTTATCTACAAATCAATTCACCTTTATTAAAACATAAACATACTTGACACTTTTTCATTTCAAAAATTCTCAATGATAGATTCACTATGTCAAAACACCTTATAAGTTCTGATTAGTTGTGCAGAGTTGGGTCAGAGGAGAGCAGGTTCACATGATTTCCCACAGTCTTAACCACAACAATGGTTTTCGAAAAAAATATTTAGAGAGTGTTAGTGTGTTGAAATGTGTGTTCCCCACACTGCCCTAGGTTTAAATTCTTAATTAACTTTACTACTAAGGAGTGAGGGGGTGTAGTTGTTTGCATATAATGTTTGCGGCCGTTTGTGACCAACCGTAATTCTCACACAGGACATGACTGCCAAAACAACACCTTGTCAAGAACTAAGATGGAGAAACAGGAAATGTGGGAGCTTGTCATGCCTGAGGAAGTATGAATAGGAACTTGGAGGGCAAAAAGAGCGTTCATTCCAAGGCCTGTCTTTTGTCATTATTTCAAGTATTTATTTCTCAGCACATCCAAGTGACTGAATAGGTGAAGCAAAAAAATTAAAAAGGATTCTAACAGATGGGATGACTTCCAACGCGCGGGTAGAAGTGGGTGATAGGATAGAGTATTCGAGAAGGAGAAAATTTACTGAAAGATGAAAGAAGTAGGGGCGTCACATTCGGTTTTTGACTCAGAAGATCCAACATCAAAAACAATAGTTCTCTAAAAGAAACTTCAAATTAGGACAGTTTTTTTAAACAACACACAAAGTTTAACCACCTAAGTGGAGTCAAAAGGGTGTTAGGCACCCAACATATAAAATCAATTAAGAAATGAATCTCTGAGTTATGAAGTATGGTCATATTCGGGAAAATGTAAACACAGTTCAGCACATTATACAAACAAAACATTGCAAAAATGGTAACAAGACATTTCAAAATAATCCAAAATTTAGGTTTCGCCAAAGTTCTTTCATTAGTTACTAAGTTTCAATTGAAAACACACAATTGTTAAAAACCAATAAATTCATTACAAATCATATTCTACAGTTTAATTTCACAATATCATCCATTCCAATTTTATTATTTTATTTACTCATTAACATTCATAATTTTATAATTTCAATTTTTTACTTGTAATTCGTACCAGAAACTTCTCTTAATTTCCCCTCCACCCCAAGAAAATTGTGCATGAAACAAATAATTTCAATTTAAACTCAATATGTGGATGAAAATGCCTTAATCTGGTTGAGTGCACAATTTCACTCTTTTTCCCCGTGTATTGGTTTGGTTTATCAATTTAAAAATTGATATTAGAAAGTTGGCTTAGAATTTTATATGGGCCTGAATAAGGTGGATCTAGTTTTCTTGAATTTGGGTATTTAAATTCTTCGTACATTACTAATCACCAATTTTAAAATTTGACTGTACAAAATGTCTATCATATCTCTGTTTATTAAATAATTCTCAACATTTTTTATAAGGCTTTGCGAAAAATGCACCACAGAAATTCAGAATGAAAATGTTAACATTAAATCACTGGAATTGACACTAAATATTATTTTTCACTTGTGCATATAACAACATGATCTACTGAATCTCTAATATATAACCAATCTACATTTCAATATCTTCCTCAGTTATTAATTGCACTAAAATCTCATAATACACATAAAAATCAATAGTAGCAGAAAAAGTTAAATATCACTCAATGAAATTAATATATACACAAATGAGGTCATTAAGATATGTAAAAAATAGTAAATTAGAATTTAAATGTATGGAATGAACTTTCAAAATTATTTACACTACTCAAAACAGTTGTCTCCTCTCAATTTTTTTATGCACTTTTCATCATCATTCTATTGCTAACGAAAAATTCTAACCAATATGTGAATTGGGGAAGCATGTAAAAATACTCATGCTTATTCAAAACTTATAAATCCTTCTCTTTATTGGTAAAATATGTTAAATAATTCACATTTTATTCAATATGACTTATACAATCCTACCATTATCAAAATTAAAACATATCAAAATCCCTCACTTTATATCAATGAAAAGAAAATACTACTATAATTTCCATAACTTATTTTTTAAAAATCATATAATATCAACATAATTTTATTCAATACTTAACACACTCAAAATATATTTTATTAAAATATAACTAAATTAAAAACATATCGCCTTCAAACTCAATTCAAAATATTAACTTACCCTTAGGTCCTTTTCTCACTTTATATTTATATTTTTTTTATCATCACTTTTCTGAAATCACTATTCAAATTAATTAGAAAATGAAATCATCAGCATTTTTTTTTCGAAATATTCAGTTGTTTTCTTATTTACATATGTAATCGTTTTAAAGTCCTTGGCGCGATTCCTCTAAATCTCTATGATGTTCAAAAGTCTCTCTTATGCTTTGGATTTTGTCCCGAAATAGTTCTGGAATATTGTTTACTGTTTGCGGAGAGTCAATTTCACCAGGAACAGTCCAAGAGGCTAAATGAAAGTTTTTTTATGAGAATGGAATAAAATCCAGTCTTGTCTTCATTAGTGAATGTCAATTCGAGAATTTCACGCAATCTGTCGTATACCATATCCAACAGAGTATTTTTAAGGATTTCTGGAATACGAAAATTCCCAATTTTCTATATCATAGCGGTCTGATTTCGCACACAGCAGTCTCTGATATTGTTATGATGAGTTATCCGGTATCGTGTGGGAGGAATTCTGGTTTCATTGTAGAAATCCCAATGATTTTTCTCTTTCTTTTCCAGTTCGAACTCATCGTCACACCATCGAATTAGAACATACGGAATTGTTTAGTCGATGAATTTTCTATCGTTCTCGAGCACACCCTGGGAAAATCCATCGGCGCTGTTGTTTCACCCACGAAGTACATCAACTACCATCTTCTGACAGGGATGGTGTTTTCACCCGCGTTCATGCAGTCGTCGCTCTTGAAGCATCTGGAATTCCATTTCCGCTGACGTTCACTTTTTCTCCTCGCCAAAAACCTGTACTATTCTAAAAATAAACCCTTTCGCTAGAATCGCTCGTTTTTCGACCTAGACTGTCGCTTCTAAAAGGATAATTTCCCTTCAGAATACACACGCTCTGTTAAAAATGATTGTTACTTTCTTACTATTTTAAAGCGTTTATATATACATATATATATATATATATAGTATATATATATATATATATATATATATATATATATATATATATATATATATATATATATATATTTATATATATATATTATCATCTCCTTAACGTCCGTGATTCTCTGTTCTGGATCTGACGCCATTAGTCCTTTTACCTTGTGGGGTTATGTGATGCAACATATGTGCAGTGAACGTATTAACGACATTAATCATTTAAAACAGAGAATCACGGACGTTATTCAGTCTGTTACACCAGACATCCTTAACCGTCTGTGGAAAGAACTTGATTATTCTTTAGATGTGTGTAGGGCAACAAATGGAGGCGACATGGTCCTGCACAGAACAGGTATGAAATTTGGAGAGTTTTCCTTTTGTTTCTTGAAGATTTCACATTTCTATCTTGTTTTGTTACTTTCTTTTGATCGGTCAAAAGTGCAACATGACTTTACGGACACACTGTATATATATATATATATATATATATATATATAATATTGTTCCTTTTTTAATCATATTTTGTATTGTGTGAGTCGAGATATACATCGAATATATAATTTTAGATTGATATTAATTATCTATTTATAAAGGTTCCGTCTGGTTAACAGCCGGTGTCCGCATTTTTCCCTTTTTTACTCTTTTCTCCTATTTTTGTTGTTCCACATTTATAATAATAAGTACAACTGTTATGCTAAACGCTTGAAACTGCATCTAAACTTTTGTTTACTTGAATACTGTTATAAAGACTCATGGAGTATATCCATTAATATTCAGGTCTTTATAACTGTCTCTCATAACTGCCATACATTGGCAGAAAAGAAAAATGATTTATTGCCAAAAAAGGCGATGCACGCCAAATCTGGTGTATTGAGCCTGTATTGCGCAGGCGCGAAGTAGAGCTTGGCGCAGGTCAGGCTAGCTTCGAAAAGTAGCGGGAGACAGCCCTTGGACGTGTAGGAGGTTGGTGACCTTTTGGGAGCGTGTGTTGATAATCGAGAGTGGAGGTGCGTGGCATGGCCTAGTATAAGTAATTACCTTTTTATTATGTTTAGTTAAAATAAATTTCTTATTTGCTCCTTAAACCCCTTGTCTGTAATTTAATTTACTGTAGTAGATAATTGTTTCCTAGGTATGAATAATTTGAGTATTGTAATATGCTTAGCACGTGGGTCAGGCTATATGTAGGGTTAAGTATTTTCTTGCTAAGCTAAGTGCTGTTAACCTAAAGTAAATATTCTACTTAATCCATGTTACCTGAGACAACCTATCTGGGTTATCCTTCATGTCGCTTTGTTACTTGAAATTAATTCTGTAACTTAATACACAACGCATTTCATGTTTCACCTCTTTTGACTGGCTTAACTATTCGCTCATTTGCTACCACTTGTTCCGATACGGTTTCCCATTTTGGAGTCGTAATTCTCGGCTTCACAACAAATACTTGAATTCCAAAACGCTGCTATAGTCATTGTCCTAAAACAAGTATACTGGTGGGAAATAAAACCCTTTGAAAACGTATTATATAGTTCATATAAAGTTTATTCTCTCGACTAAACGATATTGATCTGTAATCTCTATTACTCGTTACACATGAAAATTGTACGAATTATAAATATTACTTGATAAAAATATAGTTAATTTCCAATCTGCCAAGGAACGTACGTTTTCAAACATTCTCTTCGCAAACTCTTGTACGACACACAACTTTTATAGTTAGAACATTTCAGGAGTTTAACGTATAAAGGATTGAACACACACTGTATATTTTAATAAACTGAATCCGAAATCCTGCTATTAGCATTTCTGCAAACTTAGCTGGGCATAATATTGGTTAACTATCGAAATAATGCCTTTCAATGTAAGAAACAGTTATATATGAGTTTCTCACTAACGACTGGTTCACTCTTTTATAAATCTACATTCTTTTCACGAAATAGTACTTTATTTCTCCAAACTTGTTACTATTATCAGGTGTTTCTGGATTAGAATCTTTCTCAGTATTGCTCGTTTAATCAAAATTATAGTCGAAAATCTGTTTCTTTAAGGTTATATGAATTGAAACCACAATTTTAGATAATGTGTTTTGTGCTAAATATATTTAGGGTAGTGGTTCTATCTTATTATTGAAAATACTAATGTGAGGATAAAAGGTTAAATTTTTAATTGAAGCTTACTACGACTTATTATTAAGAATTATCGATTTTTTAAAAATTTGTATACAAAATCTTCAAGAAAAATGACGGTAGCATTTTTATGTAACCCTTCAGCAGGCGTACTAATTTTTATTACACCAGCAGGCGCGCATGGCACAAAGTGCAACGTCTCTTTCAAAATTGTTTACTCCTTTTCTAATAACATTTTTATTTTCAAATTCAAAATGATAATTTTGCGTTTTATGACAAGATATAAAATGTTGATAATATTGAGATATATTTGTAATTAAAGGCCAAAGAATGCAGATACAATCCTCTTATTTAAAAACTGTCCGGTTTGTTGGATCTAAGAACAACTTGCGAATTGATTCCTATTATGTCCAAAAACCAAAAAGGAGAGATTCCCATCTTCGTGATATGCGGGATACTGTGTAGTATCTGCACATTTTATCGACTACATCAACTGTTGCTTTTGTCGTATTGTAATCCAGTATAATTGCTGGTTTACCACGGTTAAATCACGACTAACAATGAATGGAAAGGTATACAAGGGTCAGAAAATCAGACCTGCATTAGAAAGGGTGTAGCTATAAATAGAAACTGCTCAGAGCATTCAAACCTTCCATGGAAAGACAAACCATTCAAAATTACAAAGATGTTGCACTTTGTACACGGGCGCGCCCATTCAAGAGTTAAGCCCACAATAGCATTCGTGTTGATCACAAAGTTATTTATGAGCTCTGGAATGATATCAATCATTGGGCAATTCACATGGATCTTATAAATAGAAGCTGCCATCCGTCGATTGACTGCATTGTTGAGAACTGTTATTTTGTACACAAGAATCTGCTAATATGAGATACATTTCTCCTTTTCAATTTCTTTTCCATACCTATTAATAATTAAAAATATGTTCGCGTGTTTCCCTTTAGTTTGTCGTTATAGAAATAATCTAAGCAATTTTTCTGAAACATTCTTCATCCCGTTTTATTGAATTTCATAAACTATTTGCATAACCTATCATAATAAATTTAATATCCCCAATGTCCCAATTTACTGTTTAAAATTAAATATTTAGAATTTATTTCTGCAAGAAAATCCAATCTATTTATTACAGTCCAATGGCTTTTTTAAAACAGGCCCAATAAACCGGACAGTTTTTAAATAAGACGATTGTATCTGCATTCTTTGGCCTTTAATTATAAATATATCTAAATATTATCGACATTTTATATCTTGTCATAAAACGTAGAATTAACATTTTGAATTTGAAAATAAAAATGTTATTACAAAATTAATAATCAAGGTTGAAAGAGACGTTGCTCTTTGTGCCACACGCGCCTTCTGGTGTTCAAAAAAATTGGCGCCCCTGCTGAAGGGTTAATTAGCCCTCGCGTAGTAAAAGATGACTGTAGAGTTGTCAACCAACTAAACTCAACTCTTAACCCAGTGGCAAGAATAAAAGTAGAGTCATTGAAAAACGAAATTCTCATGCGATATTACAGTATTGTCACTTGCTTGCTCTAAATTTGTATATAAAATTCGTTTATCACAGTCTAACTTTAAAGTAATTCAGCAAAAATATGCACATCTCGAAACACAGGGCAGATTCAACATAGCCGAATTGATATTAGAGGCTGGCGTATAAACTAAACAGGTAAAACTACTTATGAGAAAAGACGGTGAAAAAACGGTGGTAGTTTTCACTATCTAGTGTCGAAACAGAAGAGATAGGGGAGGTCCGTGTATTATGGACCATGTGGAAATTTATCTGTTCACAACTAGATAGCAGAACCATCCCATTGCCATCAGACAATATTAGTGTTATCCAAAGCAGGAGGAGACTTGTACATGTGTGCCTGATTTTTTTTGACGATTATGAAATTCTGTTTTTGGTTTATATGATCATTGATGTAACAGGTATGTTAAAATTAAAGTACTACTTTCTGCTGTTAGGTGATTTTAATATAATTTTCAAGTTAATAGTAGCAAAAGTATTTATTTCCTTAACAATCCATACATGTGTTTTATGCGCACCATTTTGCATAGCGATATGTGATTGGAAACAACGTTGCTCCGTCCATGCATGTAATATGAACCAAGCACTGTTGTGTAATATGGACCACTGGTCCATATTACACTTTGTAGGCACGTTGGATCGATAAGATCTGCAGAGAAGGGAAAGAACATCATATTTGTATGCACAATGAGTGCTGCTGGTCCCTCCATACCACCGCTGGCGGTGTTTCCACGTATGCGATGGAAGCCGGAGATGGAAGGTGGAGCTCCTCCAGGAACTCTTTTCAAATGCTAGGAAAAAGGTTGGATGACGATCGAGCTCTTCAGTAAATGGATGAAACATTTCATTAATTTCGCTAAACCTGACAAGAACAGGAAGGTTTTGTTAATTCTCGAAGGACATGTGTCCCAAACTCAAAATCTCGAGGTTATAGAGGTGGCCAGAGAACGAGAGGTGATCATACTATCACTTCCTCAACATAGTCGAATACCAATCGAATACAGCCTTTGGACCTCGTTTTCTTTCGCCCATTAAGTGTCTACTATTCCCAAGAGATGTAAAGTTGATGAGGGAACATGCTGGACCGTTTCATATTTCCATGTGTGTGAACTATTCGGGAAGGCTTCAAAAAGAGATGCTTGCACAGAAGAAGACGACAGAGCGAAAACGCCCGGCAGCTCCAAGGGTCTCAGTAGGGACATCCCCAGGAACCTCCGGCCAGGAGGCAGCTGCGAATCAAGTTACTGAACCGTTTACTTTCTGCGCATTTTGCGGGGAGAGTAAGGAGAAAGACTGGATCAGATGCGAGAAATGATGCTCATGGGTGCATGAAGCTTGCACCAACATAACCATCCCGATACACCTTTATTGTGATGATAGTTGTACTTGAAATGGATTTACTAAAAGCACAGCTTTGTGCATCCGTCTTCTATATCATACTTTTTATTCTCGTGTATTCTATATCATACTTTTTATTCTCGTGTCAGTGTTACATATTACACATACGTTAGGTCCATATTACACGAATGTATGTGTAATATGGACCACTGCCACGAAAATAAAATATAATATTTCCTGCATTTATTAATAGTTACTAGAGTACTTTACCAAGTTTAAACCATGCAGCTATACAATTGTAATGAGCAGCCAGGAAATTATATATACTTTTTTATAATTTAAGTTTTATGAGTATTATTGCTTAGGGGGTCCATATTGCACGGATCTACCCTACATGTTTTATTTACAAAACCGTCTATCGGGGCAGAAATTCTACAAATCAGCTTGTAATAGATGACTGTTCAATGTCACAAGGTAAGAGTTAATGAACAAAGTGCAAGGGTGAGACACTCTTGTCGCAGAGTTTCACTATGTCGCGAAACTCTGCGACATTTGTAGCAGAGTTTCGCGACATCGTGAAAGCACACAAAGAAATAGGTATAGAAGGCAAGTTAATTGGAAGATATGATGGTAAATAAAAGTGAAGAGCAATTTTAGGCCATAAACGAATCGCTGAAAGAGGGCTCAGAACGTAAAAGAGGGAAGAAAATAAAAGGAGATATAAAAGTCTTGCAAGTCAGGGAGGCAGAATTTATTGAGGGTCATAAAAGTGGACCTCACAAGAAGAGGATATCCATCCGTGGGAACAACGAAATAGCGGTCAGGAAGAGAGATACGCCCCTTAACTAGGAATGGTCACCAAAGAAGTAATAATTAAAAACCCAAGTGAATGATGGTGTGTGGATGTTGTGAAAAGGGACTGGAGACACCAATGAAATTTCAGAGTGGGCGGGACGAAGAATTAAGTAATGGAAGACATTTTGAGTAAAAGGAAAAAAGAGGCGGTACGACAGATAGACTGAGACTTGACGGTTGATAGAGATAGACTGAAATGATTTGACGGTTGATGGAGATGGATTGAGAAAATAGAGATAGAGTTGATAGAGATGGAAACGGAGTAGCCCATATAGAAAAATATTGAACACGATACTTCTGCCAGATGAATGAGCTACAATTCGAGACGAGGCACCAGAAATCAATTTAAGCCCTGCGGTCCCACCTGTGACATGTTAAAGAACACGATACTACCGGCAGATGAATGTTCGTCAACCGAAGACGAGACCCCAGTGATCAACCAAGCCCTGCGATCCCACTCTTGAGATGTCTAAGACCAAGATGCGACTGCCAGCGGTATGATGTCAATAGTGCCCGACGTATCATCAAACGGAGGTATTGTCTGTTATTTCCCAATTTTGTCGTAAGCCATACTACCTTGTCCTAAGTAATGAATGATAATGCGGATATTGATAGATGTTGCAGTAACGCTAAATATTGATTAAGTATATATAGGACGATAGTGCGCGCCAAGTAGTAGAGTGATGACAATTATTAATTAAGGGTGTAAAGTATATGTATTAGAAGAATAAGTAGTAAGTAATTGAACGCGCAAAATCGATTTAAGTGTGATGATTATTTTGATTATGAGTGTATACATATAGTATGTGTAGAGGAAGGATGAAATATTTAGTAATATTGTAGTGTATTATTTATGTGTGTTAATATTCAATAAATTAATTTGTCAATATAAACCAGAGTTATTTCCATTATTTGGGAAGCACATCAATGTACTAACCACAATCTTTAACCAATAAATTACTAATCATCATTAATAATAAATATAATTAATAATATGATAACTCCCAATCATTTAATTAATTAATATAACAACTTTCACTGCTACACTCTAATCCAGTGGTTCCCAACCCGTAGAAGTCTGCGGACCATTAAGCCAGAAATTTAACCATGTGCGGACCGCCGTCGAACATATACCGACTTGAGGGGGGGGGCCTTCTGGGGGGTATGGGGGTATAGAATATCCCTCTAAGAAAAGGGATACAGGATTAACGTATTACTACTCACTTTTTGTTTCAACCTTGTTTTCAGTCTTTAGAATTAGATAGCCTAAATCATTTAAACATACATAGGTTACCCCGACATTTAGATTAACCATACGATTTACCCTAACATTTAACCATACGTAGGTTATAAAAATTATTTTGCATCATATTCCAATAATAAAATAGTTATGTTAAATTTTAAGGAATTTTAATCCAACACCTGATTGTCATCGGATATATTCGGCCCATCTAATTCAATGAATATTGCTTTCAAAATCCACATTTTTTAGTAACTTTTTTATATGTGGTGCCGGACCATTCCACCTCTGGTCCGCGGATCACCGGTTGGGAACCACTGCTCTAATCAGACGTTGGATGTTTAAAAGTATGAGCTCCGAGTGGGAGGAATTTCGCGAGTCACTTGCGGTGGTGTATTTGTATTCACCTATTCATAATTGTACCTTTAGGTAAAGCAGCAAATAAACTTTAGTTTCTTACTGAATTCTAGTTTCTAATCTGTTACCATAGGACGTTGGTTACTTTAAGTCATATATGGGTTAAAGAGTTATTTTTTTCATTCTAAAAGATACGATATTTAGTTTTGATTTTTTTTTACAAATCGGTAACATAAATTAACAAAATATGAATGTAGGAAAATACTTCTCGTTATTCTAATCCCGTAATTTTAAACACATAATTCAAAAACTGAATTCTACTACTGAAAAAAAAGGTCCGACCACCATACTTATTAACGCTATTCATTTCTAGCGGGAAAAAGAAAAGAAATACCACAGAAAATACTGATGAATAACATTTGGCCATTTAAACACCATAGAAGGACTTTTATCATTTCCGAGTATACCTCCGGGGTGCTTAACATGGTTCACACATTATGCAATATTAAAGTTTTTCTTCTTTGCTTCAGCTGGAGTGAACAACTCTCCGAATTCGTCCAGATTTCATAGATACCTCGTAAATGTATGGTTAAGCTTTGATACAGGAAGCGATTTCTTAACGTTTTGTCGAAGACAATCACCTGAATTATTTTACAATAAATATTTTCTGTTGCGTAATCTCTTATTCCTAGTAAATAACAATAAAACACGTTGACAAATTTACTTTTTAGACTAAATGATTTTTAAGCTGCTATAACTTATCACGTTCCCTACAGGAAAGGAGCTTACGTGTACTTACTGTACATAATCTTCTTCCATAATATCCAGAATATTTCATGATTCAGTCGTCTTTTAGATGCATGTATTCCATCATCCTATGTTTCTTGATTTACTTTCAAGGCTATTCTAGTTCAGTAAATTATTACTGCAATATACTCATTATGTAAGAGTTATTTTAAAATGCAGTTTTCAGAGCTCGCGATTTCAAGATTTTGTAAGTCATAAAAAATAAACAAAATGAGCTTCATTTTAGGGGAAGGTGTAGAAATACGGGATTGAAAAGGAAAAAAAAATGCGATTTCACTTGTACTTTGCAAAAAAAGTGATGAAAAATTAATTTGGTGCTTTCTATTCTGTAAGGAATCATATAATTTTACACATTTATTGCCGAATAAAGCATAATGTTAATATATATAGACTCTTAGTAAGACGTTCATTAATACATGATTCCATCTATCTAGAACAAGTAAAGCATTATTTATTTAACAAAGTAAAGCTGAGATATACCGTATTGCGTACAAATGATCTGTAACAAACAGTAATTTGAAGTTTATATGCCTTTGGTATATGTTTCTAAAAACTGCTATATGTAGAGAAATCAGACGTTCAAGACGCATATACATTATCTTTAAATGACATGTTCTATATCAGTCAATTCATACGCTAGAATTCTCGAATATCACGTTAAAGTTCTACTTTCTTTATGAAAGTATTTTGTTTTTAAGAATACAATAATGGGCAAGATCAAATGATTTTCGAGGAAGCTATCCAATATATTATAATATATTGGTTGATAATATATTGGATTATAATATATTGGAGTTTTATGCAAATTCTCGGGTGCACTGACAACAACAGCGTCATATCTTCCCCTATCAGCGACATTTGGACCTATTTCTTTTCATTGAAACTCTTTCCCATGTCGTCCTTTGTCCCTCTATTCAATTTTTGTGGAATTCCGGCTGACAGATCGCGCTACAGGGGGCTCTGAGTGGTGCCAGTTTAATAAAAATCACCCTATATATATATATATAATAAACAGATCTAGTTATAATAAAGGGTGTGATATTGATTGACAAAAGCATTCATTGTCACCTTAATTATAATGCCTATTATGGCGCTTATTCATACTATGCTGAGAACTTAAAATTTCGGCAATTAAATCAAATTCCTTATTGACTTACAATTATTGAAACACAACACCTTTTAACACTGAAACTTATGAACGATAAATAAATATATTCGATTGCATGATACATGTTTTAATTGCTTAACTTTTTTCTTGAACTATATTCAATCCTATGCTGTTGTTACCAAGAAAGAGTGATTTAAAATTTTCTGCAAAACTTATTTTGCCTACCAATCATTACAGAGTATGCACAATAATTCTTCTGGGTGATAATCTACTAAAGTTTTCTGATTAATTATTTAGTCTTTTAATGCAAGTGCTGTGGTGGGAAAGTAAATCTGCTGATCAGTAGCGCCATTTCGGGAAATAATTAATGATATTTACAATAAACTATTGTAATGCACCGAGTCCTTAGGAAAATTTGAAATAAATATTATGTTTGCGGGTTTTAACAGACCAGTATCCAAGCGTGATCATTCCTCCAATTTCAATTGCAGATGTTACACTTCATAAATATTGATCTTATGTACTCTCAACTAAGTCTAACGTTTATCTCCACACATTTCGTGTATTACAACCGTATATTACACTCTACTCATCACATGCATTGATATATTTACAATAATTAAACTGTACTAATGTTAAAAAAACAGAAAATGGGGCATTTCAGAACTTGATGGCCTAATTGTAAATCATATTTTACCATCTTTTAAAGTAATTAGGTATTTATATATGAGAAATGGCCTAAATACGCGAAAGTAAATTTTAGTGTTTGCTATGAATATTTCAGAAATTTAAATATATACCGAAGATTGTTCTGTTGACTTTTATGGAGGGCGACTTATTTTTTGCTACACACGGTCTAAGCAGGGAGAGACATGATGATTAAAAGCCATTCGGAATGTCTACAAGCACTAACCTATGCCTCGGGACTCTAATCCGAAATCCCTCATGCGCCAAAAGAAAACCTATTATGGAGAAAACAAATGTGAACTTTTTGACGGAGCCTTAGAAAGTTTCAATTGGTTGAAAGTTCTGCATATTCTCCAAGGCAACTAACCGCTTATTTATACATATCCAAGGCAACATCAGTTTGTGGTTTAATTATTTCTCTAGTTTCGAATTTTTTCTCATTATCTTTAACAGTATTATTGCCAAGTACAAGAGACTTTAAATATAATTTTTTAAACTTTTCTTACCCTCAATTATTACAGAAATTTTCCCGGATGGTAATATGTAGCTTTTTTCTAATTAAGTTACTACACAACTTCAATATAACTTATAATTCATGGAAGTTGAGTTACATTGCACAATCTTAAATAATGGTTAAGTTTTATTTAGGAGACATCCATTATCTGTTCTTTAAATATGTGCTTTATTAATTCAGCTGCGTACGTAAACAATGATAGAAATAATTTCATTTACCCCTTTTTAAACATTTTTTTGTCTGATAATGATTTTTTGTTGCGAACGTATAAAATGTATCAATTTTAAGATGTTATAAGTTATTTTACACGTTCTGTGCGAGACCGAATGGGAAAAACAAGTATGGGCTAGAATGAAACTTCCTTTGAGAATGAAGTCGATAAAAAGTCATTATTCTAATGTCATCAGGCTTCACAAAAAAATTTCCATTGACATTCTTTCGAAATATTAGAACCGGAGTTTGCTTAATTTGACAACTAAACAACAGATTCTCCATAAAATACATTGATTTCAATTACGCACTTCATTGGACTTCAACAAAGTTCATCGATTGAGGAAGAGGAAAAGCATAATTATGTAACATTCTTGCGGTTTTCCCCACTTGATTCCTCTCTCCTAGGAGCCTTAATATATTCAAAACATTCCCCTCATTCAGGCACGCAGTTCATGAATCAATTGCCTCCACTACCCCAGTTCAATTAAACACCAATTCATTATGCATTCTTCTCCGAGAAGCTTTCGCTCCAATCGCCCCATGCAATTAAGTCTGCCGACTTTCAGCACGCAAATTAGCAGTAATTTTTAAGTCAATTCTTTCAATAGGATCAATTACCGATAATGCATTTTCATTTAAAGGGGAAATTGAAGATATTACAGTCATGTTAAGGCAGTGAACATGGGTAAATTTTGGGTATTGGCAGAATTTTCAATATTACGCTATTTAATCCTATTAAAGTAATGCCGAGCAAAAACTTTGTTTTTGATTGTAATTATTGGAGCATTGTTTAGGTGATGCTTATTGTTTTTTAATAGTAGCTTATCCGTACGAAATCCTATCGATACTAAATGATGTCTCTAAATCGTAGATTTATACAAAATTGCATTGTTTATATTGATGCATCTTTGTAGTGTACTGACATGATTGACACCTGAACTAAAATGACAGAGTAGTTCAGTTGATATAAATCTTATCAGCGCACCAGTACAAGTATTTTTAGTTCGTAGATTGTAAACCAGGACGAATCACAATGTGGAGTATGGTTATTTTTGTATTGCCCTTTTATTCGCAATAAAGGTGGACTGAAAGCAAAAAGGAGTAAAGTTAAACTCTCAGCGTAAATGAAAATCCATAATATGATACACGTAACACGATCGAGGTCATAAAGAAAATAGTTTAATTTAATGTTTAGTGCAGCATTTGTCAACTGCTTAATTATACGCAACCGAAAGTGAACATGCATTTCAGTGAAATTATTAGTCCTATACAAAACCTCTTTTTTACGCTCTTGCATCTGTTATATCGATGACGACTTTGCCACTCATTATCACAAGAACTCTTTTTCTTAAAAAAATTAACTGCAGCTGATTTTGTAAACTGAACCTACGCTTTCTCGACAGGTACATTGAGCATTATAGAACCAATCCATGTTCCAACCATCATTAAAGGATCCCTCTCACCTCATTTTCATAAAAGTAACATCCCTACGGCTTCACTTTTATTATTAGTGATGCAACACTTTGTGCTTTGACTTGTGAGTTAAAATTCTTTCCATGCATGTTGCTGACATTAATGACAAAAACAGCAAGGGCCCTGAATAAGTGAAAACACTCTATACGGTAGGCATTTTCTCTGTGAATTATCTGTTATTTTTAAGTCTCTAAAGGTCTTCATTAGTGAAAATAAGTATCCCAAACTGATTAAAAGATTTGCAAGATATGTAGTCTTGTTCTACTGAAATAAATGTGAAACAAATTATAACTACAACTGAAGAATACGTTAAAATACATAAAAATACACCTTTTGAGTCTTGTTACTAATTTATATTTTCATATGTATGTAGAGGGATTCAGCTAACATCAAAAAGTGTAGTAATTTGTCTACTTCGTTTGATTTCATTCCATGTAGAGTTCAGACCTACTTCGGAATAAATGATTTAAAAAAATCGATATAAATTATTAGAATTTATAGTTAAAAATTTGATAAACAATTCAGTGATTGTTTGTAGTTGTCATGGTAAAGAATTTTTACCCTCAATCACGACGGTGGGGGTCGGATCCGACCCAAGGGTGTGTCTGCCCCCTCATGTACTCTACCCTTTCACTGAAGAGATCGAGTTGACAAAGAACCTTACCAGACAGTCTTGCAACAGGTGTTGGAGCGTTTACAGTGTACCGTAATAAGACAGCTAGTTCACAGAAAAAAACAACTTTATTTTATATCGACGAGACGAGGGCAACACAACACAAATATTGGCGTGGAACTCATCACATTGTAACAGTTTCATTATATCTCAGCTACATAACATAATCAAAAATAGACGAGGGATATCACCTCAAAAAACTGGCGTGGAACGCATCCGAACCACCCTTCTTCTCTCCTCGTTCGAACTATATTTTTACTTCACTTCAGTTCACTAGAATCGGTGAGTCGTCACAACTCCTCCTCCCTTGAAAACTTTTCTAGAGTATTACGAAGGAAAAGTTAGTCAGATGGTATACAGGACCATCAAATATAAAATGATCACCGTAGAGTTCATTTTCCTTTACTAATAAAGTTCACATAAGCAACTACCAAGTGATTAAAGTTATTAGGGGTCCACACACAAAAAAAACTTAAATGTAACATATAATTAACGGAACTTCAACTGAATAAAGATAGTAGATTAAATTCAAAACATTACCAATTCTACTACTACATAGCATTATTCTGATTACAGAATCATAATTCTTTTGCACAATATTCATTAAAACATAACATTTTCACATTAATGTATTGTCCAAAACAAAAAATAATTAAATGAATAAAACAAAATAATCATGGGATATATAAATATATACTAACAAATGCACTACTGGGTACCATGTTAACATTTTTGCAATACCTTACTAAAGGGTATTATAAAAATGTACTACATTTTATAATACCCTTTTCCGGTATAGGTATAGCCTTGTAAATTTAGAGAGGCTGTACTGATTTCTTCATGCATACGCTGTAAATATTTATAGCAAGCATCTACATCTTGCTTTGGTCTACGAATAACAACCTTGCCAGGTAAACCAGGTTTCGGAAAGTTTACGATAACCTGATTGAATTTATCCCTAACCTTTCTAATTTGTTCCCATTCAAATGGAACATCTCTGTCATCTGATAGAACGTTAATAAAATATTTTGTCTCCTCCTTCGGACGGTTGATATTTGCGCCATGTTTGTCAATTATATGAGGGTGGAAAGCTAGTGTTATCGTGATGTCTGCATAGGCGACTTGTGTTTTAAGTTCTTTAGTCACTTCTTTTAATTTTCGGCAAGCTTCCTTAACTTCAACAGGGGGTCCTTCTACATTAATGCTGTAATGCCCATCAGCAAAATCCACCTGTACTTTAGTTAAAACATAAGTGATCTGTTTAATATTAGCTCCTCTTTTCCCAATAATGTGTTTGTGATCTAACGGGGAGCATCTACATGTTCAGTAACAACACTGTTTGTCTTCGAATACACAAGTGTATGAGCAGGTCCAAGCTTGACTTTCTCACCCCTAAGTTTTATTGTATCTGATCGGGAGTCAGGAAGTGCCATCTCAACAGATACACCAGTTTCAGCTAAAATTTCTTGAATTGTTTGCCCATGTGATCCAATTATATTTTTGTGCTGATTTTTAGAAACTTTTACTGACACTGCTAGACAATTTCTCTTCATTTCCTCATAGATTTTTTTCATCCCAAGCAATAGTAAGCTCACTTTTGTTTACTGAAGGAGGAGAGATATCCACTCTGGCACCAGTTTCATTTATAATCTTATTTTCAACTTCATTGAAAGGTTCGGAAATAAACGAATGGTAAACTCTTGGAATATCAAGACGTTCCAATGCCAATGTGTCCTGTTTCTATGGTATGAGCTCAATTTCATGCCCAGCTTTGTCAATACCATATTTAGTTCCAGTAATCTTAATCAAATCATTATATTCTTCTGGGTGAACTTCCTGCCATTTGAATAGTAGACTTTTATCTATCATAAGTTTCGATCCTTTGTTTTGACCTTTTGAATCTTCGTTAACAACCTTGAAAATGGACTGTAATTCTTCACTATCATTCTGGGACTTAGAAAACTGCTCATGGTTTGTCTTCAAACGAGAAAGTTCATTTCAATTAGTTTCCACTGGAGGCAAAAATTCGTCATCTATGATTATAGAAGTGTCGTTTTGCTCTTCGAGCTCCGTTACAAATTCCTTGCTGGATTCTTCATTTTTAGCACCCTTATTTGGCTTAGATTCTTGTTCAGAGCCTAAACTCTCTTCATTTTCTGTATTTCTGCTTTTCTTTTGGGTGCGAGTCTGCACATATTTCCTGCATATGACGTCTATCGTGGCACCTGAATCTCGAAGAACAGGCATGGTAAACCCATTTACTTCCGCTAATGTTGTAAAAGGACTTAGCAAATTCTCCTCTTCTTGTTCCTCACAAATTTGGTTCACTTGTTCTGAAGTTTTCTGGGCCTTTAATTTAGGACAAGTCTATCGCAAATGGTCCACCGACCCACATTCATAACACTGCAAGGGTTTTCGCCGATCAAAATATTCATATCTCTGATTCCACACGTCTTGCTTTCCCTGATCCCTTTCATTTTGTCTAGATTTAGCCGGCAATTTCTGATACTTTCGGTTTCCCCTTTCGAAATTACTGCTAACCTTCCTTTGATCATAGGTTGGATAACTTCCGGATTTCTTACTCCCTCACACTGTCATATTCGTCCAACATATCAGACAGTTTTGTAGCTGAAGTTATTTTAGTCCAGTTGTCAAGGAAATGTTCCCGAACATCATTGGATACACGTTTTTTATCTGGTCTGTAACCATCAAATCCTTCAGCAATTCAAAAGTATTAATTTCCAACCCTTGTATCCATTCTTCCAGATAGTTTCTTAATTCAAAAGTAAAATCTCTCCATGAATTATCAGACTTCTTTTGATGTTGCACAAACTTAACACGAAATTTATCGGGCCTAAGTTTAAAACGCTTTAGGAGCAACTCTTTGACGTAATCGTAACTGTTCGTCTTTTCCTCTGGCTCTCTCGTTATAAGCTGGATGATATCCGTCGGAAGAAGGGGTAGCAACTGTGTCACCCAATCCTGTTTTCTAACATCTACCATTTTTGCCTGGGGTTCGAAGATACTCAAATATAGACTAATATCTTCCTCTTTTGGATCGAATTTTTGAAGAAGTTTCTGAAGTGTAAAATTAGTTCGGGAATTCGCAATTTGCTTCTGATGAGAAGTCCCAGTAACGGATACCTGCATAGTTTCATTTTTTAATTTCTACATTTCGAATTGGAGCTTCTTTTCTTCTGGTTCAAATTGGCGCTTCTTTTCTTCTTTCTCCAGTTCGAATGGGCGATTTTTTTCTTCATCTTCAATTTTTAACCTTCTAAGCTCAAACTGGTTTTTACTCTCTTCTAACCGATTTTCCGTTATGCCTTCTAAAAGATTTTTGACATACTCCTCTTTATAGTGCTTAGATTTTATTATTACTATTATCAGGTCTGTTATCACTAATTCTTCACTTATATTTTCCCTCATCTCATTAGCCAAAGTCTGAAGATCACTTTTCCTTGCTTTGCAAAGAAAAGCCATGGTAAAATAGTTCAAGATTAGTTACACTCAAAATTACTCAAAATAACACTTGTATAATTTTTTTTTGGACACAATATAAATTTTAGCATAAGATACAGAAACCGAAAGTAAGTACAATTTGTTTCCTAGCAGGAGTTTCAACTCGAACAATTACAAGCACAGAGTGTGCTAAACAGAAAGTAAAGATAATTTTTCTCCTAACAGGAGTTTCACACTTCATAAATGTTGCTTACAATTACATCAGCACATGGCGTGCTACAAAACCAAAAATATAAAAGCAATTGTACAACAAAAGCGTGATGCTTTCAAAACCGAAAGGAAGGCAATTTATCTCCTTGATGGAGTTTTTCCACATAAATAAATGTTGCTTACAATTACATCAGCACATGGAGTGTTACAAAACCAAAAATATAACAACAATTGTACAACAAGAGTGATGCTTTGAACCAAATAAGCACGTGGTGTGCTACAAAAATTTTAGTTACACCAGCACGTGGCGTGCTACAAATTTTCATCTATATCAGCATATAGCATGCTACAAAATTTTTGCTATACCAGCACATGGCGTGTTAGAAATATCAACTGTACCAGCACGTGTCGTGCTATAAAATTTCAATTGTGCCAGCACATTGCGTGCTACAAAATTTCATGTATATCAGCATATGGCATGCTACAAAATTTTTTGCTATACCAGCACGTGGCGTACTACAAAAATCAACTGCATCAGCACGTGTCGTGCTACAAATTTCAGTTATACTAGCACCTAGCGTGCTACAACAATTACTAGTGAAATAACAATTTTTTATTTATCATATAACATGCTTCAATTCACACTCAAAAGAACGTAACCAAAACCAAAAAAAAATGCATATCATACAATAATTAAATTTCATCATTTCCCCTAATAACAAAATCACTTTTGGTACTCACCCCTCACGTGGAATGTTCTCATACCACGGCTGCCACCACTTTTAGCTGTACCGTAATAAGACAGCTAGTTAACAGGAAAAACAAACTTTATTTTATATCGACGAGACGAGGCCAACACAACACAAATATTGGCGTGGAACTCATCACATTATAACAGTAGCATTATATATCTCAGCTACATAACAGAATCAAAAATAGACGAGGGATATCACCTCAAAAAACTAGCGTGGAACACATCCGAACCACAGTTCTCTCCTCGTTCGAACTATCATTTTACTTCACTTCAGTTCACTAGAATCGGTGAGTCGTCACAGCAGTAAATAGGAGTACCTTTGTCGAAAAACGTTATTCATGATCACTAGCCCTTTTTTATAGATTTTGTTATTTTTTATTTCGATTTTGAAGGCCAAAAATGTCAGTATATATTATTTTTCACATTTTTGTGCTCGGAAAGTTAGTTTCACTAACTTCCAAAATTAGGTATAAGACAAAATTACATATTAGACCTAATATATACAACATTCTATGTAAATGCCAGAGACTCTATGTAAATGCCAGAGAGATTTTCTTTGTTTGGCAAAACTGCAATTCGTCGGTAATTTCTTGTACAAAAAGGATTTTATTTCATGTAAAATATCAATAAATGTTATTATATATTTATTTATTTGATATATTTATTGAATATTGATTGAATATTGATTGATATATTTATTTTATTAAACAAATTTTCAACTATCAAAAAAATTTTAAATACTTTTTTTTAATGCTCTATATATACCTTGTTTTTTAAGCATTTTTATTGTATACTGGCTTGCGCGCAGAACTATGAAATTAATTTTACACTTAAATGTAT
The DNA here is from genome assembly GCA_907164885.2 of Dolomedes plantarius. Taxonomy (NCBI): domain Eukaryota; kingdom Metazoa; phylum Arthropoda; class Arachnida; order Araneae; family Dolomedidae; genus Dolomedes; species Dolomedes plantarius. The sequence goes on from OU015492.1 coordinate 14,425,854, forward strand.
AATTCCTGTTTTATAATTAAAATAAATAATTTAAAATACAATTGAACATAAAACATTGCACATTAAAATATTTTTTCAATTTTATTTAAAAACTGCTCAAAATATACTTAAAACTTCCTTAAATTTTTGTATTAATTTACCCCTGAAAAAATAACAAAATGTGCAGTGATTGCAATAATTCTAGTTCAGACGTAATAAAATAACATGATTATGCAGTGATAAAAATTTCATGGAATTATGTTTCACAGTTTTTGAGAAATCAGTTGCGGAATGATGCAAAATTACATTTTGTGAAAAATGAGTTTAAATTTCTTTTCTCCATAAACTTTATCAGTAATTAAATATTTAGAATATCAATATCTCCGGAACTAAGCGGAAATTTTCATGTGGTTTGCTTTATTTTGTTCAGATATGATCAGGCTTTAACAAATATTTTTTTCCAAAAATCGAATGTTTTAAAGATTTAAGGGTCGTGAGTCCCCTTAAAAAAGACATCGGGTCGGATCCGCCTGACCGTACCATCTATTTCGTCTCAAGCCACTGCACCGTTTGAGGATTAATTCTTCATAAAAAATAAAATGCACAATAATCTTTTTTCTTCGGATTGTTTAACCGAGACACAGCTTGTTGCTCTACCGCTGTAAAATAACTATGCAGACAAAAGCCTCAACTTCCAAATTGTAGCATCAATCAATGTCGTGCACTTAGTACACTTTTTAAAACACAACAATGCTTTCTGAATAAACGCAGTAATTGTTTTAATTCCGTGTTTATTGTTTGTACAACGGTCGTGAATCTAGACCTCTTTAAAAATCTCTTACAGAAAGGCAATTACCATCTTCCCCTGACTCAAACTGTAAAAAATCCTAAATAAACACCTGTCATGCTGCCAGCTATCTTATCTTGATAATCTTCCACTGGCGACTGCCAAATTAAAGTGGAATAGTAACAATCTACTATCTACTCGAAGTGTCCTACCTGAATTGTCCCAGATACTCGTTCTCTTAAACAACCAAAATCTTGCCTTCATAAAATTTCGGCTAAAATTTGATCTGTGGCAAAGTGGGAAATATATTCAAACTGAGGGAGAAAAATGAATTTTGATGGGCTATAAACAACAATTACATTCGAACATCATTTCAGTGTCTTTCATTTGTCATTAAAAGCATTCACTGTTAATACACCAGAGCAGGCCTTCACAACCATACCTCTACAGACTACCTACCCCTGCATATCCCTGCAGGCCAGCTCTCTATAACCAGCGAAACTTATTCTGAAGACTCATAAGTTTGTATATCTAAAAATACAGAATATTATTTTTAGATTTAAAATACGATAGTAAGCAATGAAAAATAATATTTAAAAATAATCAGTTTTTTAAAAATGTTTATCTACTATATATATAAAATGTTCCGTAACTGACTGACTGACTGATTGACTCACTGACATACAACTCACAGACCAAACCGCTGGACCTAAAGGACTGAAATTTTGCATGGCGATTATTCTTATGGTGAAGAGGTGCGCTAAGAAAGATTTTTGAAAAATTCTTGGATTTTTTTAAATTAAATTTTTAAGCTGTTTTTGTAACTTTTTTAAAATTTGCATTTAATTTAATAATTTGAGGGTTATACAATTAATATCAAGGGAAAGATCATAAAAATTCCTTTAAAGTGAAATCTTTTTTGAACCTTTACCTCAATTTTCTGATTTTTGGTGAATTTTTAAAGATTAATTTTTGGAATTTAATTTATTAAATGCTGATCACGTGATTTCTTTTTCTGGTACTGTAAATTAATTTATCGTCACGTGCATAACAACTAAGTAAACAAAATGATATTTTTCCTTTCTAATGCAGCAGACGATTGGATATTATCCAAAAAAAAAAATAAATATCGCTTACGATTTTTTTATAAATATATATATATATATATATATATATATATATTACATCAATTGTATACACAGATCGTCGCATTTATTATAAATATATATATTTTTTTTTTTGCATTAATTGCATACATTGACCATTGTATTTAATTTGAATGTACTCCGTAGCGAAGCGCGGGTTTTCAGCTAGTTACTTGATAAATTTTTTTACTCTTTCTGATATATAATATTTTCTTGAGGCCCCTAGCAGTTTCCCATAAAATAAAATGGCATTCATCACGTTTCAAGTTGTGCATGCCTGCACTAGCTGATCAACCTCTAATCTACAAAAAGAACAACACTCTACATGTTGAAACTGATGTTTTAGTTTTAAGTTTCCGGGTTATTGCATGTGAAAAAAAGAAAAGTTTCACACATAAGAGTTTGTGGGTCTTTTATCAATGACACACACACACACACACACACACACACACACACACACACACACACACACACACACACACACATACGCACACACACACACACATATATATATATATATATATATATATATATATATATGCATGTATACCCATACCGTCTTTCCGAGTTTCGCTGAGAATTAGATTTTGAATTGAATATGGTCTACCAATATGTGAAGTTTCAGGAAAAACAGAATTCATCTGCATTTCTTCCAGCCTTTTTATCAAAGGTATGGCTCTCTAAAAGATATAGATCCGGGAAACTCTAATACACTTATTTTAGAATTCATTACATTCATTGTCTCCATTTTTCCCATACAATATGCTCCTTTTTCTTACTATATTGCTTACTTTTACATGTATTAGAATAAAATGTCTATTTTACCTGCTATGTCTTTAGGTGATTCTACATTTTCACATAAAATGTTATCATCAATAGCTTTTTTATGCGTCAAATCATCCAGATCATTAGGTATAACGACGAATTATGGTTCAGCATTAGCTTCTGTTGAGACGATTCTTAAATATCATCATCACCTAGCCCATAAAAATACTCCATTTCTCTTCCAATGTTAAAAATCGCTTTTTTCTAGAGACAAACTTATCTGAAATGAAAAAAATACCAATCTACTGCATATAAACTAAGCCGCATATCAATATTTTAAATAATACACATTGGACTGATGTTGCGTTTTCGCAACATTTTTAAAAATATGAATTGAGTAACATAAAAACAAAAATTATGCCTTACCTGTTGAAGCCATTTTGTTCTTTAGCACATTGTTACATCGAGCCGTGTAAACTCGGATCAAGCATCAAATCGGAAATTTAACATGTGCTGCTATCTATGGTTATTATTTGAAATTAGTCATTTTTTTCTCTTTCAAAACACCAGAAAAAAACAATTCTTTGCAAGTGCTAAACGCGAGCAAATGTGGAAACAAAAAATTTATTATGATCAATTAAAGCACAGAGAATAAAATAAAAATGTTACTTCAGACGTACAAAACTTAGAACATGCCTTTAAGAAATACAGAAATTAATGTTGCGCTTCCGCAACTCCAGTCTTAAATGGGTTAAGGGGTTGCTATCGAAAATAGGTTTCTTCCATAACATTGGCTCTGTACAGTCTTTAATCGGTTCTGAACAAATTAGGGACATTTAGAGGAGTTAGTCGAAGCCACGAAGATGCCACGTAGTGCAGAATTATCTGATTTCGAGAAACATGTAATCGTCGGATATCACAGAAATGGCTGATCCTTAAGGGACATATCAGCGAGGTGAATTACCCAAAATCTACAGTGGCCGATGTGATTTAGAATTGGAAGGTGAGCGGTGATTTTCGGAATGTGCCCCGAATCGGCAGACACGCAAAACTGGGGATGGAGACCGACTGCTGTCCAAAGAAATTCGAAAGAACCGCCAAAACCGATGGCCAACATCTTCCAGGAGTTTCAACAGGCATTCGGGAGTGTTGTTTCGATGAATACCATCCGTAAGGAAGCATGTATGCATGGTTTTAATGGTCGTGCTGCCGGCTATAAACCTTTGATCTCATAGTCCATCCGCACTTCTCGGTTAATGTGATGCAAACCACGTCGAAAGTGGACCTTAGATCAGTGGAAATGGGTTCTCTTGAACGAATCAAAGTTCACCCTCTACCGGTCGGATGGCAGGGTTTGGGTCTGGCGTCTGCCTGGAGAACGCCTCCTGCCAGAATGAATTGTGCCCACAGTAAAGTTCGGCGAAGGTGGAATTATGGTGTGGGGGCGCTTCTCCTGGTATGGACTGGGACCCTTGGTCCCAATTCATGGTGAGCTCAACGTCGGCACCTACTGTACTATTCTGGATGACACTATGCTTCCTACGTTGTGTCAGTTTTACGGATTGGACCCATGTTAGTTCCAAGACGACGACGCCTGCTGTCATGTGGCGAGGTCCACCATGGATTGCCATGGTGACAATGTGTAAACCGAATGGACTGGCTTATCTGTATATCTGTAAGAGGGGAAAAAACCCTATTAACACATTTTTTTGTTTATTCTGCAACCGCTGTTTCATACCTTTCGACTCCATCGAGTGTTACGCACGATCATGCGTGTGTATTACAATTATTGAATGGTTATTTGTTTTGTATTGTATCAATGTATGTACATATCAAATTTCATTAAAATCGGTACAGTAGTTCTAGAGATAATCGACCAAGTCTGCAAATTCTCTTAATTTCTTACACCAGTGTATATATTATATATAGTGAAACTTCTCTAGTCGGCCACTCCCCAAAACTGTCACTTTTTTTCGGAACTATGACTGGCTGCCAGAGAGATGTTTCACTGTATGTATACAGAATGAACTATGTAGAATGGTCGGAGTATTTCTTTCGCATTTCTTTCCTTACTTCATTACACAAGGTTTATTTCATGGTATTGAAAAAAGGTTTATATGATAAAAACTTGTAATTAATCAATTTGGCTTTAAACGTACTTTGATTTATTATGCAATTACTTTCATTATTTTGATATTTATAATGACTTTTCTTTCGATTTTGTGTTAATTTTTTTTAATTCTTCTATTTGATTATGAATTTCGGGAATTTATGAAGCTTTTAAGCACGAGGAATTAAAGAATTGCCGATAGATGTACGCTTACGATCACAGATAATCTGGAGTAAACAAGATACTTAAAACATAAATAGCTTAATCTCAACGCTCCCAAACTTTTTTAATAATGAACAAAAATCTGCGAATATGTTTGGAGGAAAAAGAAATTGCAAATCCCCTCAAAATTAATGTTTTTGTTTCTTAATTCCATAACAAAAGAATCTTTAATAATGATATATTTGTTCATACTTTAAAAAAATCTTAAAGCGAAATGCATATTTCTGTAGCTTTTTGCTGGAAACATTAGCTTTTAAGTATGGAATAAGATTACTACCAGGGGAAATTAAGGAATACATTAGCAAATAAGAATATTGTTTTTGTAATTAATAGCAAACTTAAAGCTTAAATTAAGGGGTATTTACAATTTTTTTCTTTCATGTGCTCTTTTGAATTTTGTTGACAAGAGATATGAAAGCATTTATTTGAGGTATTTGTGAAATTTAATATAAAATAGGATTTTTTTTCAAGATGATTGAATGAAAGGTAGCAAATAAACTGATAGTAAACGATACGTAAAATTAAAGAATTGTAACTTTTAGTGTTCTGGAGTGTTCTATATTCAGAAAAAAATAATCAAAGAAGAAATTACGAAATACATTTTGAAGTAGAACATCAAAGAATGCATCACATATTTATTAAAGAAGAAAATATAAACAGATTTTGGCATCGTTTGCAGGTGCAGCTACGTAAGTCATTTTGACGGTGTTACAGCTGCCTCAGAAAGTTGTTTAGTCTGTTGTGTACTAACCCTATTGTATTCACTCATCTCAATGTTGACCTATGGAGAAAATTTGTTCAATGATTGCTGACTCGGATTGAAAGATTTTCTCTTTTTTAAATTGTCGTTTTTAAAAATTTGTCGTTTTTTCGGGCATTTATCATTTATGTAAGTGCAAATAATATTTTAAAATTTAAATTAATCGTGGAACAAATGTGGTATAGTGTGTCTTAAACGCTCCTAAATTCCTTTGGTGATCGAAATTTGTAAAAAGGAATCCTGTTGTACGGTGCAGAAAACTTCCGGCTATCTGAAAATACCATTTTTATTGAATTATCGGCATTTATATAGCTGTCAATAGTAGGCATATTTTCTCCATAAGTTAACATTGAGGTGAGTAGGGGCTTGTGGCGGCTCTGTGGTACAGCGCTCTAGTTTTCGGTGCTGAGGGTGCTCGTATCGAATCCCGGCGTCGCGCCATGAAAAATGCCTCCGTCTATGTCGTTCCTTCATAGGGGGTAATGCTTTTCGCCTATATGGCACAACCATAATAAAATAGGCAGTGATCTTCGGAGTAGTATAGGCGAATGTTTGACGACAAGTGCCTCCGCTTAAAAAAAATAAATAAATAAATAAATAAATAAACCCATTGAGGTGAGCGAATACAATAGGGTTAGTATACAGCAACCTTAACCATATTTTTTTTCTGAGAGCAGTGTCTAAATGGATAGTAGTAGGAAGCATGTAAACTACTCTGCAAGGCAGTGACCAACTGGTTCTTGCATATATTCACTTGATAGGGTCTACCGAAATACTAACTTTTTTTGTGCAACTGCTACGAAATTTGGACTACTTTTTAATATACACTTAAGTTATGCTACGTTATTGTACTATCTGCTGATGTGGACAGCGCTGCTATGAAAGCTCTTAAAAAAGTATGAGGATGAAATAGTCCCAGTCGCTATTTCCAGATATCGTGGCATGTTCAATTTACATAAGTGCATGCGACTTCGGGTCGATTTTTTTTTTCGTTTTGAAAGCGTAAAATAATATGTGCACTTATAACCTAATAGTTGATAGCACATTGCTAAACAAAATAATAAATTCTTTTCAGAATTATGTCTGTTCAATTTCCCTCTTTGAAATCCGCTTTTTTTTCCTTACCAATGGCGCTGGCATTCGGTTCAGACCCTGTGGGTTCTAGTTCCACTGTTGGTATGGATGATTGTAGCCGTTCGGAATCTGCTTTAAACTGTAGATCCCTGTTTAATTAGCCCTCGTGTAGCAAAAAAGTTGACTGTAGTGCTTCAAACCAAACCAAACGAACCTTACCAATTGAAGTCTGGTCGATTTTGAACAGTGAGGTCAAATTTCTAATAGAGATAAAATTCTGCCAGACAGCCAAAACTAGTAGTATTGCGTATTTTGGCTGTCTAAAAGATTCTAAAAAATGTATTTGCAACTTAGTAGTGAATGTTATTCATTATATTTAAATCAAAATATTATATACTGTGCCGAATAGTACGCCAAATTTTTAAATTCTATTCGCTAAGAACTTTTAAACTAAGAACTTTTACCTACGATCACGTTGAGCTTTATTTCTAAGTAACCATTTAGAACACTTGCGAAGATCATAAAATAAAAAAATGAATGTCTATTAATTTCATTGTAATACTATGAGTACCTAAGCCATAACAGATCACAAAAACGTATGTTACCTTTAGATCTGTCAAGGCACATTTTTGAAACTTTTTATGGAATATTTTGCCTCAATAAACTTGGTGTTGATTTAAAGACGTGCCTCAATAGTTTGCGACCCAAAGATAATCATTTCTGCATACGAATTTCAGAGCGGTTATGGATAATGTGGCGAGAAGAGGCCAAAATCATAATAGAATGTATTTCCTACACATTATTAAAAGGGTTATCAAAGAATCAGTGTACAAGAGGAAAATCGTTGCTCTAAAATTTTTCTCGCCGTAGTAACAACTGGATTATCTCACTTCCACCAATGATACTGCAATGCATCCAAGAAGAAAAAATACTTTGCTCAGACATTTCACGAGTTTAACTTTTAGGTATGGTTTCGGTGTCACGGGAATTTTATGAAATTAGGGGTTTAGTTCGCATCAAAAAATCCTTCCACGTGCTATAATTCTATACTGTATGACAGCTTTATGTATTTTCAATGAATAAAATGCTGATTGCCTCATGAAGTTCATGCCACGTAACTTATCGATCATTAGACCTAGAAAATGCAATATTTTAGATACTTTTGCAAACAGTTTTCCCATTTTCCCAACAGTCCAACTTTGTTGTTTGTGACAAATAGTCGTATCTTTTTATACTATTTAGAATATTCATTATTCCGAAACAAGGGCCTTTCGAACAACCGAATATCAGGCAATATAACTATACTTAATTCAAATTTCCTTATTTCGGGCAATTCTCAAAGTTTTTGTTCAAATATTGGTCTTCAGATGTCACTTATCCGTGCTGGTATGTTTCCCTATCATCTCTTTTGAGGGAGTAACTTCCAAATTGATGACTTATTTAATAGGTTTATTTTCCTGCCTGATATTAACCATAGAATGCTACCCGTATTTTGTATAACATGAATGCTACCCTTGGGTACAGGTGTAGCCAAAACATAAGAGATAAATCTGAACGATTTAAAGGTCACCTCGAGACTTCCACGATGTAGAATGAAACTACTGAGGAATGTAAACAGGTCGCTCCCCTGCCTTTAGCATATAAAAAGTGTGACTACTGGCTGGGGTACACCTGCACCCCGTGAAAAATGCCAGGTTTAAAAAAACCTATGAAATGCTTGAATTTGTAGAAATGGCATTTTTTCTCGTTTCATTTATTATTACCATACTATACTTCTATTCGCGGTTAAACTGTTTTTATATTTTAAGAAAACTTTTAATATTTGCAATGTTTGCTTGTTTATTGTGTAAATCCGAAATAATCACGCTGTAAAAACGTATCTTCTTAAAATTTAAAACACAAGGAAATTCAACCATGTGATACATACTATGTTCTTTAAATTAAGAATGAATATTATTCTCTACTGAAATCTAATACAGAGGGTCATTCGAACTTTATGGAAACGATTTTGTAATTTATTTTTATCGTTTGCATTTTGAGGTAAAATTTTGGCAACTTCAGAATAATCGTTTGCTACTGTTTTGTTTTGATTGGAATGTAACATAAAAGATTTATTTTGAAAATGGCTCCGAAAATGGATAGATGGCTCGAAGGTTACGTAACTGCGCTTTCCGAGGAGATATATTCGTATCAACAAATTATAAAGTGGCGTAAAAATCGCGGTTATGGCATTTCAAACAAAAGGTATTTATAATGTATAAAATTTGAGCGGAAAAACGTCGAACTGAAAGTAAAAATGAAAACATACTGCGAAACCTCATCCTAAGACTGTTCAAACGCAGGCAAATACCAAGGAAGTGAAGTCTCTGATCCTAAAAGAAAATCCGCCGACTCAAAGATCCATCGCATCGAAACTAGAAAGGTCTTCTGGCACTGTAAGTAAAATCATTCATAAAGATCCGAAGTTAAAAAAGTTATTTAAACCTGAAGTTCATCTGCTTTTGCCCCAGCATATTGCCGAAAGAAAAACAAATTGTAGAATATTCTATGAAAAACACCTAGCTGCTGAAAAATGAAAATTTGTGGTCACACTCGATGAGGCATGGGTATATTTAAGTGATTGTAATAAAAGTAGATCAATTGCTCAACTGACGGGACTGACCGTGCGAAATGGCTTCTCAGTGTGCAGAAATGTTCCCGAAGGGATTCATGACAGTTTCAGGAGTTTGTTACAACGGCAAATTAAAAATAAAAGAAGTCTCAAGTAATGTCAAAATTAACTCACTCTTCTATCAGCAGAATATTTTATAGCCAATTTTTGAAGAAGAAATACCAGCCTTGTATGGAAAGAACATTGATAAAGTTGAGCTTCATATGGACAAAACCTCTAATCACACGTCAAAATCAACTGCCACTTATTTAAAAAAGGAAGAACCAGAAACAGGAAGAAAGTGTATTTCATTTAATGAAATACCTGTCAAATCACCGACGCTTCTCCAATGTATTTTGCTCCTTCGGTTTATTAAAAGGATCCTTAGGAAAATGGTATACAAGAATACTGAACGGACTTTGGAAAAAGGTCCAAGAGGTATGGAGTAAAATTGACTTGTCAGTACTAATAAAAAGTTTACTTTCATGGAAAATTCGAGCTAGAGCTACTGACAAGAACCATGGCTATCAGATAGAAGCAAATCGCCGCAAAAATACTGAATTAATACATAAAACGTGACTATCAAAATCTTTTCCATAAAGTGCGAACGACCTTCTGTATGTGCTAGGATCTTAAGTAATTCACTCAAACTAGATGTTTTTGAATAATATTTTTGCAAAATGTTAGTCTTAAATTAATTCATTACGTTTAATAGACGTTTAATATGTATGCAATACATTTGACATGTAAATCACAAACAAAATCAGACCAATCGCGGAAAATGAAATTTACACAACACTATGCCCGCTGATGAAATAGAATTGTAAAATAAGATTTATAGTATTTTCTCGCTTTGTCTTTTATTTGACCCGAAACACTTAATTTTCTCTCGAATATTAGATGAGAAATACATTGCGATATTTCTGCTGTGATGATTCAGAAAATGATTTCTGCAGTATACAGATGGGTGAAAAATGAATGGAATCAAGATGTAGTTCCTTTCCATTGTCTGATTCCTTTTTTTTTATCCAATTTTTTTGACATGGAAAGAAATTCATTATTAATTTAAAAATTGCGCAACATTCTATTATAATTTAAGGAGAATATCATTTATATCTTTTATTTTACATCCAGTTGTTCCTTAATATCAAGTTTTTTAATCAAACTGTCTGCATTTGCCTTTTTAAATTGAAAAAAGCAGAGAACTTATTAAAAACAAAATTTTAGTTTAAATTTAATTACTATTACATTTATCTTTCAAGTTTGGTAATAGAAATGCAGTATTGCTCGGTACGAAAATAAATTATGTTAATTTTCGTATATATGAATTGAATCAACTAATTTCAGTATCTCATTTTATTAGCATGGAACACAATACAAATACAATCTATATTTTTTTCTTCCAATCTTTAAAGAAAAGCTCAGTGGAATTATATTTAATAAATTTTCATAATGTGTAGCAATTTATTTTTAAATCTTTAAAATGAGATATTTCTTTTCATGAAAATTAAGTTTTGAATTTCTTTCTTTATATTCAGAGCTTTTTATTTTTCTTCTGCCTCTCTTTAAAAATATCTCTTTTCAAAAACGACTCTTTTAACAAATTTACACAGCATTAGAAAAAAATGAAAACCAGTTATCCTTGATATCGCATATCTTACTTTATTTTTATTTTTCATCATTTTTTTCAGTCGTCATGAAATGCATTTTGTTTCTTCGAATATAACCTCGTAAAAATGAAATTGTCAAAGATTAATATAATTTAAGGTTAAAACGTGTTAAAAGATATTTACGACTGACTATTTAATATTTTTTCGTATCAAAACAGTTCTGTCCATTTTTTATTGGTACAATTTTTTTTAATATTCTCGTGCCATTTAAAGTCAAGTAATAGAAGAGCAGATTAGGATTTCAAATTTAAAAGAAGAAGTTCGAAAAGGGATTTCACGTTACATTTAAAACTATTAGAATAGCTAAAACCTGTAAAAAGATAAAGGAACTAATAAACCCTATGTAGGAGATTTTAAACACAATACTAAATGTACCAAAAGGGTTATGTACCACTAGGAATGTCTACGTCACTGGAAAATATGGCATGGTAAGTACGCCGTATTTATATTATATGATTTATAAAGCACGGACGCATTCGAACAGCCACATTTGGCTATTAAGCAAACTTTAGAGCATGAAACGGACTCCACGCTTATGCCAAATATTCATTTTAAATGCATTATGGCTGTTCAGCCGTTGGTCTGATTATTTAGACACGACATGGAATACATTTGGATATATGGATATTTCTCATACAGCCAGATAGATTTCTGCGAGACAGCCAAAACGAGTTGCATTGTTTATTAAACGTTTAAAAAATAGTTGTAACTTAATAATGAAGATTATTTATTATAATTAAATCAAAATATTACCTTTGGTGCCGAATAGAGTGCCAAATTTGAATTTTTCTATTCGTTAAGATCTTCAAAAATTATTTTATCTGCAGTCCCGTTAAGGCTGCTGTGTATTAACACTAATAGATTCACTCACTTCAGTGTTAACCTATGGAGAAAAAGTGCCTTCTATTGACAACTGCAAAAAATGCTGATAATCCATTAAAAAAGCCATTCTCGGATAGCCTGAACTTTTCTGCACCTTGCGACAGGATTCATTTTATAAATTTCGTCCACCAAAGGAATTTTGGAGCGTTTAAAATACACTATGGCAGATTTTTTCTCCGAATAATTGAAATTTTAAAATATTGTTTTAAATGAAAAATTTCCCAAGGGGTCAAATTTCTTTCCCTATTACGTAGTACAATTTTTAAAAAAAATCTTCAAATATAAGTCATCCATCCTTGGACACATTTTCCCCATAGGTTAACATTAAGGTGAGTGAATTTAATAGGGTTGGTACACAGGAGCCTTAAGTTTAATTTCTATGTTACTGTTTAGAATAATTGCGATGAACAGAATTATAATAAAGGAAAGTGCGTAGCATGTCCAGAAAAAATTAGCGTAATACGGTCTAGCGTTTTGGAGACCTAGGTTCGACACCCCGTGCTAAAGGTACTCTACCACTGGAAATAATCATAATGTACCGATGGATGATAATAATTTTTAGGAAGCGTATGTTTGATATACACGTAGAAATAAATGTTATAGATCATGTTGCAATAAAAAGAAGAAGAAATAATTTGTTCAAGCTAGCGTTCTTACATCGCTAAAAGAAAGATGATTAGGTAAAATAAAGGGGAGTCCTCAAATCATTTGGTTATTTCTGTTGATAGAATATTGGCGTCGAAGTTAAAATGCCAGGATTCTGTTCCCCGTTTTTACAGGCAGTCTTTGTACATATTTGAGGAGTTTTATGTACTTAAATTATGTGTATTTGAGTACGTTTGTTGAATATAAAGGTAATTACAATATTCCTAAACTGTTCCTTCTAGGAACCTTATGCAATTTCATCTTTAAACTAAGACGATGGTTTGCCAGGATGCATAAGGGAACCTGGAAATCCTCACCCAAAGTGAGGTTCTCCCATGTGAGTATACTACTTCCTAAAGAGGAGGTTTAAATTTACATTGCATTACAAGCGGCTTTTAACCAGTTTCCAATAACTCATTGACAAAGCACTGTGATATCGCATACTTTATTTTTCTCTTTAATTTTGTCTGTAATAGATCCACATGCCCTGTCATTTATAAACTATTTCATTAATTCCCGATTCTTTTTCGGTTGTTTTTTCACTATTAGCTTATTTGATATTTTACCTTATGTTTCATATAAGGGTTTATTTCCAAATATCGGGTACTGATATTAAAAATGTAATTTTATATCCGGACTCATGATCTTCTCAATAAGGTATCGTGTGATGAAGTCTTAATATAAATATTATACCAAAAAGTGTAAAACAACACAATTATGCTGTCTCCAGATAGCCCAGTCAAAATAGGTTTTATGGCTAAAAAAATATGAAAGTTTTGAAAATTGCTGGAGATGTTTGTTTGGGCATACTGTTGAACTTACTTAAAGTCCCCACCGATCAGACTTGAGCTTTAGCCGTCATCTTAGAAAATGTGTAGACTTTTTTTGTTTTTTGCAAGTAACTTCAGAAATATTGATTTTATGTAAAAAAAATTGAATACAAAAATTAAAGAGCATTAAATTATGAACAAAAACATTATTTAATTTTTTTATAAGTCTAACACGAACAAAGATAATTGACTTTGAAAATAGTGAATAATCACTCGTAGGATGCGGATACGCGGGTCATCCCCATCGCGATGGGGAGATGACCCGCGCATGTGCCCCAAAAGTATTGCACACTCACGCGTGTCAAATCTATGCATATCAAAGCTCGAGATAAAGTTGCAGCAACATCCAATCCATTTTTATCAGGTTGTATTGTGAGGCTTTGTGGATTCTATCTTTTTATGTCATACTTAGACTGCATTTGGTACATAATGGCTGGAAGTGGGTAAAATAAATTCTGAATTTGATATATGCAACTACGTCAGTAAAAAAAAAAAAAAAATGTTGCCTGGCCATGCATACGCTAGAAAAATCCTAGCTCATTTATTTACCCAAACAGCTTTAGCAAAAATAATTTTTGACGCCATGGACATATCTGATTTCTAAAGCAGTAATATAAATGAGTTGATTAAAGATTTTGAAGGCCTATTTTGTGTTTTTGTAAATAACTTGGAAAATATTAACTTTATGTAAAAAAAAGTTTTATACAAAAATTAAAGAACATTAAATTGTGTAAAAAAATATTAAATACATCTTGTCGTAACCCCAACACGAACCAAAATATTGACTATTAAATGAGGGTTGATTATGAATGTAGCGTCCAAGTCTCGTTGCAGGCGCTTTCATTTGAATTCTCTCCCTCATTTGAGCAATCTTTAAACACAAGAAAATAGACTAATGTTTTTTGGCATGTAGATAATTTATCATTTTTAATTTTATGAACGAATGTAATAAACTTGGATTTATTCACTAACATATTTTCATTGTATATAAATTTTTAAGCTTATCAACTTTTTGGTTGTCGTGCTTTTTACGGTACGGGATAGTTCGCTTCGTCAGTCTTGAAAGGATCGTCTATGGGTCAGCTAGCACCACCTCATTCATCAATTCCTTTTATTGGATTCTCATGATCTACAGTGCAATAACTGCAATGGGGTATGTCATTGTGGCATACCCCATTGCGGTTATTGTAGGCCGTTGTGAAGTTGATGCCTGCTTTCCGACACACGCATCTTTCTCCCCAGTCAGTCTTACTGGGGCTTGCCATGCTTAAAACTGAAACGGGAGCCACTGCATCCATAGTTGTGATGGGCACGAAGGTTTTCTTTTGACATTTCCAGCCCACACTTCAGGATTCTACTCATTTCCAAACCACTTTTGCACTTGGTAATACAACCGAAAGGAATGTCGTATGGCCGCCTCTTCAGCTGAGGGAAGAGACGAAATGTATGGTTTTATTTTAGTGACAAATTTTGCGAAGCATTTGTACCTAAACTTATTTAGGGACTTTTCACTGGGATGTGCTCCATACCAGATCAGAAAAAAAGCATTCTCCTGCTTAAGCAACATCATTATACGATGAGTTGCATTTATTAACTACTGTCACGACATGTTCCATCTCTTTACTTTGGAACATTTTTAAACAATTTTTCTTTCCTTTGTTGAATACTGCAGAAGTAGTATCACATCCACTGAACGCATGGAGAAAAATGATACTTTGGTATGTCCCGATGATTGTATTTTATTTGATGAATGCATTTTTTTCTTTGCTTTCCCTTTGCATGTTTTGACAAGGAAAATGTCTTTTCTGTAGGAGTGAGAGCTGTTAATAGAACCAGGTGGTCAACATCTTCACCGATGATTACAACGATGTTGTTATCAGAACATGCTTCATTAATTGCAGTATTTACAATGAGAATTTCGGCTTCGTCATTACATTTTCGGAATCGAATCCCTCTGTTTTCCAGCTCAGCTGATAGCATGCTGATAAGTTTGCTCTTGTTTTTTCATTCGTAAGGAACTATTATTGCTAAACAGTAACTCGCATGTTTCCATCAAAACTTATGTGTACAAATTTTATCACAATAGACCGTAGATTTTCTTCCATTTTTTGTACTGTTATTGGTGTTGGATTAGCCATTAAAAACGACTATACAGCTGGCCCCATAATGCTTTTTTTATATAGTTAATTTAATTTGTGTAAACATCCGAAAAAGTTATTGTGTTCCCGGATCAATCATTTGTCACGGTGTAGGAGAGAATCACTGTCCACAATGTTGACGCAGTTCAGGAGGTTAAGGTCTTTGTTTAGAACTTCAAAAACGTCGTACCTAGCCAATGTACGTCGCATGCCAGCTTCATTAAACAGAGCAAACGTAAAAGGAGCTAACTCATATTCTCAATAAAATGCTAAGCATTTCTTCGTCGTTTTGTTTAACAATATCTATGCTCTGGAAAAGCAGAAACGGGCTTACTAATGCATTGAAACCGTCTACTTTCACCGTACAATTGACGGTGATCCAGCTTTCATAAGCTTTACCATTTCAAAGTACCGAACCCAGAGGGTTTCAGTTGGGCCATTCTCTTTCAACTGCTTCAAAGTCTTCCTCATTTTAATCTCGATGCCTCGTATAAGAGTATGTCCGTTTATGGTTTCTAGTGATAGTAGTTCAGTAGCAAAATATCTAAACAACTCATGGAGATGTTTGCTTTTGAAATCAGATATATCCATGGCGTCAAAATTTATTTTTGCTAAAGCTATTTGGGTAAATAAATAAACTAGGTTTTTTCTAGCGTATGCATGGCCAGGCAACGTTTTTTCTACTGACATAGTTGCATACATCAAATTTAGTATTTATTTTTATCCACTGCCAGCCAATTTGTACCCAATGCAGCCTAAGTACGACATAAAAAGATAGAATCCACCAAGCCTCACAATACAACCTGATAACATTGGATTTCATGTTGCTGCAACTTTATCTCGAGCTTTGATATGTAGAGGTTTGACACACGTGCGTGTGCAATACTTTTGGGGCACATGCGCGGGTCATCCCCATCGCGATGGGGATGACCCGCGCATTCGCGTCCTACGCTTAATTGTTCGCTATTTTCAAAGTCAATTATCTCTGGTCGTGTTAGACTTATTAAAAAATGTAAATAATTTTTTTGTTCATAATTTAATGCTCTTCAATTTTTGCATTCAATTTTTTTACATAAAATCAATATTTCTGAAGTTACTTGCAAAAAACCAAAAAAGTCTGCACATTTTCCAAGATGGCGGCGAAAGCTCAAATCTGATTGGTGGGGACTTTTAGTATGTTCATTAACATGCTCAAACACACATCTCCACCAATTTTCAAAACTTTCATACTTTTTTTATCCATTCGTCAAAATCGGGTCTATTTTGACTGGGGTAAGAGTACATCTGTCTGTTTATAATTTGCTTATTTACTTTTAATCGCAACATTTTCATGTCGCTGAACAATCCTATACTAAATTAACGTACCTGTTTGTAGAAGCAAATTGATAATCCAGAAAACACCGAACAATTACAGTTCCAATTCAGAGCAGTTGTTACAAACAATGTATCAACCTTGTATGTATTTCCCGATTTTAAATGGATTGGCTTTATTAAAGATGTGCCGGATTTGATTCTCTAAATGCCTCTAAATAAATCGATTTCATATGAAAAGAAGTGTTGTGTGTTGATGTTCTATGCACATCAGACAGTGGAATTTCTTGGTGATGAGGTGATTGAAAAAAAAAGAACAAGAAAACTTCTAATGTGCTTCAAAGTATTACTATGGTCACATTGTCGGGAGAGATCAATTAAGGTTGAAAAAATGCCAATGCCGTTAGTGACCTTTTAAGTTGTTAATATCATGTCAAAAATCAATCGCGTAATTTACTGGTCCTGGAGCTATCCACAAAATATTTCATCTGCGGTGCTTGAGCATATTCCATCATAGCCATGGTTATTTTTTTCTCTTTGAAGTACGCTGTGACATGGAATTCGACTTTGTAAATATATTTTATTGTCCCATAGTCTTGATGCAACATTGATTCGGTTCCATGCACATTCTAGTGTATCTGTTTTGTTGTGTATGTCATAGGATGTATGTGTGTTGGGTTCGCGCCTGTATTTTGTACCGGTTTCTGGGGGAAAGGTATGTACCCCCCGGAGGCAAATTCAGCTTATCGTAAAGAGGTTTTTCTTTTTTTGTATAAGAATAAAAGCGTGACTTGCCACCCCTTCTCGGCTGTAGGGGGGTCTAGCGTCCCCATGGCTACGGCCTAGCAACATTTTTTTAGCCAATGAGAGCTGAAAGGTGTTTGTTCGAGGATAGCTGACCTCTGCTCGCCCCAGTTCAAGAGGAAGGCATGAGAAAACGTTTTTCGAATGAGTTGGAGTGTTAGCAGCGACAGAGATAGGACCTCGTGGTGAGAATATCGATCAGATCCGCCATTTTGTTTTTTTTTGGCTTGCTTCGCCGATTCCGCTGGTCGACTGATGAGATACGAGATGTACCTATTCCATACGAAGGTGGTGGTAAGTTAATATTATTTTGTGTTATATTTATCAGGTGAGAGCACGGTGATTTATTTTTATGTAATTTGGATTTTATGTGTTATAATAATCTTTTAACGTATGATATTAATTGATATGATTTTCTCTGTAAAAGTTTGTAGTCAGTGTATAAATTAATGTATGTAATATGAAGAGAAATTAAATAGTTACATTAAATATTAAATTTGAGTACGTGCTCTTCAGTTATTATCAGACATGTGTCAGAGTGAATTTCTTAAATTAATAATTTAGCAAAAAAAAATAAATAAATAATTAAATAATAAGCCACTATACAGAATATGCTAATTAGCATGTGTTCTAACTTAATATAATATATGGTGCCGTCAATAGGCTCTTCGAGCTCTGGGATTTTAAGAATAAAAGTAATTAAATAATTCACTGCACATTGTCTGAGTAAATTGTATGTAAAATGTTTATAATATATTTCAATTATTGAATTGTATGTATTGCATTATGAAATTGAGTTAAGTTTTTTTTTTCTTTTATTATTCATTTCAAAAGATAAATTTAGAAATTCTATTTGCTGAAATTTGAAATAATTAAGCATGTCGAAAGGTTGTAGAACTAGAAATAGGCAGGCTAGTCCTTCCCCATCACCTTCAACGTCTGATTCAAACACTATAAATATAATAGCGCCCGCAAGTATTATGATTTCTCTGCCCTCTTTTGGTGGTTCTTCACAGGAGAACTGTAATTTTTTTAAAAATCATTTTGAGGAAATCGCCTCATTAGAAAAATGGAATGATGAAAAAAAATACATTCTTTTAAAATCGCGTTTAACAGGGAAGGCGTTAGATTTTCTTATGAACGACCCAAAATTTGAGAACATTTCTACCCACAAGGAATTAGTGCAGGCCTTAAAAGATAAATTTATCAAGTCCCCTTCGTTTTCGACACTGCAAGAGGAATTCCTCAATATTAAACAAGCTCCCGGTCAGTCAGTTTCCAATTTGGCAGACACTGTTCAAGATAAGGCTACCAAATATTTGAAATTCACAAACACCGATTCCGAGGAGGTCATTAAATTCAAAGAAAACATGTTACTCGGCCGATTCTTAGAAGCCTTAAGGTCTGATATAAGGATAGAAACAAAAAAATTGGGTCCGGAAAGTTTTAAAAAGGCAGTAAAAATTGCTAAAAACATTGAAGCAGCTCTTAATGAAGAACAGGATGTTGAAGTAAACGCGTTTCGCACGACTAGCGAAAATACGGATCCCACAATTCAACAACTAATTCAACTTAATTTTGAACAATCAAAAAAAATATCGCAGCTTACAGACAAATTAAATGAATTTTCTATTAAAATCGAAAATCAGTCCACTGCAAAGATTTCTTGTCACATTTGTGGAAAATCACACAAAACCACTGATTGCTGGCATTTCAATTCACAATCCTCAGCGCAGCAACCGCAACAAGTTTTCGCTCCCCAAAATTTTCCCCTATTTTCGACCCCTTTCATACCTGGTCCACCTGCAAATTACTTTCGCCCTATGTACCCACCATTGAATGGTTTTGATACTCAATTTCAACCTCAATTTCAATCGAATTTCCAAAATTCTAGGGGTAGGCCAAGATATAAAAGTCATTATAACGCAAGCAGCAAAAAGAATTATAAGAAACATTCATCAAATAACGGAAATTTAAACTCGTAGGGAACTCGTTTTCACAAGATGCTTCCGAAACGAAGTTCCACAACGGCTCGAAACCGGTATTGAAAGGAGGCTCTGACGTCATCATACAGACTGTTCCTTTTCCTAGAAAACGCAAACAAATAGAGTGGGTTCTCTCGTGTCAAGGGACGGAAAAAGCTAATCTCCCTATAATTAAGGCTAAATTTCAAGACATTGAAGCCCTTGGTTTAATTGACACGGGAGCTAATATCTCGCTCATCCATCCAAATTTAATAAATCAAATAAAACAAAAAACAAAAATTAATTATATATCGCATAATATTAAAATCCACACCTTAAACAACAATAGTATCCCGTTCACAAGTGCCTGTACATTATCTTTTAAAATTAATGACCGCTGGTTCAAAAACACTTTTTATATCACTAAATACGCATGGAATTGTAAGTATAACATTATTTTAGGCTTCGATTTTCTTAAAAGAAATAACGCCCTCATTGATGTTGAAAACAACTGTTTGAAAATTGGCAGAATATCTTTCAATTTTGAGGATGATCAAAATCTCCCTGTTGTTAATAATGCAAATATCATTCAAAACAAAAATTCTTTTGCCAAACTTGCACATCATCTTATTCTTTTCCCAAATGAAACTCAATTGATAAAACTAAAAATTCCGTCAAAAATTCAATCCGATTTTATCCTATCAAAAAGATCCAAATTAGCTAATATCCATTTTGATGACTCCTTACATGCACCTAATTCACTAAAGATTGCCTGTTTATTTGTTACAAATCGCACAGATCAGGAACTTTCTTTCCGCAAAGATACCAAATTTGCTGAGATTTTAATGGAGGATCTTGAAGTTTTTAAGCCGAATCAAGAATCTGATTTTCAAGTTAATAATATACAGTCTGAAGAAATTTTGGCCTTACGAAAAAATGAAATCGCTGCAAATGACTTTGAATTATCCCACTTATCTGATGACGAAAGACCACAAATTTTACAAATGCTACTCGATAACTATGCTGTTTTTTCTAAATCCTATTCCACCCTAGGGGCTACTGATGCAGTTAAACCCAAATTTAAATTATGACATGATTATCCTTTACAATCTCGTTCCTTTCCAATTCCTTCCATAGCCAAAAATTTTGCCTACACTGAAATAAAAAATCTGTTAGATGCAGGTATCATTGAATCTACCAATTCTAATTATGCTTTTCCAGTATTATTTGTGAAGAAGAAACAAAATCCTAATGACAAGAAATCTGAATTAAAATTCCGTATGGTAGTAGACTATCGCCTATTGAATGATATATCGGAAGCTTTCAAAATTCACTTGCCCAATATAAATGATATTCTTCACAAAATTGCTGGCAATCAATTTTATTGTGTTCTGGATTTAAAAAGTGCTTTCTTTCAAATTATGTTAGATCCTAATGAAAGGGAAAAATTAGCCTTTGTGACCGAATTTGGTAATTTTCAACCCACTCGTCTCCCATTTGGCAGCAAAAATAGCACCTCATATTTTCATACCCTAATGAACAAATGCCTAGGTGATTTGACAGGCAAGCATCTTCAATTCTTTTTAGATGATGTTATTATTGCCCATGATTCCATCCATCAGCTATTAAAATTATTACAACAGGTATTTGATAAATTGAGAGCTTTTAACTTAACCTTAGACCCTCAGAAGCTGCAACTTTTCAAAACTCAAATTGATTACTTGGGTTATACGGTAAATAGAGAAGGATTTTTTCCTTCTCTTTCCAACATAAATAAAGTTACCAGCTTTCCTGTTCCCAAAACTATTAAAAATGTAAAAACTTTCCTTGGCATGGCTAACTACTTTAGACATTTAATTAATAATTATGCAGAAATTGTACAACCTTTGGTAAATCTTACAAAAAAAAATTCAAAATTTATCTGGAATGCTGACTGCCAAAATGCCTTTCAATCTATTCAAAATTTAATTCTTAACAAGCCCACTCTACATCATATTGATCCCGATAAAGAATTCTATTTAATCACTGATGCATCAAATGTAGCACTTAGTGTAGGGTTGCCATACGTCCCGGTACACCGGGACATGTCCCGGTTTCGAGGTCCGTGTCCCGGTGTCCCGGTCCAAGATTCATTTGTCCCGGTCGATTTAAAATTTACGAATGAATATATATATTTTTTAAACATGTAAGTCAAAAATAACGAAATGTTCCCGAGCGAAGCTGGGTACGGGTCAGCTAGTATCTAGTATTGATACGCGCACGTGGCAACACCGACATTCGAAGCAACACCTCCGTCCTCTCCCATCCCCCTACACCAGTTATCATCCCGCGCTTTGCCAACGGACAACACTGATGTGACAGAAGCGCGTATGCTCTGTAATTAGTAGCGATTAATCTACTCCTACTGTCCAGTGACAATATCCGTTTGTTATTTGTTTAGAAGTTTAGATTGAGGAGGCTCGGTATTTTGATGCAAGTTTTTTATTATTGTCAATATAATAATTTTATATTAGTTTATTTTCATATTACCGATTAATTTTGTATTTTAGTTATTTGTTTGAATTTGAATAATTTTAACAACCATTACAAAAAGAAAATGTCATTTTTCTGATGACTTCACAAAGGAGTGGTCATGTATTAAAAGAGGGAAAAATTAATACGAGGCATTTTGTACTATTTGCAATATTTATATATCAGTAAGTCATGGTGGCAAATCGAGCGTAAGAGACCACATAAAATCAGGAAATCACAGTTCAAAATTAATATCGGCATCTTCATCAAATAACATATCTTAACATCTTATTAAAGAAAATTCTCCAGAAAATATTTTAATATGTGCTGCAGAATTAACAACTGCATACAAAACTGTTAAACACCATCAAACCATTCAATTCCTTAGACTGCACATCAAAACTGAATTCCATTATGTATACCGATTCTAGAATTGCAAAGAAACAATCGACGGGAAGAACAAAAGCAAGTGCCATAGTTAAAAATATACTGGCACCTTATTCCATAAAACTAATTCAACAGGAGATACAAAAAATTCCTTATTATGGAATTTCTACTGATTCTAGTAATTATACCTATATGAAGGTGTTTCCAATACTGATCCATTATTTTACGGAAAATGATGGCTTAAAAGTAAAACTCCTGGATTTACAAACCTTGCCTAATGAAACGTCGGATACAATAACGTCATTTTGTCTAGAGGCGGTTAAAAATTATCATATATCAGTAAAAGGCCTTGTGGCATTTGAGGCTGATAACACAAATACAAATTTCGGAGGAAGAGGTAGGCGCGGCATAAATAATGTTTTTTATAAATTAAAAGAAACGCTGTCTGCAAATATAGAAGAAGTCTGTTGCCCTGCACACATTATGCACAATACAGCTTCTACTGCCGCCGATGTCTTGTCAATAGATATAGAATCTGTAGTTTTAAAATTATATAAATTTTTTTCGATATATACTGTAAGAAATGAAAGACTTAAATATTTCTGTGAGTCTGCTGAGGTCACGTATAATAATATCTTATCCCTTTCAAGAAGTAGGTGGTTATCGCTCCTTCCAGCAATTGAAAGAATAGTACGGTTGTGGGAGCCGTTGAAAAATTTTTTCTTTGAAGAAAAAAATCCACCTAAAGCGTTAATGGATTTTTTAAAAAATCCATTATCATAAATTTACACCTTGTTTGTACACAGCCAAATGTTTTTGATTGAAAAGCAAATTAAAAAGCTTGAAAAATCTATCATAACTGTCATTGAAATGAAAAATATTTTAGAGGACACAAAGAAACAACTAACGGGGAGATTACATAGTAAATACCTAGGTATTCAAGCAAGCCAGACATACAACAAATCGAAAAAACATAAGGAAATTACGATGACACAAGAAGAAGAATTTGAAAACGATGCAGAGAATTTTTTTAACGTTGGAATTAATTATTTGGCAAAGTGGTCAGTTCCACTGGCGAAATATGATGTTTTTTCATGGATGCTTCTCCACGAAGTTCCAGAATGGGAACATGTTGAAAAAAACTATTGCATATTTAAGTGAAATAGGTATATTGTTCACGGATTCAATTCACGAGGAAGTAATGTACATGAAGTCATGAAGTCATTTATCGAAAATAAAACAAATGAAGAATGGATAACGAAAGATATGCATGATAAATGGTTATACTACGTATTTCACAAAGACTGAAGAGACAGAAAGAAAAGATAATCTACTGAAAATGTACCAATACTTGTTCGCCATACCACCGCACAATGCCTATGTTGAACGTGTGTTCTCATTAATTAAAACTCAGTGGTCAGATGAGCGCAATTTGCTTTCTGTTGATACAGTGAAAAGCACAATTCAATGCATTTTAAATTATAAAATGTCTTGCATTGAATTCTATCATTATATAAAAGGGGGAAAATAGCTGCTCCAAAAAACGAAAACAACGGAAAAGTATGATTGGGCAAAAAGGAGCGATTGTAATGAAGTCACCGAAGTCAGGAAAGAGGGAGAGTGAAGGCAAGAAAAGAATGGAATGTAAGATTCTATTTGGTTTTATTAGATGTAATCGCCCATTAATTTATATTATATTATTTTAGATTTAGTACAGGCGCATCCACAAAAAACATCAAATTTTTCCAGTCGAACTGAGTCTTCCAAAATCATTCACCATTTATCGAACCTTTTTGCTATTGGTATACTTATTATCAACATCTTCTTTAATTGTTTTTTGTCTTTCAAATATTTTAAATTAATTTTTATAAGATTGTGCACTTTTTCATAATAAAGGTATGATTGTCGATAAAAGTTTTGTTGTTGTTTTTTTTTTTTGGGGGGGGGGTGGTGAAGCGTAACGAGAAGGGAGGGGAGATTGTCCCGGTCTGTAGTCCGAGAATTATGGCAACCCTAACTTAGTGGCATTCTCATGCAAAAGGATAACAATGATAATTTTTTTCCAATTTCCTTTTTTTCAAAACAACTCAATCCTGCGGAGAGGCGATACTCTGCAGCGAAAAGTGAGTTATATGCCATTTACTCTGCAGTTAAACATTTTAAGGATTTATTGTATGGTAAACCTTTTTGTATTCTCACTGATGCCAAGTGTTTAACTTATCATTTATCACTGCAGAAACAACCTGATATAATTGCTAGATGGTTAATATATTTACAAGATTTTCAGTATTCGATTTCCCATGTTAAAGGTGTCACTAATCCCGCAGATTTCTTATCAATAGTTACTCATTCTTCTCCTTCACCCCCCATGCAAATTAATAATTTATTCTCTGTCAATACTAATTTGGACAAGGAAAATATCCGAAATGAATAACTTCTTGACGCTGAGCTAAGCCACATAAGAGAAAAACTTGTAAATGATGATTTGAAAACCAAAAGAAAATTTTTCATTCAAAAGGACTCTAATCTCTTGTGTAGGAAAACGAAAGTAAATAGAAAAAGATCTTTCAAGATTGTTATTCCTAAAAAATTAATAAAAACATGCATAGAAACCGCCCATGGCCCTCATTTTGGCATAAACAAAACCTATAATTTCATCAAAGACATTTATTTTTGGTCAGGTTCATTCTCAGATGTCAAGAATTTCTGCAATACATGTCATCAGTGCCTTAAACATAAATCAAAAATTCTAAATTCTAACTTTAATTTCATGAATAAATCTCATTTGGCTCCGGGTGAATGTATCGCCATTGACATTGTTGGTCCTCTTCCAAGATCCACAAACAATCATAAATTTATTTTAACAATTGTCGATCACTATTCTCGGTTTTTGGAGGCTGTACCTTTAAATTCTATTTCTTCAAAATCAATAATTAATGTTATAAATAAATATTGCTCCCTGTTTGGTATTCCAAAGGTTCTGATATCTGACAATGGGACTTATTTCACCTCCCAAGAATTTGAAAATTTTCTAACGAACTTAAATATACAGCATAACAAAGCTTCAATTTATTACCCTCAAAGTAATGGTCTACTAGAAAGAGCGCATAAAACATTAAAAGAATCTGTGGCGTGCATTTCTTCTCATGCTTTCCAATGGGATGACAATTTGCTCTATTTTAAACTTTTTTATAACAATTCATCCCATTCTGCTACTGGTTTCTCTCCCGCGCAATTGTTTTTCGCGAGAGATCTGAATACTACCATTCAACTTAATTTTGATCCGCAGACATGTCAGGATTATCCAGAATTTTTTTCAAAACAACAAAAGTTGATTGAACAATCTCGCAAAGATGTTCAGGAATACGAAAGGAAGTTACTAGAAGGTAAAGATAAAAAAAATACTAATATAAATACTTCAACTTTCAAAATTGAAAGTGTTCATGCACGACCCAACTTTTCCCACATCATGTGTGTTTGTTTATATTGGTGAAGTTATTGTTCCAGCCTCAGAATTCATATGCGAAGGCTTCTGTTTGTGTTAAGTTAGTGAAGTCTATCTATGGGTCGTTGCAACAAGCTGTAATTAAATAAAGAATTTAATAATAATGGACTTTGAAAATTTAACAGCTATTTCAACGAATTTAATTTTGTTTAGCTATCACAAGAATTTGTTATTTTATTCTGTTGTTTGCACTACATGTAGAGTCGTCGAGGCATGCTGTTGTATTGTCTAGTGATATTGCTAATGTGGGCTGGTGCCTAGTATGCTATTTAATTGCTAGTTAACATAACAAAAAAAAATAATTTTTTTTGTTTATTTGTCTCTGGTGTCTGCTACTATTGTGCAATTTTGTGATCTGCTCGGTGCCCATAATCAATAATAATAATAATAACAAATTTTTAACTACATCTAGTTATTTATTTATTTATTTATTTTGCATATCCTCCTTTTGTACATTGTAATGATTTTGTATGCTCACTGTGGCCTCTGTGCTCTCCCTGGTGTTTTTGCCGTACCTCCATTACTTACCACCACCACCACCACCACCTACTGTTTGCGCTTCTGCTATTATCATGCTGAGCGTTCTACAAATCATGTGTGCTGCAAGAGAACACTGTCTGGGATAAATTGTTTGCTGCAGTTCAAGGAGCAGGTTATGATACCGCGCACTAACACTACTGGAGAGACTGTGCCACATACAAATTGTACATTCAACTTATCATCTTCTTTTTTTCTTACTGCATCATCGAAACGACGAGGACGATGCTACATCCTGGAAGATCCAGAGGATTCCGATGGAGTTTTTCCTCATGCAAGTCTCTGCTCAGGTCACCAGAGTTACTGCTTCGGCATTCTCTTCTCAACAGAAGGTCTCGATGTTCCTGTTTCACAGCAAGTGAAGTATCTTCGCCGATCCGCCAGATCCTCTGAGGAGCGAGTTTCATGCTCGAGGCTGTTTTGCTATA
Source organism: Dolomedes plantarius (assembly GCA_907164885.2). Classification (NCBI taxonomy): domain Eukaryota; kingdom Metazoa; phylum Arthropoda; class Arachnida; order Araneae; family Dolomedidae; genus Dolomedes; species Dolomedes plantarius. The sequence continues at coordinate 14,452,958 of OU015492.1, forward strand.
TTCACAGAACTTTTCCAAGAAATTAACTGGTTTTGATTCTAGTAGACTTGGCATGTAATATGGCTCCCTTGGCACAGTCCAAGGTCTTATATCCTGATTTGGATTAATTGAGTTTATATTTGTGTTTTTTTTTTCTATGGGAGGGGGGGAATGTGACATGGAATTCGACTTTGTAAATATATTTTATTGTCCCATAGTCTTGATGCAACATTGATTCGGTTCCATGCACATTCTAGTGTATCTGTTTTGTTGTGTATGTCATAGGATGTATGTGTGTTGGGTTCGCGCCTGTATTTTGTACCGGTTTCTGGGGGAAAGGTATGTACCCCCCGGAGGCAAATTCAGCTTATCGTAAAGAGGTTTTTCTTTTTTTGTATAAGAATAAAAGCGTGACTTGCCACCCCTTCTCGGCTGTAGGGGGGTCTAGCGTCCCCATGGCTACGGCCTAGCAACATTTTTTTAGCCAATGAGAGCTGAAAGGTGTTTGTTCGAGGATAGCTGACCTCTGCTCGCCCCAGTTCAAGAGGAAGGCATGAGAAAACGTTTTTCGAATGAATTGGAGTTTTAGCAGCGACAGAGATAGGACCTCGTGGTGAGAATATCGATCAGATCCGCCATTTTTTTTTGGCTTGCTTCGCCGATTCCGCTGGTCGACTGATGAGATACGAGATGTACCTATTCCATACGAAGGTGGTGGTAAGTTAATATTATTTTGTGTTATATTTATCAGGTGAGAGCACGGTGATTTATTTTTATGTAATTTGGATTTTATGTGTTATAATAATCTTTTAACGTATGATATTAATTGATATGATTTTCTCTGTAAAAGTTTGTAGTCAGTGTATAAATTAATGTATGTAATATGAAGAGAAATTAAATAGTTACATTAAATGTTAAATTTGAGTACGTGCTCTTCAGTTATTATCAGACATGTGTCAGAGTGAATTTCTTAAATTAATAATTTAGCAAAAAAAAATAAATAAATAATTAAATAATAAGCCACTATACAGAATATGCTAATTAGCATATGTTCTAACTTAATATAATATACGCCTATCACAGAATAATTATATCTAACCTGCTCGAGGGCTTCTTCGACATAATACTCAAGAATCAATTACACGTATAAGAGATTTTGTAATGGGTAAGATTATATCACTGTGGGTGTTTTTTTTCAAATATTTACCCATATTCACTTCGATATGCTTTATTCGATACACTAAAATTTCTTTGTCCTGTAAACGATGTCGTTACTTGACCTGTCAGTCACAGATCAGTCACAAAAAATTCTATTTTTTGTCGTTAGACGATTGCAATTGCCTCACATTTTTTCCCAGATAATATTTTCACTTGCACTCCTTTCGGTTAATATGATTCTCAACAGACGAACGCCGGTGACGTTGAGTCTTTCGTCGGCTACACTCTTGCAGATGATTGTTCGATGTTTTAAGTGTACTCACTACTCTTAAATCTTTAAAACATTCGATTTTTTGAAATAAATATTTGTTAAAGCCTGATCATATCTGAACAAAATAAAGCAAACCACATGGAAATATTCCGCTTAGTTCCGGAGATATTGATATTCTAAATATGTAATTACTGATCAAGTTTCTGGTAAGAAAAATTTTAAACTCATTTTTCTCAAAATGTAATTCTGCATCATTCCGCAACTGATATCTCAAAAACTATGAAACATAATTCCATGAAATTTTTATCACTGCATAATCATGTTATTTTATTGCGCCTGAGCTAGAATTATTGCAATCGCTGCACATTTTGTTATTTTTTCACTGGTAAATTAATGCAAAAATTTAAGGAAATTTTAAGTATATTTTGAGCAGTTTTAAAAAAATTGAAAACATATTTTAATGTTAAATGCTTTATGTTCAATTGTATTTTGAATTATTTATTTTAAATATAAAATAGGAATTGTACATTTAAGCGTAAAATTAGTTTTATAGTTCTGCGCGCAAGCAAGTAGTCAATAAAAATACTTAAAAAACAAGGTAAAAATAAAGAATTAAAAAAAAATTATTTAAAATTATTTTTAGAGTTGAAAACTTGTTTATTAAAATAAATATATCAATTTATCATATACATAAAATTTGGAAAAATTGGGAGTATATTGAAATAGTTATAAAGAGTCAAAAAGTATGAAAATGTGCCTTATTTCTTCGACTTAAGGGTCGTGAGTGCCCTTAACGGAGTTCTTGTACTCTAGATCAACGCATGAAATGGTCGAATGTGAAAATCTAAGCTTTGCCTGTATATCTGAAATACCATGACCCATCGTATGAGCACCATCATACCTCGTTGAAATCCTCCAAAATCCCGTCAGCTTTTTAAGAAACCACAAATGCCTGTCGCTCTCTATAAGGTGCTTGCAGACGGAAGCATTTACAAGAAATTGAGAATTGCTACATATTCCGAAAAGTATCGTCTTTCCCAATTATTCTAACACTTCAGTGTATATCCATAAATATCATATCCGAGCATTTGAAGAAAGACCATACTCGTCCAAGAAATTGTTACAGCAAATGCTAAATAAAACCTTATTTAAAAAAATAAGATATGCAATAGTTTCCTTACAAAATTAAAATCTACTTCTAAATTAAGAGAACAAATACAATACTATAATAATTTCCGTGAATTCACCAACCATGAAGACACCAACTTAAGAAAAATGATTTCGTCAAGAAAGTTTTCTTTGTTAATTGCAAAATATAACGTTTAGTTAAGAGGCAAAAAAACTTATTCCTTACATAAGAAAACTATCAAATACTTATTAGCATATTGTGCGTTCATTTCCTCTTTTTATAATGTTGAAAGATGCAAATCACAATGTAATTTCAGCCCTGCAAAGAAAAGAACGCTTAAGGCAACAGAATTGAAAGAATTTTTCTATCAATAGTTAACAGAATAGCTAACATTTAAATATTTGCTAATAAGGTTATATCTTCAAAAAGGTTCTTTTATTTCCTCATTAATATATAGAAAGCATCTTCTCATTTTCAAATTCGAAATTTTTATAATTCTCTTGCATATTATTTTATATAAAAGGTATTTTCAATATTTATAATTTTATATCTGTTTAATATTTTTGATTTAAATTTAAATTTGAATGCATGACTTTTTTAGGGGGTTCTATTAAACATAAGAAAAGCAAAAATACCAAAACAAAAAGAATCTACCAAAGTTTCGAAAAGTTGACAAGTAAACTAATTGCCAACCATATCATTACACTTCACATGCAAAATAATTGATTTCAAGTACTAAAAAAAGCGGGGAATTTTCTTAAAAGATCTCATTTTGATGTACTTCAAGGACTTTTAAATCATTACCGTTCTCCGAAACAAGTTTTTTGCATTTAATTCATGTCAATAACACCTTCAAAATTCACTTTGAGAGAAGGAAAATTTCTCTTCTGTTTGATGTTGAACTTACTGCAGTTATTAATTTTCGTTAATAGGTTTTCAAACCCGGATTTGAAATTAAAAGGAAATGATTTTTTTTTTCGTGCTTGAAATAAAATGAATATTTAATGAAATGTCTTGGAAAGTCAAACTTTTGATTTGTAGATTATAGCTGAAATTTAAACATCTTAAATATAATTTTCTAGACTAATGAATAGTCATGATAAAATAAGCACTTATGAATAAAATACAAGATATTATAAGACATATAAAATAAAAAATAAAAAACTTAAGGATTCTAAGTGGTACTCATACTGGATTCTCTCAGCTGAATAATGGAAAAAAAAATTCCTATTATTGACTTGGATTTAAAGATTTTTTCTAAATAATTTAGTCCCTGATGGTAAGATTTTTTTTACTCGGTTTACATGGTTATCTTTTCCATGCATTGAAAGCGACGAGAACAATATTTTAAAATAAGAATTAACCTGGGAAAAAGGTAGTATACTGTCTTTTAAAGGTACATAATTTCCTTTAGTGGATGAAATTTCTAAAATGAATAAGACAGAAGATAAAAAATGACTTCCTCTATTAAGGAGTACAGTTTAAAAAAATCTTAAAATTCATGTCAATATCTGAAAAATTTTCTCCGTAGGTTAACATTGAGCTTTGACAATTCAGTAATTACACATATAGTTTAATATGAGATTGTAAAATTATGACCGTTCAAAATTATGACAGTTCCGTCATAAACCTTAAAATTAAAACTTGCAGTTATAAGTGCGCATGAACAAGAAAAAAATCAGATTGTAGAGTAAATGAATCGTTTATTTCAGAAACCCCTTCAACATACATTTTTTAGACAGTTATTTTTTTTTACAGAATCAGGGTCTTCTATCATAAACGCATATTTTTGTACAGAAATCCGCCAACTACCATTCCTCTTTTAGGGGTCACTATTGACAGTACATATTAACGACATCACATGGCGTGTTTCTGCTGTAAATCTAATTTTAGTCCTACTTTCAACATTGCCCTGTTGACAACACTGGAGTTGCTTTTGTTTTTCGTGTAGAAGTTAGACTTCTGCGTTGTGGGTATAATTTTATTGTTCAGTTTTACGTAGTGCTTCATGATAGTTTGTTTTTTACAATGCATAGTAGTAGTTCTGGAGACGAACCTCAAACAAAAAGGAAACGAGTTATTATAAATGAAGACTCACACGAAATGTCATACGAAAAGAAAGAGTGAAAAGTGCAGGATACAGAAGGAATAAAGTAATTTGGTTCCATCAAAGTCTGTTTCTGATGAGATAATGTGCAAAATCCGGTAAATGCAGTTTATGTATTGCTGATGAAACACAAAATCAGATATGGTATTCTTTTTATTCGTTAGATACTAAAAACAATCAAGATATATATATTTGAAAACATTGATAGAAGTGAGAGAAATTAAGCGTAGAGTTTTAAGTAAAACCCCATCCTCAAATATAAGAAAAAAACTCATTTGTGTACAGTATTATGATAAATGGTATCCTCCAGTTTACATTTTTTTTTACAAACACATGGAATTTCTCGCTATCGACTTGGAAAGCTGACTAACCTATAAATTCCGAATGATACACCTGTAAGGACATGAAACATCTGGAAGAGGTGATACCACGAACCAAAGAATAACATTAAGGCCGTCTGCACACGGAGCAACTCAAAAGAAACTGATAACCGACTCAAATCACAAACCAGTCCGTGATGAGTCGCAACCTATGTAATTGAATGGAGCCACGCACGCGGCGCAACTGGTTACAAACCCGTCGGACGGGTTTGTAACCAGTTGCGCCGCGTGCGTGGCTCCATTCAATTACATAGGTTGCGACTCATCACGGACTGGTTTGTGATTTGAGTCGGTTATCAGTTTCTTTTGAGTTGCTCCGTGTGCAGACGGGCTTAAAGTCTCGTCTTAAGAACAATTTCAATTCAACAAAGCTGACCAAGGAAATGTTGTTAACCAATTTATTGAAGGCGGCATGTCCTCAACATCCACCTTAAATTACAAGAAAGTTCCTATACTCCCAACGGTATGACCGTATGCTTCTGGAAAAGTACCAATTAAGGGGACTCACTACTCTTAAATCTTTAAAACATTCGATTTTTTGAAAAAAAATATATGTTAAAGCCTGATCATTTCTTAACAAAATAAAGCAAACCGCATGAAAATATTCCGCTTAGTTCCGGAGATATTGATATTCTAAATATTTAATTAATGATCAAGTTTATGGTAAGAAAAATTTTAAACTCATTTTTCTCAAAAAGTAATTTTGCATCAATCCGCAACTGGTATCTCAAAAACTATGAAACATAATTCCATGAAATTTTTATCACTGCATAACCATGTTATTTTATTGCGTCTGACCTAGAACTATTGCAATCCCTGCACATTTTGTTATTTTTTCAGGGGTAAATTAATGCCAAAATTTAAGGAAATTTTAAGTATATTTTGAGCAATTTTCAAAATATTGAAAAAATATTGTAATGTTGAATGTTTTATGTTCAATTGTATTTTGAATTATTTATTTTAAATATAAAACAGAAATTATACATTTAAGTGTAAAATTAATTTCATAGTTCTGCGCGCAAGCCAGTATAAAAATAAAAATACTTAAAAATACAAGGTATATCTAAAGCATTTAAAAGAAATTATTTAAAATTATTTTGCGAGTTGAAAATTTTTTTATTAAAGTTAATATATCAATTTATCATGCACATAAAATTTGAAAAAATTGGGTGTAAATTGAAATAGTTACAAAGAGTCAAAAAGTATGAAAATATGCCTTATTTCCTCGACTTAAGGGTCGTGAGTCTCCTTAATAACAAAAAAACTGATGATCCGAAGAACCTAAATATCTACACTGTAGGGTATGAAAGTTTCTACGATAATATTTTCCAGTGGCATATTACGGAAGCGGAGTGCAATGTAGACGGGGAATACAAAGATGAGTATGTCGACAGGCAAAAAGGAGAATAGGATGAGAGTCAAGTTTTTTTAAATTTACTGCAGTATTAATTTTTCTAACGTTTGATTCTGTGTTCAAATAAAAAATATATACGCAGATTCTAACATTTTTTTTCATTTTTAAATATCCTAATAATACAACAAAATGAAGATATTAGACTTAAAAACCTAACAGTTTTAAAGAAAAACGCATTTTATTGCAGAAACCCGCTAACTGCAATGTTTTGAATCGTAAGTAATAAATATTATAAGTTAATTACAGGCAACATGAACTTCGAGAAGGTATTGAGTAATGCTTTAAATTTTTTAAGCCAATATCTATAACAATATCAAAAATAGAATGTTTTTATTTGCTTCCCAAAACTTCGAAATAAGTGCACTTAACGGGTTTCCGAAATAAACAATTCAAATACGCTGTACTTCTCTTTATTTTCCCGTCTGCAGTGGGGTTGCGAAATCTGTCATAACTTTCACTGTCCACTGGATTTATTATACTCGCACTTCATAAATGGACATTTCGTTTATGGGATCTGAACAAGGTAAATAACTTACATGAATGGTGCTATATATTTATATATGTGCTTGATTTTCTTGCACACTAGCTAGCTATACAAATTTAACTTTTAAAGAATCTTCTCACGAATTCTGCATTACATGCCTCTAAACATTGAAAAATTCCCTTTCTTTTTTAAAAATATTGTCAATTTTATAGAAAAATTGAATAAAAATAAGGTAAAATAAATTCAGATATTTTAGTCCATATACAACGCAATATCGTTATATTAAATTTGATGGTCCGATAAATAAGTTTATTACATTTTTAAGGTTGCTTTTTACTATATTTAGTTCGATATAAGAACGTTCAAAGCAGGATATAGACCAACAACGCACTTGCTAGTAGGTCATAATTTTTTAGCTAGTCATCATACGTATATATGCAATACAGAGGGTCATTCGCACTTTATGGAAACGATTTTGTAATTTATTCTTGTCGTTTGCATTTTGAGGTAAAATTTGGCAATTTCAGATTAATCATCTGCTACTTTTTTGTTTTGATTGGAATGTAACATAAGAGATTTATTTTGAAAATGGCTCCTAAAATGGATAGATGGCTCGAAGGTTACGTAACTGAGCTTTCCGAGGAGATATATTCGTATCAACAAATTATAAAGTGGCGTAAAAATCGCGGTTATGGCATTTCAAAAAAAGGTATTTATAATGTATAAAATTTGAGCGGAAAAAACGTCTAACTAAATGTAAAAATGAAAACATAACTGCGAAACCTCATCCTAAGACTGTTTGAACGCAGGCAAATACCAAGGAAGTGAAGTCTCTGATCCTAAAAGAAAATCCGCCGACTCAAAGATCCATCGTATCGAAACTAGAAAGGTCTTCTGGCACTGTAAGTAAAATCATTCATAAAGATCCGAAGTTAAAAAAGTTGTTTAAACCTGAAGTTCATCTGCTTTTGCCCCAGCATATTGCCGAAAGAAAAACAAATTGTAGAAAATTCTATGGAAAAACACCTAGCAGCTAAAAACTGGAAATTTGTGGTCACACTCGATGAGGCATGGGTATATTTAAGTGACTGTAATAAAAGAAGATCAATTGCTCAACTGACGGGAATGACCGTACGAAATGGCTTCTCAGTGTGCAGAAAAGTTCCCGAAAGGATTTATGACAGTTGCATGAGTTTGAAATATCGGCAAATTGAAAATCAAATGTTTCAAGTAATGTCAAAATTAACTCTTCTATCAGCAGAATATTTTATAGCCAATTTTTGAAGAAGAAATTCCAGCCTTATATAGAAAGGACACTGATAATGTGGAACTCCATATGGACAAAGCCTCTAATCACACGTCAAAATTAACTGCCGCTTATTTAGAAAAGGAAGAACCAGAAACAGGAATAAAGTGGATTTCATTTAATGAAATACCTGTCAAATCACCCGACGCTTCTCCAATGGAATTTGCTCCTTTGGTTTATTAAAAGGATCCTTAGGAAAGCGGTATCCAAGAACACTGACCGGACTTTGGAAAAGGGTCCAAGAGGTATGTGGTAAAATTGACTTGTCAGTACTAAGAAAAGGTTTACTTTTATGGAAAATTCAAGCAAGAGCTATTTTCAAGAACCATATCTGTCAGATAGAAGCAAATCGTCGCAAAAATACGGCATTAATACATAAAACGTAACTATCAAAATTGTTTCCATTAAGTGCGAACGACCTTCTGTAGTACCTTAAAGGCCTCCTTGTTTAAGGTAGCTGAAACTTATCTTTGTGAACATCGTGAAATTCTGAATATTGACATCGCGAAAGCCTTATTAAGACTTAATGCAACTCCAAGCTAAAGAATAATCGCAGTCTGAATTTTCTTTAGCGGAAAAAAATGTCCTTCAAACTTAAAGCTGCATTGTAGAAATTGTGATCCTTTCATTTGTCATGTTGGACAGATTCAGTCAAAGTTGAAACTATTTTTAAGATGTAGTTTGCCTACGATGAGGAGGTTTAAGGATTATTTGGCAAATTCTAGTAATAAATGTCGTTGTATTTTGTCTGGATGAATAGGTAGGAATTGTAAGGTATGATTTTTACATGGGAAGGGTCTGCTTTGTTTGCAAAATTGCAGGTTAATTATCCCTGAAATTTGCCATAATATCTATAAAACCTTTTCTGAAAAAAAAGGGAAGAGATATTATTCTCATTTGCTTATAGACTATATTTAGTATGTACTTAACCAAAAATGTTCTTTAACCCCTTGACATACGTATTGACCTTTCAGCTGGTGAGTGCCAAATTGTGAATGGTTTGTTTTTACATTCAAGGTTTGAATGTTCTAAGCAGTTTCTATTTATAGCTACACCCTTTCTAATGCAGGTCTGATATTCTGACCCTTATATTCCTTTCCATTCATTGGTAGCCGTGATTTAACCGTGGTAAACCAACGATTATGCTGGATTACAATACAACAAAAGCAGGAGTTGGTGTACTTTATAAAATGTGCAGCTATTACACGATATCCCGCATATCACGAAGATGGACAATCTCATTCTTTTTTAGGTTTTTGGACATAATAGGAATCCATTCGCAAATTGTCATTAGATCTAATAAACCGAACAGTTTCGAAATAAGGCGATGGTATCTGTATTATTTACCCTTTAATTATAAATATATCGTAATATTATAAAAAATTTTATCAAAATTTTTAGAAAATTTTTATGTTCCATGTGGATTTCATTTATCAACTATAGATTTGCTTAAACTTAAACTTTCGTGCGTCTCAGATGTCAGTGTTTACAATAGCATAAGTAACACACGACGTATCCGAGACGTCTTTTGATGTCAAGGGGTTTAAAGACATTCTAAATATAAAATGCTATTTAAAAGGTAATCTATTGTATATATTTTGAATGCATATGTTCATACATTCATTTATTCACATTATTCACTCACTGAGATATGCATATCTACATTAAGCTGTCATAACACTTTTTGATACTCAAAAAAATTAAAGTTTCTGAACTAATCACTCCTCTAATAAAGTATTATCCAAAATCGCTACTACTGCTACTCTTGTGATAGGCTCTAAATGAAAGGAATTTCTATATACTTTATATGGGCAGGCTATTAAAAATTAAAAGATTTGAAATTTGCATATCATAAATTCCTATATCTATGTCCCTATCTATATAATATTGAACGTTTACCCCTATGTATATTGATGCGATAGATTATTTGTTCACTCCTGTCTAAAAATAGGGAGAAAGTAATTGTAAGGCAGTAAAATATTTGCACCCAGGCAGTGGATCATTCAATATTTTCCGAAAGCGAAAATATATATTATTTACTTTGCCCCCTGCCACGGGAAACAAAAAGGCCCTGCCGCGTGGAGCACAATGTCTTCACAGGGAGGAGAGAAGTTAGCGTTATATGTCACTTTGCCTCGCACAAAATATTTTCGATGGAGCGTATATTAGACAGGCAGGAGATATCGGAAATATCATTTTTATCCAAGTCGTGGTCAGCAGCTGATGGCTTTTTGGTTATTGATGTTGGAATGGTATAAAATAAAAGCATACAGCTTATTTCGTGTTTGAGGAACAGAAAGTAAAACAAACGCACCCTATAATATCGATGGAGGTTCGATACAGCGTTAAAGATAAAAACCGGAAAAAATGTTCTTTTTGTATTTTTATTTTCCTTTATACGAAAATGGCAATATTTGTTTTACAAAACGGAGAGATTATACTCTAAAATAAACTTTTAGAACATGGCAGGTAGGAGAATACAGTAAACATAAGTTTAAAACGGAAAAAATTATATATATATATATATATATATATATATATATATATATATATATATATATATATATATATATATATATATAGTGGAACCTCGACGTATCGGTTTCGAAGGGACTGACTGAACTAAACGATGGATCTGGGAAAACGATAGATGCGGGAACATACAAAAAAGTATTAACATACCTAAAAGTTTGATATCCTTAAAATATATTTCCTCGCATACATAAATGCATACATACTTGTAGTGTGATTGAAGATAAAATTACAAAGTTGCACTGAAATCCAAGAAGATAATTATAAATAAGAAATACACGTAGATACAAAGGAATTTTGATTCAAATAAAAGTCTTTAATCTTCGTTTATTTTTTGGCGGTTTGCTCTCCTCAAGTAAACAATATTTTTTTTCTGCGTTGCAAATTGCAGTCTTTTCGGTATCGGTCATTGTGTGAGAGAATAAAGAAGCGGCAGCCGTGAATCGTTTGTAACTAGAACCATTCCATTGCAATGGATGAGGTGCGACATAATACCACCAGGTAGAATACCACATAATATCACCTTCTGGGTGAAACCCTCATACCCCATCAGTGTAGACTGCAGCAATCAGAAACTTCTCCTACCCTAGACCAAACACAAGGGCGCCTCCATCCCAAGGCCAACAGAAAAGCCAGAGAGCAAGAGGAACCGCTCAGGTTGGCTGACTGTGAGTCATTGCTGATAAAAACAGAAATGTTGAATTGTCGAAGAATTTGGAATGAGTTGCTGAAAATAGGATACTGCAGGGGCTAAAGAATTAAGGAACACCAACGACGAACAAATAATGGGGGTTGCACGATAACGCGAATCCAGGCTAAACAGGGGAGAACAAAAATACGAGAGCGTGCATCAAAAATGTTCTGCTCATTGTTTAATTAGAGCGTCATTCTATCTCAAACCAGATATTTATATTTCAGGTTCAGTTATTATGAAAAAACGATCGATCCGATAAATTAATATAAAGCTGCAATATTGTGAACGAATATAGCGGGAAAAAGATGGATCGAGGAACAATCCGATCCATGCGGTCTGTTTTGCTTGTTTTCTACGGACTTTATTCGGGAATGTGTGAAATAAACGATACATACGGTAAAACGATCAATCGGGGAACAATCGATCGAGATTCCCCTGTATATATATATATATATATATATATATATATATATATATATATATATATATATATATATATATATATATATATATATGTATATATATATATATATATATATATATATATATGTATATATATATATATGTATGTATCTATATATATATATATGTATGTATATATATATATGTATGTATGTATATATATATATGTATGTATATATATATATATGTATGTATGCATGTATATATATATATATATGTATGTATGCATGTATATATATATATATATATATGTATATATATATATATATGTATGTATGTATATATATATATATATATATATATATATATATATATATATATATATATATATATCTATATATATATATATATATATATATGTATATATATATATATATATATATATATATATATGTATATATAATTGATAATAGCTTGAGTCTAATTAGAAAACTACAAACATTAGATAATTGTAAAACAATAGTAACTTATGATTTTAAACATTTATTCAATAATATCAATATAAATGATTTAAATAGAGTAATTATAAAGTTAGTACAAAATAATATTCAATACTTAAGCAACGAAATTAATCTTACTCTTATCAATATGCTTCTAGATTTTGTAACTAAACATAATTATATAGTACATAATAATAGTTATACTTACAGACCAAAGGTGTACCACAAGGTGGAAATGCTTGACGTATGCTAGCCAATTTATACTTACATTATTTTGAAATTAATAATATAGATAATAGCAATTACAATATATTTAGATATATTGATGATATAATAGTAATAAATAAAAGTAATAATTATATAGACTTAAATTTTAACCCTCCTAATCTGGAACTAATACAAAGTAGCCAAAATAATATTAATGTAAACTTTTTAGATATTAACATTACATTAAATTCTCATAGCAATTTTACTTTTGACTTATCCGACAAAACATCAGACTATGATTTTAATATTGTTAAATTTCAAAATTACCTAACCTGTTTACATAAATCTGTTTTCAATAACATTATTCTAAATCAGCTAGTACGTATAAATAGGCTTTGTTCTAAAGAAAATAGGAATAAGCATATTTTAGACTAGATAGCTGTGCGAACACGTAATTATTACCCCGATAGTCTTTTCAAGCACAAAATTGGTTGTTTTAGATTTAATAAATAGTTTGTTCTGTTGCAACTAATAAGTAAATCAAAATAATATGTTTAATTACAGTAAATAACTACTAAAAATAAAATAAATAGTTAAAATTAAAATATTAAAATTAATATCTGAAGTAAAAATAAAAATAAAATAAAGTAATAATAAATTACTCTTAGTAATAACAATAAAAAACTAATTTAATCTAGGTATAATTGTCCTAAAACACAGTCGCCATAGTAGGTCAGTTTTTGTGTTTTCATTTTGCTCCTTGGTTCAATTGCTTGGTTGCTCCTTGGTGCTTCTTTTTAGTTTTTGTGAGGTGCCTGTCCACTGCAGAAACACAAATTTGATTGTATGAGAGGGATTGTGCAATCACTACATTTGTACTGACGTATAGAAAAGTGATCACTCAATTAACCTTATTATATCTGACAAGTCTTCCTCTAGCCGTTATAATGTTCCTTATGAAAATTGATATAATCTTCTAATGTTCGAGTGAACACATGGAACTTTTCTATAGAAGTTTTATTTTAAATTTCTAATGCAGAAACCTGTAGACGAAGTCCTTAGGTATTGACCGGTCTAAATTAACCAACCAACTGAAACATGTTTTTATTGATGACCGCCATAGCATCCTACGACTGTCGAATGTTGCTGGTTAGTTGATGTCCGATCCTCCCTGTGATATCAAAACTTAGTTTAACCAGGTTTAGTGACTCCTGGAGGAGTCTGAGAAGAGTCCTCCAGGTACAGCTTACTGCTCTATATTCACCGAGACACCAAACGAGCCTTTTGGCATGCGCCATTCCTGTTTTGAAAAACACCATCAGTCTAGTTAAAGGTGAAAATGCAACATGCAGGAAGGTATTTAAACGTATCAGGGGACCTATTATTTCTCATGACAAAATTTTCATGAAAATTTCAGAAATATTCAAGCAATACCGTAACATGGGGTGCGTTTGAAAGATTTGTAACATGGGGTGATATTGAAAGTATACTTTGAAAGATTTTTTGCAGTACTGGAGGACATCAAAGATTTTCTTTCAACTAGTGATCAAAGATTAGCAAGTGAGCATTTAGGATTCCTCCTTGACGTTGAAAACGTGGCAACCATCGCATTTTTGACTAATCTTTTTAGGTACCTGAATCTTCTAAACCTCAAACTACAAGGCAAACTAAAATTGTGTGATAACTCATTTCAGAAGTAAAGAGTTTTTCAAAAAAGAATGACCTCTTCTCCGAAGATATTTGCTGAGAACGTTTACAATTTCTACACATTAAGTCAGTATGTGACAATAATGAGGGCATTGACATTAGCCAATTCGAAAAAATTTGGGAAAAAACTTAAATCTGAATTTCAAGTAAGATTTACTGACTTCAGAAAATTCCCTCTCATAAAAAAATTGAGAACGTTGTGCAGCTGGTTAACAACTGTTTTTCACTTATGCCCAATGGTGTATGGTCCAGTGAAGGGGGAGATGTTTTCAAGACCTACAAATTTGTCCTATAGTTGGAAATAATAGAATTCCAAGAAGATGTTGTGTTAAAGGACATCTATGCTCAAGTTCCAAATACTATAGAGAGTAGCCAATTTTGGATTAAAAATGTGCGTGAAAAAAAGTATCCAGAACTAAAGCATTAGCCATAACATTGTGTATCATTTTTGGCTAAACTTATGTGTGTGAAGCAGCATTCTCAAAAGTGAACTTCATTACGAACCAGTAGAGATCTCGACTCACAGATGACCACATTAAAAGGATGATAAGAATCAGACGCTCGAAAATGACCCCAAATTTCAAGCAGGTTGTTCAAAATAAAACGTGCCATTTTCCCCATTGAACATTAACCACGATGAACTTTTTCAGAAGTCTTTTTTAATTTATATGTACTTTAAATTGATTTTCTTGTATTCTAAATATTATAATAAAAAAAATTGATTTGATATGTAAGCTTTTCATTTCACTGGTGTCCATTGTGTTTTACTCGTACGATAACATCTGATTCCGAAGAAAATTTTTACTAAGCAAAGCCAGTAGCTTTGGTAAGTAGACTAGTTGGTAACACGGTAGAAGGAGGCGGTAGGATTTGGAGGGGGGGGGAGCGCAAGTTTTCTGGACCACGAAAGTTTGACAATGTTTTGAAACGGACCTACAGGAAACATAATTGGTGACACCTGGTATATACAAACAAAATACAATATATTTTAAATGCTATAACTGGTTGTTTTGGTTTAGTGAATGTTCATAAAGAATCGCATCCTTTTGGCAATTGATTGACCAGAAAAATGAAAAATTCTACTCTGCTACTATACATAGTTTTCAACAATGACTATATTGAAAATAGAAAGTCCTTTATACAATACATATGCAAAATTTCCACATATTAAGAGTGCAAAATTGCCCTAGGGAATATTTAACTTCCTAGAATTTCCGTCGATTGAATCCTCAGACATGCAGATGGAAAAATTGAAAATATATAACAGCGCTTATATAGTATATATATATATATATATATATATATATATATATATATATATATATATAAATATTTATCTCTACGAGAAAAGCTATTTGCTTTCCAACAGATATGAGATTCCCGCTTTCTTTTTGCCTTTGTATGTCTCATAATATTTGCTTAATTTCCGGTTACTACAATTTTCTAATACATTATTCTGGTAGAGCAACTATTTTGGGCATGAATCGCAGTATTGTTATGCCGTATTCGAGAGCACCGTGTTCTTGTATACGCATGTAAAATCATTCCTCGCATTTATCATTCTGACAGCATCATATGAATTCAAAATATGATTGCTAACATTTCATATGAGTGAGCAGTGGCGTGATTATGACCAGGCATGATATCAACGTCTTTTTAATATCGATGTATACTTTCTTTTAATAAGTAAAATATATTTTATTTATTGTGAGACTACTTAAATTATTCCAGAATAAGGTGCGTTCATTTTAGAATTTTTGTAGTATTTTTCCTTCATGTTATAAAATGCAATGATTAAAGTACGAGAAATCTAGTAACATTTTAACCTTTAAAATTTTGAAATTTTGAAAGAGCGAATTAAAATTATGGCTGAATTTTTAAATTTAATTTTTCGGATCCTTTATTGATAGAAAAATCTGTACGGTTTAAAACTATACTCTGGTCCCAAATTTTTATTTAAGCTTATCGAACACGTTTTCACACGCTCGTCGTGATGCAATTTAAATATGTTTTTATATCAAACCCCCCAGCATGCCAATTTGGATATAAAGCTTTATTTACATCCTAAACAAGCAATTTAAATGTATGAAAACACGTTGTCCCCACCCCCCCTCCGTAACTTCATGTATGCAAAAGCTGGCTTTCGCTAACAAATGTAATAACAGAGATAGATTTTAAACATCGGTTCCAAATTCACACAGAGCATGGAACCATTGAAAAAGACAGGGACTTAAAGGTTTTCTAATATGTTATTATTACTTTTAAATAATAATTACCAAATTAAACTAATGGGGAAAATGCCAATTCATAACAAGGTTTAGACAACCAAAATGCATTCTGTACAGTACATTATTATTCATTTCAAAGGAATTTTAATAATCTCATGAATTAAATTCTTAAAATTCCTCATGAATGGAACTTTATAAAATTATCTTACAAAGAATAATCTGAGGAATTAAATTCGTAGTTTTTGAATGATATCATCATAAATATACCTTATGAATGGTATATAATAAAAAATAAACCTTCTCATGAATTAAATAAATTTGTAATGAATTTGAGAATGAATTTATAAAGTTTATATGCTAGCTTCATAAAAATACCTTTGCCTTACTAGGAATAATCTCATGAATTAAATTCGTAAATTTTAAATGGTATTATCGTAAAAATAGCACCTCATGAATGGCCCATTATAAAAATACCTTACAAAGAATAATTTTATGAATTAACTTAGTCTTTTGATATACATTTCAAACACATCTATCCATAGGCCATAACTTTTGTATTAGGATTTAGGTAGCTTTGATTCCGGAACATGCGCAGTTGCTTTAAAATACGCAAAAGAAAGTAAATTTGAATGTGGGGTAGAACATTTAGTCGTTACTCAAATGCTATATTCTCGATATCATTTATGTAAAACATAATGCATAGAAAGAACTTATCGAAATCTTTACAACTCTAACAGATGTTCTTATCTCCTTCACTTAAAGTATATTTCCTTCAGTTTTAAGCAGATATAGCACAATTTCAAAAGAATCCGAAGAAAATATTTAAAATTGTATAATTGCATAAACATTTTCAAAACGTCAATCGGAGCCATAAGTTTTCAATTTGCATTTATGTAACTCATCTAACGTTCAATTAATCTGTATGACTTTATTTGTAGGAATTTTAGAGACAATATTTCTACTTAGTGAACCGAGATAAATCACAATGTATATAGCAACACGAACGTGCTATATACATTGTGAAAGTAAACTCAGGGCTGAAACTTGAAACACATTTATATCAGATATTACAAAACAGAAATTTTGTATATTATTAAGTTTTATTAATTCTGTGGCACAGAAAAACCCGCTTTTACAGATTTCCCAATTTTGAAATCTAATATTTTAGTAAATGTAAGAAATGTTAAACATAATTCTTCAAACAATAAATTTTTACTCTCTGCAAAAATTCTTTAAAAAATTCTTTATAATTTTAAATTGTAGAATAATAACTGAAATAAATTTTATGCAAGTGTAATCCATATTGATGTGCCCCCATCTGAAAGAAATTTAAATATATTTTGGGTTCCAGAACCTGCAATTAATCAATCTGGAAGTAGCATCGTATTTAAAGTTTTTGAATCCCAACTAAGGTGCAAAATAATTTTTCTCCTGAACTATAGTAGAAAATATGAGGTTTTGAAGAAAGATATTTTGTTACTCATCCGAACTCTCTGAGATGGATTTCTGCTAAGCCTTCCAAAAATGTTAATCCTAACCTAAGGAGAATTATAACAATATTAAAATGATAGGTAGGAAAATGATGAATCGGTTGCATATGTAATATGGATAAGTGAAAAAATATTGTGCAATGTGCAGGCTAAGCGTCTTATAAATCTCTATTATATAAATTAATTTTAAAATATCTAGTGATGCACTTTTACGTACTTTTTCTTTCTCAGCAGACTGCACTCTCAGCAGACTGTAGTTAAGATATATTATAAACTATCATAACTAAAAGGAAATATTTTATGAGTGTAATATATCAGATGTATATTTTCCTGAGTGTTTATAATGCATTATTTTCTTTTCAGATAAAATGTTTTAAGAAAATGATAGACACATAACTGTTATAATAGTAGTTATATAACACCAAAATTTTCATTTTTTCAACTCACTATCCAAACTATACTATTTTTGGTTTTGCACCGACGTGGAACATCATAATAATATTTTAAATACAAAGACTTCCTTTTTTTCTATTTACTTCAAAAAGACAAATCGTATTTTTCATGAACCTAAATATTAATTCGGATTTTGTAGTGTAATATATTTAATCATAGAGCAAGAAGATGATAAACAAATTATGCTCATTGCTTTCACGTAACAAATTAATAAAATTTTAATGAGCTGGAAACAAATTCATCAAATATAAATGAAAAATTCTCTAAAGGAGAAAGCATGAATAGTTTATTGTCATAAATTATGCATACAGCACACTGAAATACGTAACTTAATATGGAAGTCCCTTAAATTGTTAGCTTTAAGCCTATGAGTTATATGGCTGTTTACATTCTGAAAATCACTTTTCTATGTTTTCTTCTTCACTCATTCTTTCTAGTACGAATTTCACTGGTTATTCACTATTACGAATTTCACTGGTCAGCAACAAAGTAATGATGCTGCAAGAATAACAATACTCGCCTGGAACAACAGTTCAGTTTTCAGAAAACTAACAGAATACAGTTGTCTAAGTGAAATATCTATATATATAAAACGCGTAGGTATGCGGCACAAAAATCGGCGATATTTCTACACTCCGAATGGCAACGGCTGTTACTACCAGATGCAAACATTAGTGGCCGTCCGCAATTTGCAACTGCGTGTCAACATGGATTTACCCACTGAAAACAAGAATGCTCGAAAGCGAGTTGCACGATCAAGTGAAAATTGGGAATAGTCTCAAAAAAGAAAACGAAGAAATAATTCATTAAGAGAGAGACGTGAAAGAAAAATAATGAATGATCGCGAGGTTAGGCTTAACCGTCGCCAGCATAACAACAACCGATAGCCAGTAATAACTAATTTTCTACACTTTTTTTGTACTTGCTCAATTGTTACTCCATTTTTTAAATGAAGAAATTTTCCCAACAATTTATTATTTGATATGATTAAGTGTAGGTATCTGAATTGGGAACAATAGTACATACAAAGTGTGATGTAATTCACACTGTATTTTAGTACTTGCTGAATTTTTCTCCATTTTTTAAGCAGAAAAAAATTTCCCCAACAATTTCTTAGTAATGATAAAGTGTCGATATCTTAATTTAAAAAAATAGTACATACAGAAAAGCATGTAATTTTTAAGATCTTTGTTGTTGGGTTTCTCAGTCTTATCTTTAACTCTGTTCTGGAGTGATGGAAATTCATTTTTTTTTAATCACGATGTTTTAGAATCAGCCGTATAGAGAATTTAGCAACGATTATAAATTTTTGGCTGAGCTCCCATTACCCCTTAACAAAGTATATTTATGATGACAGGTAATGGTAACATTCCTTACATATGTTATTTCAGTTGAATTGCTTTACAAAAGAAAATATAAAACTAAAAGAGACCATGCTGGTCGCGCAGTGGCTAGTTTATATATATTAGTTGTTATGTTTATATACCTGATACCCATCCCCAATTTCAGATCATTCTGTAGATCTCTTAGCATCGCATTTTGATGCCTTTGAAAATATTGAGTACTTCTGTGCCCATTTTCTGCGTCATCAAGCGTAATAAAAGCTGTGTACATCAACGGAATGCGTATGAATCCGTATGGCTGGGGGATTTTGCCAAAAACCAAGATAAGTTTCGTTATCTGGGGATATAGTGTTATCATGCTGAAGTGGACATTCCCTTCACATGTTCTTTACTAATAACTAATAACATAATTGGCCAGAATAATTAGTTCTTCCACTCATAAAACTTATTTTACCTAAGTAATAACGTAATCTCAAAAATCCTGTCTAGGACGGATATGGACACGTTAAATCCCTAAACTTGAAAATACATCTTTGAAATCGGTGAGGGTGGAAGAGGGTACGACCCCTCCAGATGTTACCCCTGGGGAAATTGAAGTGGCATCTGACTAAATCGGACTCCAACCCTTGTGGTTCTATTCTAAAAAGGAACCGCAACCATCAGCCCTCTATCTTATATGAACCCGGTCTGAAATACTTCTGGCCAGGAGGGAATGAGGATCAACAACAACGTTATAATATAGATCGTTACCTGCGTGATGATACATCAACCAATCATCCAACTGATGAGTTGGTATACAGTATAATCTTGGGTACTTTAATTGCATGACTGTCAGTCATAAAATATTATTTGGTGTTTCAACCAATATATATACATATAATCAGTGCACTGCTGTTCCTGAATTAAATCATGGGTTTGTTCAAATATTTTGTTCAAAAATGAGTTTGGTAGCACAAAATAGTTTCTTTGCGAGTGAGTTTACTGTGACGATAAGACTTTTACGTAAGGACAGTTTTACGTAAATAAAATTTATCTGATTTCGTTTATACTTTATTCCTGTTCTCTTGTAAACATGAGAGAGTTCGTCTTAAACCGAGAAAGTGGCTGGAAAAACATTTCGTGAACAATGGTAAAGTCATTGAAGTTGATGATGATTAGACTCATTTTATACATAATGATGATATGGAAAGCGACGTAATGTTTTCTTTTGCAAGCTTAATGTTCCCACTTGAAAAAAAAAGAAAATGTTTTATGTAGAGAAGAATTTAGATTTTTTGTAAAATACCTATTGCAGTTTATGCATTTACTGTAAATCGGGACTGTATTGTTGGGGTTAAGATACACTTGAGGTATACCCTATTTCAAAATACTGATTTTCCCGTGATTATATGCGTTCAATATACGCATGTATAAAATATACTCATAAATCTTTTTAAAAACCCAGCCTTATAGATATAAATTATATTTTTTAGCTATCGTAATTCGTTCCGTGATAACGTTATAAACATCGTTCATATACCTTCATTTCATATAGAATTCTTAAAGTTTATGATATTTATGTGATATTCGCACTTAATTAAGATTACGTAGAAATATACAAGGGATAGAACTTTAATAGTGGCAACACTGTTGTAGAGCTCGCACGCAGCAGAACCCGGGAAAGCAGCTTACACCACACGTACGTCACATACCTTCCATAGCTCAGAGCGAATACGCTCTCCCCACAAATATCACACTTCTGCACAGTGACAGGGTTAACACAGCCATGTTTTAGTTAGCAGTCTATCGTACGAAATAATTTGTTGCATCGCAGTGATCGAAGGAAAATGCTTTTGCGCTCACTGTGGCTCATGTGTTTGGTCGCTGGGGCTGTGAAGTACTCTACCATCCCCCATATTCCCCCGACTTAAGTCCCTGTGACTTTGATCTCATCCCCAAGATAAAGGAACCGCCCCGTGGATTCCACCAGAGATTCTGCAGGCTTTAGACTGCTCCATTCGGAGGATCAACAGATCAGGTGCTGTTAACGGCATCCTTCAGCTTCCAGAATGTTAGCAACGGTTGCTAAACAATGCTGGTTACTACTTTGAAAGGCTATAAAAGTTTCACTGTTGTATCTCTTAAGTATACTTTGTACATACATAGTTGCCACTTTAAAAAGTTCCATTCTATATATTATTACTTCCACTATGGAACATTAAAATTTACTGTCTATGTTTTTTTGTTTTTTTTTCTTTTAGGAGACAAAGGACTGACACGAATACTGTCAAGTTTTAAATGTTGTCGTGTCTTTTCGTATTTTAAAATAAAATTGCATTAAAAGTGAAATAAGACTTTCTCACGGATGTAAAATGCTTTTCAAATGATTGAAAAAATGTTAGCTATAATTTAATATTATATTTGAGGTAGTAATAAAAATAGAGAGGAAATTTTTATTTAAAACCTTAGCCGAAAAAGATTAATAACTTACGTGATTTGTATTTTGTTTCCGAAAAAGGATCTATTTAGGAATTCAGCACTTAAGGATTTATGTCCTAACAAATCCCCCCACTAAATTCTAATCATCTCCAGTCAGACTGAAATTCCTTCCAAAATATGATATCAAACTGACCCTCGAAGGCTAACGAAAATATAAAAGTATCGTAATAATAATTTCACCGACAAAGAAAAAAAAACTATATTTGCTCGAAAATCAATGACAAAATACACTGTTTTACGATTCAAATTTATTTTCTGTGTTGTCTCGCAAAAAAAGCATTTTAATACAATTTTTGGAGAGGGAATACGCATTTCAATTTGGCCAAATACGACGTCTGAATTTTTACCTCGTATGCTCGCTCCCCCGCTTTGTGTCACGTACTCTGTTTAAATTGGATAACTGTTAAAAGTCAAAATACTCTTATTAGATTTAGATACGCCATAAGGAAAGATGTATTAAAGATGTCAATCGACCTCTCGGGAAATTGGAGATTTGGAGAACACAGCACGATATTTTATGGATCGATATTGTTAAAAGACAAAGGGAAATATTTGATCATTGTTTCCGTCTCACTGCACTTAAGAATTAAGCGATTTATAAGCATTTCCAACTACAGAAATACTGATCATGTTTCGAAATGTGTATTTATTAATATTGTGCTGGGAAGAATGTTAGGCTGATATGCAGTTGAATTTTGGAGTGCTCTACATTGTTTTCTACATTTTCTGAACAAAACATAACTGGCTGTTGAATTATGATTCATATAATATTCGGAACAGTTAGATGGTAAAATAATGCCTTTGGAGACCCCAAGTGAAGCAGAGTGTCGTTATGAATAAATTTTTCGTATTTCCTTCACAGAGCCTATATCATTTTGCCTATAGCATTTTATCAAAAACAATGCTTTAAAAGTGACGCTGCTTCAAATGTGCCAGATTTTTCAATAGAATTGAGATCAAATTTATACACATCATTGAAAACAGTGTTAATTCATTCTATATCTTATAGCGTAAACGATATCAAAATCTCTGAAAGATACCCTCTGTAAACGAAATGCTCCTTCAGGGTAAAAAATGCGTTTCAGTGTGTAATGTTTCTGTGACCGGGTTTACTTGTTTCTCATACCTTACTTTTGTATCTAGAATATATTTTCTTACCTGTCTAATTACAATTCTGTTTTTGCAATATGCTCGAAAAGAGTATTTCATTTTGATGGCGCGGTGGGCCAGTTGACAAAGGCAGCGAGCCAGTGACCTAAACGTCTCTGGTTCGATGCTGGCCGCTGACAAATCCACCGCCGTGTACGGTAAATGACAGCTGAGCACGTAAAATCTGTTGTAGCTGCAAATTCCTCCAAGTTCTCAAATTTACCTCTGGGGGTGCTGGGTAAAGTGTATCGGTCTCGGCACTTGTCTCGGTTCTAAATTACGGGATCGGCCTGTACGGGGTAATACTGGCCACATTTACGGTGCCCCTTTCAGTGAATGGTCAGTAGTCTCGCCGTATGAATTAGGGCGTCTGTCCGCATTCGATGTTGACAACAACTGGTTGAAATCTGCGAGACGTTGTAAGTGTGGTAATTCATATTCAGGGCGAATGTTTAATCTACAATAGCCTCCGCATCATCAACAACTGTACTTCATTTTTGAAGGGTAGAAATGAGATGACAAAAGCAAAGTTTAGTCCAGCATAGAGGAATGAAATCACTACTTATGAAACCACTTATTTCAACTTGTAAATTTTATTTCAACTTGTAAATTTTTGCCTTTTATAACAAGTACCAGAAAAAACTCGAAGCGGATACAAGCACTTAAAACAGGGGTAGGCAGACTTTTTCATGGTACGGGCTACTTCTAATTTTTTTTCTAGGTGTTGCGGTCCACCCAGTGGCGTAGGTGTGGTGAGCTAAAAAAAAAGGTCTACAATATTTATTATAATTTAATAATAAATACGGAATATGTACTTACCTACATAACTACAATAAAAAACTCGGTGTCTATGGCGTTGGTGTTCTATAAATATGATTCTTTTAGTATGCATGTCTTAGGTCTTTGTAAAGGCGGTCAACCCAAAATGTCTTGGTGGTCCACCGGTCGATTGCGATCGACTTAACGCCCACCTCTGACTTAAAACGTTACAAACTACACAGCCTTTTTGGGAGGTAAACCGCAAAACACGTGGACTGGACTTTGGGTGGTCTGAAGGTGGCTCAAGGAAGGCGTGCATGGGTTATGGGATTATCCAATCAAAGAAATGAAAATTGATGCTAAGTCGTGGATTTTTGAAAGCTTTCCTGAATGGTTTAGGAGTCATGAGAAGGTGTGGAGATTGTTGTGAAAAAATAAAATAAATAGAAGACGAGTTTTTTCGGGGATTCACTTCTGCATGAGGGCCCGGGTTCCCTTTTCCCCGGTTCTTAGCATCGCAGGTGATGAAGTATGGTTATTGCAACTATCGAGGAACAATTGATCTTGCCTGGGGAGTTTCCCAAAGAAAGATGTCGTTTAGCGGAGCAAAAACTCGGGTGATGCGTCCAGATATGAGAGCCTCCTGATCCTGAGACTAAAATTTGTTTTTGCTGATGACAAAAATCTGGTTGCTGCCTTCACCGAAAAATAAGGTGAGAATAGAGGTGGAGAGAATTGCGACTTCAAGATGGAGTGCCAATTTGAGTCGTCCGGAGAGGAAAGGAGCGGAAGAAGCAGACGAAAGATGCCTACAACAGTATAAAGATTTTGAGTGTATTATACCCGAGAAAGAAGAAAGGAGATCCCAAGCCCGATGATGAGATCGTCACCCGTGTTCCAGTGCGGTTAGCAACCAATCGAGTGAGTGCCAAATCATTTGTCTTGTTCAGACCCAACCTCGAATTTTTTAATGATTAAGTGCGGGATAAATGTTTGTTCGGTTTTAGAACATAGATTTTTGAGAGATAGTAAGTCTTTGACATAGGTAGAATAAATAAATTTATGCTCCCTGAATCCAAATGGTGTAGGGTTATTTATTTACATGTCATTAAATGTGAGTTGGGGAGAAATGCTAAAAGATTAGAAATATGAGTAAACTGTGTACTAAATTTTGTTGATATCATTATTGTTTTAAATTGTAAATAGTAGTGTTGTAAATAAATTAGTTTTTTTTATATATGAAATTTTAGTCAGTTATCCTTGTGTTTGTAGTTGATCTAAAGGAAGGTTTAGAAGCAAAGTTTGTTTGACCTGTTCGTTTGCCAAATTGTCTTGAGCTTTGGGTTGTATTCAACCAAATAAATCTTAAAACACAACGCACCCAAATAATTTCTAAAAATAAAATAATTTGTACTAACCAAAATAATTTACGAATCACACCCAAAATAAATATTTAAGACAGGCAAAAAGACAATGGTGACAGAAATGTATTGGATAGAAGGGTGATTGAATAGAAAAATGACATGTCAATTGTATCTATAACTGAATTGTATAGCTCAAACTATTCCCTTTTCTGTTGCTTTTTGAAGCAACCTTATATGACTGAAATAAAACTCTTATAATTCAAATAAAGTCCTCAATATATCACTCATCCTGAAAAGCAAGTGAAGTGAAGTGAACTAACGAGACTTTATCCAAATATCAATTTAATCTTGTTCTTCCCCGATTCGTAAGTCTTTATACATTATAGAAAGTTATAGTAATAAGCAAATAAGCATACATGAATACGAAATACATGTATTGAACGTTTTCATAAACCTTAACTGGAGATTACATAATTAAGAAAATATATAATATTTAACGTTATAAAAATTCTATTAATATTTACTCTAGTTCGAGATTCCGCAGGCCATAAAAATATATTTATATTTCATACAGAAAGTATAGTATTTTTATTGTTTAGAATTTTAATATCGAGTTTTTATCAACGAAGTCTAGGTCGAATTTTGTACAAAATATAAATCAGTTATTTCTATTATTCAAATTGATTTAATTTCAATACATTTCTTTGCAGACAGTATACTGTTGAGCTCTATAATTAGATTATATATGTATTTTATATATATTAGTAGAATACTGGTTACGATCCAATTTTTCTCAGTATTAACGCCTATAAATAAATTATGTAAGACATGAGGAATGTACATATTATATATTAATTAAATATCTTGCTAACTAATATGATAAATACTGACAGTTCAATTTTGTTACTAATACAGTATTCACATAATTTTTGGACTAATACGGAAATATGTCGAAGGTATATCTCTAGTTTTCATTAGTTAGAAATTTCTTGCTCTCTGAGAGAAAGCTCGCGATGTATTGATGGAGAATCTATGATACGTTTTGAAAAGATTTTAACTATTCCACATGAAATTTATCCTAATACAATTTCATACTAAAAAAAAGCGTTATTAAATGGAATCGAATTTCTTATATCCATTTGTTTGATGAATGACGAAGTTATAAATAGAAATTTGTTGTATTCAGATAGAATAATTTAAGATTTCTTGTTACATTGAACACCTATCCAATTCTGATTATTCGACGCTTCTGTTTTTTAATTTTGTAGTTTTTATTTTTTACGATAAGGAAAATTAATACCTTTCAGTATAAATTCTCTGACATGTTTCGCAGTTAAACAATGAACACTGTGATATGGATTAAAATAATTTATTTAGTGAAATAGATATTAATAAACAATATTATATTACACTGTTTATTGTAAATTGGATATCGTTAAGAGTTCCTCCCCTACCCCTCATTTTCTCTCTTGTGCTTCGTATTCCTTAAAAACCAAGTCTGGTAACCGGTATTTTTTATATAATATAGTGTATGTATTATTCAACTGTCAGGTAGCAGTAATGAAGCTAAGGGCATTGTGCTTATAGGGGGAACAGAGTAAATTGTCAAACCTTGCAGACCTTGCAAAAAGGGCAAATTGTTGCAGCGCGTTTAAAGTGGAGTATCTTTTACTGCAACCCCCAGGCTAATGGGTGTTTTTCAAGCTATGGTATCGAAAGTCATGATAGCATACAGAGTGTAAGGAAAAACATCCTTTGCCAAACAGAATAGTGGACGAAAGGGAGAGCTGAGTGAAAGAGCGGACGAGGTATTGAAGCGGATTGTGACACAAAGAAAGAAAACGACTGCAACTAAAATGACCGAAGAGCTCAATAGGCATCTGCATGTTCCAGTATCAACCATTAGAGGTAGAAGGGAACTTCACAAACAAAGTATTTACGGAAGAGTAATTATTCTCAAGCCACTTGTAATAGATGCCAATACAAAATATCGTCCGCAATGGTGCCACGAGCACAAATTCTGGTAGAGTAATATGTCTAAAAATGACATTTGGTCCAACGAATCATTGTTAACATTGTTCCTCGTAACAGAACGTGCGTATGTCTGGAGAACACTTACACAAGCGTAAAATTCTGGCCGTCTCATCTCAACTGTCAATCATGGAAGTATATCTGTCAGGGTTTGGGATGGCATCTCAGGATTTTCTTTAGGCTCTATTGTAAACCTAAAAGGGAGATTGAATGAGAAGGAATGTGTCGAAATTTTATCTCACTAGTTCACCCTATATTGAAAACATTGTATCTTGCAGGAGATCTCGTTCTCCGGTATGTTAATCCCCCTATACATACAGCTAAATAAATCAAGTATTGGTTTGAAGAGCATGAAATAGAAGTCAAATATCTTATCTTGCTCTGTACAACTCCCCCGACCACATATCATCCAACCACTGTGATCTGTAAAGCGGATAGAGCCAGGTATCGATATACACTACAGAATCTCTAAAGGAACTTTCATGATATTTCCCAGAAGAATCGTATAATATAATCTTAACCACTATTATGACATATAATTCAATTATAAGGTGAATTAGGTAGTACTACATGACAAATGTGATCCTTTGCCGTATTAATAAAGGTTTTCATGATATTTCTTAGTGTTTCCATTATTTTGATAACCAACTATATATACACTGTCACAACAAAATATATGCACCCAGAAGGAAACGAGCTACTATCACGAAACTAAACATGTAAGTAGTGTATGAGGAGATAAGCAAATAATTACAAATTTAGAAGAACAGACCGTTTTATTAAAAAGATACAGCATGAAAAAGGTTACAAATCAGTAAGTAGTAAATCCCCCTCTGGCAGCTATACAAGCCGAAACACGGTGTGGAATCGAATCAATGATGGCACATATGATCTCCTGCGGAAGATCATGCAATAATCTTTGCAAGTAGGCAGTTCATTCACCAGTATTCCGGGACGTCTGCAGTTGCCTTCCAAGCACGTCCCAGACGTGATCTATTGGCAAGAGGTTTGGTGAACTGGCAGGCCATGGGAGTACGTCATATCCTTGAACATATTATTGGGAGAATCGCACAGTATGCGGATGAGCGTTGTCTTGCTGATAAATGGCACCTGGGCGACTTGTTAGCATAGGCAATACAACTGGCGTTAAAATCTCGTCCACGGAACTGCGTGCCATTAAAGTGCATTGAAGGACGACTGGAAATGATCGTGTGTCCCAACAAATCGCTCCCCATACTGTCACACCTTGTGTAATCGCCGTATGCCTCTCGAAAACCAATGCCGGATCGGACCGGTGGCTTGGCCGCCTCCACACGCGTATGTTCTGGTCATCAGCATTGAGACTGTATCGAGATTAATCGCTGAAGATCACACGCCTCCAATCGGTCACACTCCAGCTTGCCCGAGGTCGGCAAAAATCCAATCGACACCGCCTATAATGTGGGGTCAGTGGTAGGAGTCTGAATGGACGTCGGCTCCTTATACTTGCGTCGGACAGTCGCCTCCGAATGGTTTTCCTTAATACCACCGCATGTTTGGAAGGTGGTAAATGGTGTCGAACCGATTCTAGCGAAGTTGTTGGGGCTGACGTGGCCGCTCTTATTGATATCGCGATCCTCGCGGGCATTTGTGTTCCTGGAACGCCTTGATCATCCGTGACGGTAGACTATCCCTTCTGTGATCCATTGTTGCCAACACCGAGCAACTAGTATATCGCTCCGACAGAGGTGGTGGGCCGATACGCCTGTTCGACCAACCTGCTTCTCTGAGGCCTACTATATGCCCCTTCTCAAAGTCCGACAATTGTTCGTACTGTCACCGGTTACGTCTCAGAGGCATCTCTAGTCACAATACCGTCCATCCAAGTCAACAAATTTGTTTGAATACCCCTATGACACGAGCAATCATGCTTTTAAACTCTCTCAGCTGCGCATCTCATATGCGCATAGCGCGCTTACCCTCGTCTCATTGGCGTTGAAATTTTAATATCATATCTCTTGCCAGACTACATTCCTGCCAACTTTCGTGATAGTAGCTCGATTTCTTCTGGAGGCATATACACTCTTTCATAAAAAATATATTCGTGATAGTAGCTCGTTCCAGAAGGAAACGAGCTACTATCACGAAACTTATCATGTATGTAGTGTATGAAGAGATAAGCAAATGATTACAAATTCAGAAGAACAGACATTTTATTAAGAAGATAAAGCACGAAAAATGTTACAAATCAATAAGTAGTAAATTCACCCCTGGCAACTACACAAGCCAAAACACGGTGTGGCATCGAATCAATGAGGTCCCCTATGACCTCCTGCGGAAGATCATGCAATAATCTTTGCAACTGGGCGGTTAATACAACAGTATTTCGGGACGGCTGCAGTTGCCTTCCAAGGACGTCCCAGACGTGCTCTATTGGGGAAAGGTCTGGTGATCTGGCAGGCCATGGGAGTACGTCATATCCTTGAAGACATTGTTTGGAGAGTCGCGCAGTATGTGGACGAGCGTTGTCTTGCTGATAAATGGAACCTGAGCGACTTGATAGCATAGGCAGTACAACTGGCGTTAAAATCTCGTCCACGTAGCTGCATGCCGTCAAAGTGCGTTGAAGGACGACTAGAGGTGATCTTGTGCTTCAACAAATCCGAATTGTTTCCCTTGATACCACCGGATGTCTCGAAGGTGGTAAATGGCGTAGAACCGATTCTAGCGACATTGTTGTCGCGGACGTGGCCGCTCGTATGATTGCGTGATCCTCGCGCGCATTTTTATTCCTGGGACGCACCGACTCTAGAACAGGGGTTTCCAACTGGCGGCCCGGGGGGAGCATGCGGCCCGCGGTGCCTTTTTTTGTGGCCCGCGAAGACTTCTAGGAAAATAATTTGCAGCATCAATTTAGATATTCTCAGTTAACGAAAAATGATTTTGTAAAAATCTTTATTGTTTTCAAATGCTGTTCATTTAAAAAAAACATTGATTTTCCTCGAATTTCATGAAAAGTAGGGTGTCCACTCATGATCTATTTCATAACCCCCCCCACTTCTTATTTGGCATTTTTTGTGTATGTCTGTGCAATTTAACGAAAGTTGGCCAGTTATAATCAAGGTCGTTGTTGGAGGTTCATCCTCGAATTTTTAAAATATTCATAGTACATACTACTATACACAAATCCTCCAAATCCCCCTCCCTCAAGAAAAAATGTCCTGGGTATGGTTCTGATTAAATTGCGGCCCGCCACTAGACAGGTGTTTTCGATTGCGGCCCTTGGACACTTGTAAGTTGGAAACCCCTGCTCTAGAATATTCCTTCCGTGAACCATTGTTGCTAACACCGAGCAATCACCAAATCGCTCTGACCGAGGTGGCGGCCGATACGCCTATTCGACCAACCTGTTTCTCTGAGGCCAATTGTACGCCCCCTCTCAAAGTCCGACAATTGTTCGTACTGTCACCGGTTATGTCTCAGAGGCATCTCTAGTCACAATACCGTCGATCCAAGACAACAGATTTGTTTGAATAACCCTATAGTTTGAGCAATCATGCTTTTAAACTCTCCCAGATGCGCATCTCATTTGCGCATAGCACGCTTACCCTTGTCTCATTGGTGTCGAAATGTTAATCATTTGCATATCTCTTACCAGACTACATTCTTTGCAAGTTTCATGATAGTAGCTCGATTTATTCTGGGTGCATATATTTTTGTGACCTAGTGTGTATATATATATATACATTGCTGGCCACCCAAATTGCAGCACCAAGAAAGACAAGAGATATCACAACAAAATTTATTTTGTAGATAACATGTTGACCAAGTATCAAATGATTAAATTTATAGACTTCTGTGAAGTGTGGTTCCTGCCAAAATCAGTAGCCAGAGTAGCCGCCATTGTTGGAGATCACCGCTGCCACACGCCTCGGCATTGATTCAAAGAGACTTTGGATGAGTTATTGGGGTACAGCAGACCAAGCAGCTTCCAAACGTTGCCAAAGTTGATCTGCTGTGGCAGCTGGGTATGGAATGTGGGTCAATCGTAGAGCAACCATGGACCACATGTTTTCTATCGGCGAAAGATCCGAAGAGCGAGGCGGCCAGGGAAGCAATTCAATCTGGCGATTGACGAAGAACCGTTGGACAATGCGTGCCACGTGTGGTCGCGCATTATCCTGTTGAAATATGGCCGTGGGCAAGCCCTGAAGGTAAGGACGGACAACTGGCTCCAACACCTCTTTTATGTAGCGCTGGCTGTTTAAAGTACCGGCAATGCGTACTAGCGGTGTGCGAGAGTGATATCCAATAACGCCCCATACTATAATACCCGGTGCAGGACCAGTGTGGCGGTGCATAACGCAGCTGTTCAGCATCCTTTCTTCACGGTGTCTTCAGACTCGAATGCGACCATCGTGGTGTTGCAGACAGAAGCGTGACTCGTCATTAAAGACAATTTCATTCCATTCTGCCGTCTACATCCTTCTGTCATCGCACCATTGGCGGCGGAGACGTCTGTATCAAGGGACGTTCTGCGTCAAGGGTAGAGAAAGCGATGGACGTCTTGCGGACAGACCACTCTGCTGTAAACGGCTTCGAATGGTACGCGCAGACACTGGATGATGCGTTACAGACTGCATGTGCTGTGCTATGGTTCGTGATGTGACTGAGCGATCCGTCACTGCCATGCGCACAATTTGCCTGTCATCACGTGAAGTGGTGCGCTGAGGTGGATGCGATCGAACACGCCGGTCCATCGTACCCTCCTGCATCCAACGATAACATATCCGCATTACAGTTGTTTGGTTTCGTCCAACACGACTACCGATTTCCCTGAAAGGTAAACCACAATCTCGGTAGGCCACTATCCTTCATCTGTCGAACTCGGATACTTGATCAAAAGATGATCGCTGTTTTCGTCAAGGCATAATTGATCGTTTTTTTTAAAAAACCACAAGAAAAACACAATTGCCGAACTTGAAATCGTCGAAATCTCCAAGCCTTAAATAGCGCTTTGAAGTGGCGCCACAGGCGCGCGTGATGTGCTTCTGCGCTGAAATTCTAATCATTTGCATATCTCACCTCCGCTAATGCATGTGTGTATGTGTGTGTGTTATGTCAAAAATATTTTACTTTCCTGAATAATTTGACTATCTTTTCGCGACCTACAAGTTACCATTATAGTAACATTCTTCTTCTTACATTAGTTTGATTTGTATATCCTTTCTTAAGGAATTCTTATTATGGAAACGCAGAGGGCCGGTTTCTCAAACGCGTATAATGAGATAGCTTTTGTAGTTTTTGAAGATACTAGCATGCTGGAATTCGAAAGAAGCAAATTTTTTTTAACCTTTGTCATCAGATTTGGTGGTGAGCTATTTTACGGCTTTGCACGTGTGTTGTTGTTCGTGTGAGTTTCGGGCTGTCCCATAAAAATGGAAGTATTGAATGGCTGGAGAAGTGATCGCATAAAGGATTTTATGGGCTAAGACTGTGTTTTTGTTGTAATATCTGAGCTTCTGTCAGACGACTACAAGATCCTTATGAAAAATGTGTGCTCTTTAACAAAGCAGTCGAAAAGATTTTGATAAAAATGTTTAGAACAGTGATGCCACTTTCGTTTCTAAGCCTTTCGTTTATACGGCGTTAAATAATTAACTTCCAATTCATTTGAATCTTTCCCCGCAACTTCGAATTTTGCCGATTCCAACCTGCTCGACATTTAAAAAAAATAAATAACAATAAAAAAACAGATGTTCGCAAAACCCGATGACAAATGTCAAATTAAGGTTCCTTCCCTCAATTTCAGTTTACTAGTATCCCCCAAAACTACAAATGGATCTTACCACACGCCCTTGTGAAATGGTTCTCATGAATGTGCGTTTTCCTGATTACAACTATTTAAGAGATTATATACAAATTAAAACAGGAACAGAATTAATAAAAGGGGAATTTTTAGATCAATAAAAGATGTATTAAATAAGTAAGGGTATTAATATATTTTTTTAGTATAAAACACACTCACATGCCATTTAATGGGGCCTGTAAATATTACCTTTTTGTAGCTTTGCCTGAAAATATTAACCGAAGAAGCTGCCGTTGTTTTGCATCTCGTGAGGTTAAAATATTTTCTATTTTAGATGCATACATATATGGTTGTTTTACATTGCAAACTTTAAGGTGTTTAATTAATTTTACCTACCACCTATGTCTGGTAAATAACCCGAGTTAGAAATAACTATATTTCCATTAAATGACTTACACTTGGACAATTCTGTAGATAAATTTAGTAGACATAATCACAGCAAATTTCGTAAATCTTTACGTCTTTTTTTAATTTATAAATAATTTTCCCATATACCTATCCCTAATAATTTGAATTTTCTAAGACAATGGGCTCAGAGTTGTTAGCATTAAAGTCTCGACGCTAAATTAATTCCTACGTTTCTCGTTTCCTGAATGGACTGAGTTTTCTATTTAAGATAAAATGGATAAGAGTCCTGCTATGTTTTATTCATTTTCATCAGAAGGACATAGTTTCCAGTTTTATCTTTGTATTCGTTAACGAATATGGGACAGAGTGCATGTTGTTTTAATCTTTAGGCATTACCTGGATGAGTTTCCTAGGCATGTATTCGGTTGTTTATCTTATAAAAAATATGGTAAATAAACTGTAGCACTGCAGGAGTGGATTGTATATTTAATTATACTATATTTGTTTTTCATTATATTATTTTAGTGCTGTGGGCATATTGAATAAAATCCTCTGAAACTGAAAGATCTTTTGAAATTAACTTCAGTGAGTCCTTCGAGAGTCAGACAAACTCCTCTAAATTATGTTTATCGTTATATTGACAGAAAATGCAAACATCAGTTTCTTGTATAGGTCTATACCTATCCGGCATTTTAAGTATGAAAATTTATATATTTTACTTCCCTCAAAAGAGTTTGGGTATACCCTTCCTTTCAATTTTTAAAACCTATTTGGATATTGCTTAAGGGAACGGTGGAACTTTATTTCAGCAAATCTCGTCATTGTTATACTGATTGTGTTATTGTAAATAATATATATATATATATTTCTGTAGATTATTAGTACCAAAATAATTTTTTTCAAGTAAAAAATCATTTATGAAGCTTGTACAAAATAATTTATAATGGGTAAGTGTAGTAATAAATTTTAAATCTGTATTTCTCAAACCAGATTTTTCAAGGTTTTTAGATATTTTAAATGCTGCATGCTACTTAATTTTTCTTCAAAATTCATGAAATTGATAAAGAAGAATCCTGATGCTATTTACAAAAAAATGGGTGTGCATTTTACAATTCGACTTCATTAAGGTAATTAAATTTGATTTATAACTTTTCAAAAGGCAAAATTTTGATGAAAATCGGGGTGGAATTCAGAAAAAAATCTCTCAAAAATTAACTATTCAAGGGATTAAATAATTGATACCCAGATTTTTGTTATACAGTTTAAAGAGATTAAAATGCAAAATCGAGGAGATATCTCAAAAATTAAGTAACAAGGAGCATTTTAAAATTTTGTTTATAAATTTCAAATTTTTTAAAAAATCTTCAAAATTATAATGAGATTGGAAATTTCTTTTAAGGTATTCTATTTATTTATAGTTTATATGTGAATATGAACAAAATTTCGTGTCTCTATGATGTAAAGAAAAAAAAGTAAATTTTAATGTCCACCGTTCCCTTAAGGGGACAAGGAACTTCGAATCAAATAATATTAATTATTATCACACCAAATGATAATAATTAATATTATTTTTACTAAATTTTAGACACTTACAATTCTCAAATATGTATTTTATGGAGGAATAAAATCTGTTTTTCAAAAAATTCTTCAAAAATGCATTTTTCGAAATGCTCTACGCGCATTCATTTCCTTCCGGTTTCTTCAAAATTTCTCAGGATTTTAAATTGAGGTATTCGTCCCAAAACTGGACACTATTATTTGAAACAACAAATAATTTTCAAATTTACAGACCATGAAATAAAGTAGAAATATGAAAAAACATAAAAAAACAGGCAGATTAAAAAAAATATTTATGGCTTTAGATTCATACAAAAAAATTCAATGTATGATTATGTTTATATATATATATATATATATATATATGGCAAATTAATATTAAATATTTTAAGGATTTTAAATGATATGGAATGCGCCGAGTGCAGTTTGAAAAATTCTAGAATTTTTGAAAAAGATTTTGATAAACGGACATTATAGTGCCGAAATGTTTTTATTTTGAATTCATAGGCCATTGGTGCAGTAAAAAAGAATGCTGCAAAAAATAATATCAAATATTCTCATTCTGTATACATAGCTAAATGTAGAAAATAAAAAAGAATTCGAGGTTGAAGGTGCCTTGTCACGTTAAAACTCACATCAATGTTAAGGTTACTATTACTAATGTCGCAGCAAGTTTTCCAGTAAACAGCACGAATACCAACTTTGAAGACCATATAACCATATACCATAAATGGATATGGTTCGTAGCGCATATGAGTATGATTGTTTATATGTGTGTGTTTTTCAAACTTTGAACGGATGATATTCTAGAAAAATATTCGTTGACTTAAAATGCTCAAAAACAATTTTTTAGATAACATTTTTTGTAAAAAATGTGCATACAATAGAATCTTTCAACGAAAGGATATATTCAATAAAATATGCCAATTAAAATAAAATTAATTCATTTATTGGTTCTAGTTAAATAAAAATCTTCCTTTTGAAGTATAGCATGTCCCTGAATATGGAGGTGCGTCAAAAGATTTCTTTGTTTAGTGTATGTATGTATGTATGTATGTCTATTTAACAAAGAAATGATAGTCTAAGAAATGTATATATACAGAGGCTGTTCACACATTTTTTAGACGATGTATATTGTATTCTCAAAACTAAATTACATAAAATTCTTGTGTTTTAAATGTTCTATTTGACATCCCTTATTCTGAACTATCTTTCGACACCGCAATTTCCAGGATAATAATGCCTTTTGAAGTGTCAGAAGAGGCATTCTATCCCATTCCTGCTGAACACCTTTCCAGAGTCCTGTAAGGGTTTTGGGACGACGTTTGGATAATGCAGATTTTAAAAGTCTGAAAGCACAAAAATCCATAGGTGATACATCGGGAGATTTAGCAGGGATATCAGTGAAGGGTATGGCCTTGATACCAATTTGTTGTTCCATTTCTTTTAGGAAATTTACAGTGGATTTTGATGTGTGACTGCTAGCTTTGTCCTGATGGAGTCTCACAGATTGATGGCACTGTGGGTAAAGCGATGGTATTTCATTCAGAAAAATTGGCGATAAAATATGTTCCTGATAGTATTTGGAGTTAATTTTGACATTTTTTTCCACTCTCTTTATTTTTAACTTGACATTATAAGAAAAACCAGCAACAATCATGAATCCCTTAGAAACACTTTCTTTCGATTCTTTGAACCATATACTTAATTTTTTTCTCCCCTTTTATGATAATAAATGACTCTTTTTTTGTTGCAATTATTTAAATACACCCATGATTCATCTATTGTGACAATTGTTTTAAATTTTTCTTTGGATAAGTGTTTCTCATATAGAATTCTGCAGCGTGTCCTGAGTTCAGCGATTTGATTTGGAATAAGACGATACACATTGCGTTTTTTCGCTTTCTTAAGATTTAAATCAACGTTTATCATTTTGTTTACAGTGGACACCGAGCATTTTAATGATTTTGCAACTGTCCTTTGACTAGGGGGATTTTCTTTTAACATTAAACAACGTACCTTTGCAATAGTCGAAGATGTCCGTTTTTTCCATATATACTTGTTTGGAATTTTTGTCCCACTTGAGGCTCCAATTTGACGTTTTTTTCCTTTCTTGTTGACGATATTTCCTATCGACGCTTTAGATATCACAAAACCATGACTCTCACATCGTTTTTGGATAACGGAGTATGCATATTTCTCTTCGGAAAGAGCATAAATGTAGCCTTCGAACCACTGCTTTGTTAAAAACGCCATTTTGAATAAAAACAAAACTTTCAAGCCGCAGATGATAATTTTGACTTTTAAAAACATAGTGCAATTGCAATTATTTCTTTTGCAGCAAACGTTTTTTTATTACCGCTTACCAAAATCGTCTAAAAAATGTGCGAACAGCCTCTGTATATATATATATATATATATATATATATATATATATATATATATATATATATATATATATATATATATATATATATATATATATATATATATATATATATATATATATATATATATATATATATATATATATATATATATATATATATATATATATATATATATATATATATATGTATATATACATATGTATATTTATATATATATATATGTGTGTGTGTGTAAGTGTAAGTGTAAGTGTAAGTAACATGATATGCTATATGTAGTATGAGCAGTTGAATGGAAAAGTGGAAGAAGTTATTATTTTTTGTAATTCGAGATTACATAACTAATCGAAAGCTCCATTCTGTGTTATGTTATGGTTTTGTAAGTCTACCTCTTAGTCAGCATAGAGTGACGCTAAATTTAATCTCAAAACTTGAAAAAAAAATTCTTGCACCAATTTTTCATTCAACTGCTTATATATATATATATATATATTCACACACATCTTTCACTGGATAATGGATTTGAAGTTAGGTGAAATGATTTTTTTTAGAAATATTGTTTTAAAAATATTGGAATTTCATCACGATTTAAGTTATCGATTTTAAACAATATGATCACGTTTATGGAATCTTAGAAGATTAGTCACTTAAAATCTACTTTTCAATAATTTATGCTGCAGAAGAGGAAAGCACAAAGCTTTAAGAACTAAATATTATATAAGTAGAAATTTATTCATGCTGATACGTATTTAGTATTTCGACACCCCAGCTGCGAACTTCTCCGAAATCACGTTGTACTTTTTCTGTTTATATCGACGTGCCACGCGTTTGTGTGCCACGCTGTTATCGCGTTGTGCTCCTTAGATAATCATTGCTGTGGCTTTAGACTGTTGGAAACAATGTTTGTTGAATGTGAGAAGAATGCAGTAATTATTCAGGTGATAAAAAGTCTGCATGAAAAGAAAAACAATATTAAAGAATTACTCGTATATAATGCCAGCAATGTTGTCTCATGCGTATAAATTGCGTTAAGAAACGAGCCGTTTAGTTATCACCGATATGGTTAGGACGCTAGCTTAGAAGTTTCATAATTACTTTTTAAAATGTTAGTATTGAAAGTATAGTGATATAAAGTTTGGTTTATGTTTTTACCTCTTAAAATTCTCTTTGAAAATTAAAATTCAATTTTTGGCTATCATAAAAATAATTAAATAATAATTAATCTATTATTATCGGGAACTCTGGTATATTGAATAGGGAATATACACTATCGTTAGAGAGTATCATAAAGCTTAAGCTCGCTTGAGCTAAATATTAGACAGTCAATGGCTTGCCGCGGATTAGAAGACGAATCATTGGTCAGGTTTTGAGAAGCTGGATTTTATTTCGAAATTAACAAATAGTTTTGTTTTCAGGTATTTATCCTGAGTATATTTAATTTTTTCTTATGGCCCTCAGATATATTTAGTTGAAAATTTACCTGTGCAATCAACTCAGTTTGAAACATATAAAATTTTCTTTTAACAGAAAATATTATCACAATTTTTCGGTAAACTTGAGGATAAATTGTCTGCATTATTTGCTTCATAGAGTATAACATTTAATCAGTGTAATAATACATGGTTTGTAAGGAATGTTAAACAGTTCTGTCCAAATGTTACAGATCTTGATCCTGTTGCATAAATTATTTTTTCTTAACTTTTCTCTAAATGATTACTTCAGTATAAATGTTAATATTTATTAGGTTATAAGATTGATCAGTGGTATAACATAATTAAGTGGTTAAAATGTCAGGGTTAGATTCCGAAGTTGGAAGTTTTGTGTCTTGTCTTACACATAGCTAATAAGCAGGAAATCCAACGTAAATAAAACACAAATAGCAGTAAGGTGCAATTTTGCATACGGCCGTTTCGAAGCTGCAAAGGAGCTTCTTCATCAGTGCAAAGAACTTAGTGGCAGCTCAAAAAAGCCGAAAACTAAGTTCTTTGCATTGATGAAGAAGCTCCTTTGTAGCTTCGAAACGACCGTATACAAAATTGCACCTTACTGCTATTTGTGCTTTATTTTCGTTGGATTTCCTGTTTATTCCTCGAGCACAAAGGTTTTGTATTTTCTTTTCAATACACAGAGCTACTTTCTAATCGGAGAAAATATAGAAATGAGTGTAGTGTGAGATGAGGATTCGAGTGTCATTTCTGCCCATTGAAAATTATACTCCCCGTGTAGGCAAAATCCATTTACGTCTATTTTTCGGCAAGAAATAATATTTGTTAGATCGATGACATGGCGTGGTAGTTAAAGCTGCTGCGTACCAGACCTATTGGATTCGCTCCCCTCAATGTTAACCTATGAAGAATATGTGTCTATTATTTACAGCTACTTAAATGATGATAATCCAATATAAATGGTACTTTCAGATAGCCTGAACTTTTCTACACTTTTCAACAGGATCCATTTTATAAATTTCGTCCCTTGAAGGAATTGATGAGCGTTTAAAACACACTTTACCAGATTTTTCCCCCGAATAATTTAAATTTAGAAATATTATTTGCACTTAAAAAGAAACAAATGAAAAACGTCTCAAGGTGTAAAATTTCTTTCCCTATTATCGAATACAATTTAAAAAATCTTTCAATCCAAGACGGTGATCCCCTTGGATACATTGTCTCCATAGGTTAACATGGATGTGAGCAAATCCAATAGGGTTAGTATACAGCAGCCATAAGTGATTAGACTATCTGAGAGTTACCTTGAGATGCCGAAGATGGTGGGTTTGATTCCTGTCCCTGACAAATAGTTTTTATAAGACAAAGGATATGAAGTAAAGCACTCTAAGACATTACTTTTTTTAAAATTTTGTCAAATATTTAAATTTGTAATCCTAGATCATAGTAATTGTTTTAGATGCTTTATATACGTAAGAAATATACGTTAACTATATTTATAAATTAGCTTTATAGACTAAATTTTACCATATTGTTCTACAAAGTTTATTATCTTAGTTCTATGATTCAATGTCAGACGTTATAGGAACATCATGGAAATAAACGAGAAATTACAATATATCATTGCAATTGTACTCACTATAACCCTTCTTTTATCGATTTTCTCCGTAAATATGCATGATGCATTAAGTGATAAATATAGCTACGTAACATCCTCTCGCCTGCTGATACATCAGCTCAGTAGGAACCCCCTCGATAAGCAAATTATTCCGTTCTGCGCATTTGTAAATGACTAGATCTGCTGAATTTGATTTCACTTTAGGCATTCTGTATATATTAGCCCTGTTCCTTCAGGGCCGAAGCAAATATATGCATGGGAGGAATACATTTCGCATACAGAGTAGAAACTATTGTGTAATTTCTCTACGTTTTGGCAATTACAATAAGTTAAACGAGATTCTCTAAGATTTTAACTCGGAACACGTAATTGTTTAATGACAAAAAAGATCAACTTCCCCGTTCCATAGACTGTGTATATTAGCTTATGCATACGTTATTTATCTAGTCCATTTTGATACTATTTTATATTTTTCGTCAAAGGAACATTGTTATAGGAGCTCAAATATCCCTATTTACGATGAACAGGTGAATATGTAGTACTTGAAAGTTATACTTATTTTAAGATAAATAAATATTTAGTGAAACCTAAAAGCATTGTATATAAACTAGCGTTCACTGTCACTGTAACCTAGGGTTCATATCGCTTATTTATCGGGTAAACACAAGCGGCTACAATTGGACTAATATAGATAGGGTAGATTCTGAGCTGTCTTATGTCGATGACTGGACTTTCGCTATGCATCCTAACAGCAAGGAAAAGTATTTCTATGTAATAAGGGTGAGTATTTAGTTTTACCAGTATCATATTATGGAAAAAAATCTGATTTTTCGATTCTGTTTTATGACACTTAACTGAAAATACTACTTTATTTGTTTGTTTTGTTTTCATGTGTCACAAAAATTTTTCATACCCGTTCGTCACTTAAGCGAATCCTCTTTCATATCTGCACCCCTGCCGCCGCCTCAACGCTGCTACTTCTATTTATATTCAAAGATTCTGATGATCCTCCCGAACCACCACCCCCATCCAGAAATTTTGGACTTTTTTGTCATTATTTGCATCATCTTCACGCAGGTCCTTTTATTACAATTGTATATCGCTCCTGATAGTGTTTTTTTATCATCACATTTTTCTGTCAAAGTACTTATCCATTTTATATGTGAATAATTTTATGACCCTTTTATATCAATTTTAGCGCCTTTCCCCCGTCTTTTAATCACTATTCTAAATACCTATCTTTTATATAAATAGCCATTTTGCTGTTCTCTTGCATTTGACGCAGCTTCTCTTTTCTGGACTTCCCGCAAAACGAAAATCACCCAGTCAAATAACTAACCAACTTAAGGATCCTAGCACTTAGGTACACAGAGACAATCCCACCTAGTTCTTTATTGTCTCATGAAGAACTATAATGATTAGTCCTTTATTGTTGAAGTCCTTATTTTTTATTGAAGATATGAAACAGATATGTGTACCGTTCATGCATTTCCGAAAAACTTCAATCAAGTATTATTTTAACAGAAATTTGAAACTTTGAAAGAACTTTCCTTGAATAGTTATTTAAAAAGCTTGAACGTATTACTTAGGTTTTCTAAAAATTTTGTTCTGTTCATGAAATGATATACTTTAGCATCTTCAAAAATCCATTTCGTTCACTTAAACTTACATTCTTAGTCTTTAAAAGTATTTTGTAAGTATACTGGCTTTATAAGTATGTATAAAATGCTAAGAAGATCAAGATGTTTCTGAATACGAGGATAAAGTTTTCAGCTTCTTGTTAGAATTCGACGAGGATGGAGAGTCAGAAATAAATAAAAAATTCAGTCAAGAAGTAACAGACTGAAGTAAATGCACGAAATTAATTTGTATCCAAGAAATGTTGGAAAAATTCTCATTCTCTCAAATCTTTCCTACTTTTTTGTGTACATGGCATTTGATTCAGAAACGAATTTTAATAAAAAATATGAAACGGCACTCTGATTTCAAACTTGTAAGAAAATGCTATTTCTTCTGAGTTTTTTTTCCAATTAATTGAACAAAAAGAGGAGACTGGTTTTTAAATAAATGTATTTTTAATCTTCTGTGAAAAAATTAAATATGAATAGTTAATTTTTAAAAATAATTATTTAAATCGTATCCAAAAATAAAAATAGAAATAGTTAGAAATAGTTCTAAAGATTAAAAAAAAATACCCTCTCCATTTATGTAACTGCAAACGTTAAACTTCACTGTGATTCACACATTAAACAATTATAAATTAAACACAAAGGGAATCGCATCAAACATTTTCCCTTTTCCTGCGTAACTTAGCGAAATTGAAATATTTATTATGTGCCTCACAAAAGCATTTTCCTTATATCGATGGACATTTTATGACACAATGGAACGGAAGCATAAAAAAAAACCTTTAAAGGACAACAGTTATAGTGTTTCGTATCTCTGATAATTTTTTACAGCGTTTTGTTACCACTTGCATGAATCAATTTGGCATTTCACATAAAATGCAACGTATTGAATATTATCATGAAATAGCCATGCTATTAAGATAGCATGCAAGAGAAATGTAAATTTCTCACTCAATGGGAAACAGAAAAATTACTGATTTTAGCAAAAAGCATAAATGTTTTACTAGAGTAAAGATAAAACAATTTCCTGCTCTG
Source organism: Dolomedes plantarius (assembly GCA_907164885.2). Taxonomy (NCBI): domain Eukaryota; kingdom Metazoa; phylum Arthropoda; class Arachnida; order Araneae; family Dolomedidae; genus Dolomedes; species Dolomedes plantarius. The sequence goes on from OU015492.1 coordinate 14,496,389, forward strand.
ATACCAGTATGAAGTAAGCTATAAAAATCACAAAGAGGTAAAAAATATTATGAACGAATCTATTACGACAAACGAATTATGAAAAATTATTATTAACGAATAATTTCGATTCAAACAAAAACAATATAATATAATATTATGCTTATGCGTGAAAATACATTTTTTATGAGATGCAAAATGGAGGAGATTAATCCTTTAAAAAAAAGTTAGGTTCATAAAAATTTAAGACATGTTCTAAGATAGCTTTTGATGCAAATGAACAAAATAAAACATTGCCACAACACCGAGACCACAACTCCTAGAGAAAGTCTGGCAGTCGGTCGTTAAAGTGCCACCTAACTAGCTGTTTGAGAAGGATTGCCATGTAAATACCTGATAATGTGACAGTGGAAATAAATTATAGATCTTTAAAAAAATCCATATATGCACAGCCATTATTCTTTATCATTTGCATATAAGCAGTGTAAGAAACTAAATGTATTACATCGTCACATTACTATGATGGCTGAAATCCGAAAGCAACAGCATCCATGACTAGATGTAAAGATTTGGATAGGATTTCAAGTTCTAGCAGAAAATCATATTAGAGTTTGGGAAAATGATTGCATTTTCAAACTTAACGTTCAATAAGGACACGGCTGGTCGTCTTATTTTCTGATTGTGATCCTACGGGACATTTACTTGCTTGGATTATGAAATTTACATCGAGATTAACATGAAATTACCTGGGTGATAGGATACTTACTTGAATGTGTATGGATGTTTTTTAGATACCTTACTCTGGTATGTCGGGTAGTCTCTGAATCATGACTTAAGCTTACATGGATGTAAGGCAAAATCATATTTCAGAAACTACCTGACACATCAGTCTAAGGAACATGTGTCAGGTTGTCTCTGAATCATGACTTAAATTTACAGGGATGTGAAGTTACTTACGGGAATGTATATGGATGTTCTTAAGATACCTTACACTGGTATGTCGGGTAGTCTCTGAATCATGACATAAGCTTACATTTATGAAAGGTTAAACCATGTTTCGGATATCACTTGACACATGTCTTAGGTATATGTGAAATTTGTCTCAATCATGACATAAATTAACAAAGATGTAAAGTTACTTGCATGGACGTGTATAGATGCTATTCAGATAACTTATACTGATCTATCATGTAGTTTTTCTTACTCTTTCCTGTCTAACCCATCTCCGATGAGAATCTGAATCAAGTTATTGGAGATTTTGACATACAGTGCTTTCAAGAGAGAGTAAATTTTAGAACAGCAAAGCAAATTAGATTTATATACTACGTTTGAGATATTAACATTATGTGGCAAAATATTTCGACGCGAAAAAAAATTTTTTTTTCATAACTTTACACTTACACAGTTGTAAAACCTGAGTTTCCTTTTCCTAACGAAGTGATGGAGTGTAACCCCGAAAGAACTACGTACCATCGCTAAATAAAGTATGCTAATTAAGGTAACAATACCTTGTTTATTTAACCACTCTTGCGATTAGCGTAGAACATTTCCTTGATTTCAGTTGTCGATGAGACCTCTTGAGCTAGGAACATAAAAGCTCTCAGTGTGTTAGGAGATACTCGTTTCACATTCACCTCCTATCAGAAAATGTAAATATAAGACGCATTAACAGAGATCCTGGCATTACTTAGATTCATGTAGAGGTTGTCAAATGAGTCCGGAAATTTCAAATTTCTAGACTCGATTCTCGCCAAAGCATATTTTCAACTACCAGATAAAAATATATCGTGCTGTTTGAGTGCAGAATTAAGAAAACAATGTTTGAGTGGTAGAGTAGACGTTTTTAAAAAACTTTTTTTTTTAACATCAGATGCGTTAAAATGAACCATGCATTTAACATTACGAAGCTAATTAATTGACAGTTTAGAAACTTTTTTAAAATTTGGCGATATTTCAAGCTGAAAAATATCATTAAATCAAAAATTACCGGGATACCTATTAACTTCTGATTATTATTATAACTGTGTTTCGGTCCGAGGTAGCCTATCCGAAACGCATCGGTTTTCGGTACTGAGTGTGCTCTGCTCGAATCAAGACAAGACCCGTTGTACACCCTCGTTTCTAAGCCGGATATGAACAAGTTAAATACGTAGACCAGAATGTCCTTCTATGAGGTAAGTGGGTGGGGTGGTACGATCCCACTCAGATTTCGGCCCTGGGGGTGCTCGGTCAAAATTGTGGTGGCACTTAGCCATGTCGAATTCCAAACCTTGTGCTGCTATTATAAACTGGAGCCGAACTGCTCAGCCCGAAGCCTATATGGACGGGTACAACTTCCGAGCAATACATCTGGACCTCCCTTCAGGGGACATTAGTAACAACAATAGCATTGCTGTATTTTTAATTTTATATTTGTTCTCTCTAATATAACGTTTTCTGACACTCATAATTTCATTCTTAGTATTTTTATGTTTTCGCATTAATTTTTGTTTCATATTAAATTGATTTCAAAGATGTATTGATTATTTTTTATTTCCATTTTAATAATTTGGAACAGACGTTCTTACTGTAAAAATGTTACATATCCCTTCACATCTCCTTGTTGTCTTTTTTGCAGCTGACTTCAAAGCCCGGATGCAAAAGGTTCCAAACTTAGTCTCGGCTAATGGTCGGTATCTTATTTGTCCGATTTGAAAAACACTCATTCATCGTCTTAATTCAGTGCATTAGAGATGCTGATTAGTTTTATTTTTAATCGGTAGACCTAATTTCCAATTACTTGAGCTTTTTTCGCCCAATTTTATAATCACTTTTCTTTTAAACAACTTTATAATGTATGAAAAAAATCTTTATATACATAAAACGAAAATCTTTATTTATACCAATGAAGTCTATTTTTATCTATTTTTTGTTAATTAGTGATACTGTAAAAATATATTCACATGCTCAGTAAATTAAACATAAACATTGGAAGAAGTAGGTGCCAGTTGCAACAGACCCATGTGATTAAAACATACATTTTTATTTATGTTTTCCCGTAAAAAACCTTGCTATGAACACTGTAATTTAATTTTTTAAAAGTGAAAAAAATAGTATTTAAATAGTTATTTAGAAGAGGATAGATTTTAAACAAATGTGTAATAGGGCATGATATTTTCCAAAAATTTATCTACATGAAAAATATAAATAATTTAATGAGAAACTTCTTTATATATTAAGTAAAATATTCTGATTTTTTTTAAATTTTAGCAGAAATAAAAAGAGATAATTGATTAAAATTAAAGTTTTCTTTAAGAAGGAAAAAATGTACACATGCTAATCTTTAATTATTTCATATACTTTCAAATTACTTTTATTCGTTAAAAAATTTACAATTAATTTAAAATTTTAAATAATCAATATGAAAAATTCTTGATTTTCCTTAAATTGTTTTATATTTTTTGTATTTATTTATTGCTGATAACAGTGTCTCTTATATTTAAAGCCACTTAGAAGATAATAAAACTGTCATCATTTTAAAGATGTAATAATAACAGGAAAATTAATAATAATGGCTTTTAAAAATGAACGTTATACCTTTTATTAGTACATATAGCTACTTTTCTACATAATGCAATTTTAATCCGACTATGGTTATTCTTTGAGCACAGAGCTCAACATCTTCCCATAATCTTTGTTTTTTTCCCGATAAAAAACATTCTATTAATATCCTTTATGCCACGTTATTTCATATTCGTATCAGTATTCCAATTTTATTATTTTCTTAAAGATTGTTTTAGTTTATTTTGAATATTGGTCTATATACTTCTCTGTTCATTGCTCATGATTATCTGTTGTTTCCAAAGTGACAAGCATTTTTCTGGTACGATATCCGCCCATCCACAACGCGAATTTGTTTGCTTCTTTATTAGGGGAGCACCCTGTAGGTGCTCCCCTAATAAAGGGACTCCTTAATCTCAGTCTTGCCCTAGGAATCGAACCCACAACTTGGAGGTGGAAGAACTCGGATAATTTCTGTGGGCTAAACCACTGCACCACTCGACTGGCTGAAATTTATCGGAAAAGCCACGCCAAAGTTTTGCTTTATACGTATTTGTTATTGCTGACAAATGTGCTTCTTTAATGTACTGTAATTTAGTGCTTCTTAAAACAATTTTTTTCAGATTACTCTTCCTTAGATATAGAATTGGGGCTTGTGGCGGCCCTGTGGTGCAGCGCGCTGGTCTTCCTTGCTGAGGGTGCTCGGATCGAATCCCGGCGTCGCACTACAAAAAATGCCTCCGTTTATGTCGTCCCTTCATAGGGGGTGATGCTAGTCCAACTTTGTGGTGCCCCCATAACAAAGAGACCAACAAAACCGTGATTATAATAGGCGAATGTTTAAAGGGACAAGGCCTCCGCATTGGACGACAAAAAACAAAACAATAATAACAATTTAGGATTTCTGAAGATAAATGATAACAATTATAGTGAGTAGAAACAGCTCATTTGTAAGGGAAACTAAAAAATTTCGACTTCTAAGCCGACCATCTATCATAAAAGTCTTTTAAGTGTACGGCAGACAAGTTACCGAAGCTCTAAAAAGAATATTTCATGTTGCAATAGAGGGTACACACATTTTTTGTCTTGTGCCTCAACCAGAAAGAAAAAAAAACATCTTAGGGAAATTCATTGGAAATAATAATACTCACATCTTAAGGTTATTTCAGTTGTTAAATATTGCTCCTGAGTTTAAGAGACTTACATTTTGCACCATGAAATAGGAAAGTTACTAGAAAGCAAAAATCGACTGATGCAATGTGAAGGTCTTTCATAAAAGTTTAATATTATATCGCTAATAGAATTTTCAATTATAAAGTGAATACTATAAGGAAAAATATAAAAAAATAAATTCTTTAATAATGTACCATTGTTGATGCATATTTTCAATCTCTCCAGAGCACTTAAGAGACGAAAAAAACTAAAAATCTAAAATACATAATTGCAGCACCCTAAAATCACTTATTGATAAAATATTATAATGCATGCTGTTGTATAATGTGAAATGTTATAAAATTAATCGAAAATGTGTATCACATTTGAAATTCAAATTAGAATCGTAACAGCTGAATAATTCTAATCAGAAGAATGTACTCTTTTGGAGCGAGTCATAAATCCATGCTAGGGTACTCTTACCTGATGAAAAAGTCAGTTTTGTTCAGGGTTGATAAAATAGATGGGAACTATACATAGATGGGAACTTATGAAACAGATGTGAACTGATGATTAAATAAGGTATATAATTATCTAACTCACTGAATGTCCCTTGAAAGTATACAATTTGGCTTATTTTAAACCGAGTTTAACTTTCACAGTTGCACCCATATATACTTTTTATTATCATGTGATCCAAACGCCATTCAATGTACCTTGATTTCATTCAAGGTGAATATTTTTTTTCATCTTAATTCAGCTTAAGAAAGTTTCAGATAGAAGTTCCTAATTTTATTCTAATCTTATGAACTTCCGGGTTTTTAATGCAATGGAGTTCTTAAATTTTCGTCATCAGGTACTGTTGCTGTATATTATCAGCAACAGTACCTGACGGCAAGAAGTATCTATATAAGACAAGATATCAGGATACGTAACACAAACTATCAGGGTTTATTTTTTTTTTACATTTGAAATCGACACGACTTAAAATTTGAAGATCACTGTTCCTAATACGCGAAATCTATAACAAAAGAAAATATATAACAAAAAGAATACCTCAAATACTTTTATACATTGTCCTCTTGTACTCCAGAATGTCATAAATATTTTATACAGGAAAATGCTTTTCATATGCATTTTCCTTAATTCTTTTTCTAGATGAACATAAACTCCCTGCGAACACATGTGTAGGTTTCACGAATTCTGTAAACCAAAGTGAAACTAAAAAAAAAAACTTCTTGATACAGAAAAATTCCCAGATTTAAGGAGCAAAATAAAATAAGAACAATGGTCACTTGCCTTTTATATCACGAAATGTATAGGAAATATGTCCATAACTTCAGATATTTCTGGAAACAAAAAAAATTAATATATTTATGAACAGCCTAAAAATCAATTGAAGAAACATTAAATCAGATTAAATTAAACAAAAATGCTATATGATCAATTATTATATTAGAGTGCGTTTAGTCCTGTAAAAAATATACATAAAATTCCTTTAAACTTTTACGATATAAAAATAAATTATTTAAGAATACTTTTGTAATTTTAGAGTAATTTATAGTTTTTTATGCAAAATTAATTGTTTATTGTTTGGTAACTACTATAAAAAATTGTATTATTTTTGTAATCTCTTATGCTAAAAGTTTTCAAAACTGTTAAAGAATGTCTGTCTTTGTTCTTCAATATTTAAAAAGTTTAGAAAAATCTCACTTTTTCCGATAGAGTTTTCGATTTTCGTTTTGTGCAACCTGATATATTTTATTCTCAAAAACAGTTCTTAAATTTTTGTGTTTCTTTGGTATTATGTGTCTTTGTATTTCCTCAAAGAGACGTTTGGGAAGAGAAACAAGTGGCCTATTAAGGGAAGCTTGTCTTCAAAACGGGAGCTTTTACTCTTTGGGGTTGAAAGTATTTTTAAAAGAAAAAAAATGCTGCATATTTTAAGAGGGTTTAAAGTTTGAGAATTTTTATAAATGATTCAATACCACTGCAACCTTTTTTTTTTGTCTAATACAGTTCTTTCGAAATTTTACAATAAAATAAGAAACCTGAGAGTATTTTGCATAAAATGGGGCAATTTTTTTCTTTAAATTTTATAATTTGCCTCATTCTTTGGAATTAAAACATTTTAATACAAAATAAATAGCTAATTTTCTTTACTACAATATATATTTACTCTGTAGCATTTCGCCATACCGTGAATTATTTAAGAGGAGATCAAAATATATCTTAAAATAGTTTCTGACAAAGAAGCCATAGTTTCTCTTTTTAATTCCGCACCATAAACAGAAGAGTCTCGAAAATAGAGATTTACGGAACAAGTGACAGTACTTTTGCACTTAAAGGAGAACGTCCTGTGTCTAAGTGAATTTTAAATAAAGAAAAAATATTTCAGGTAGTCTCCTCTAATGAAACTATTTCGGGTTATTAACGTAGAAACTACTTATCGTTATTTACCTATTTTTTTGACGCATTGTGGTACTTTTCTGTTTAACTGTTTACTGCTACTGGGTTTGGCACGCTGCCAAAATTATAACTCGCGATTCCTGACAATTTTTTTCTCTCCGCAGGACCGTTATTGAGGAACGTAATCCTACTTTAAAATTGGTTACTTGAAAATAATAGAATGATGGTTACTTTGGCTGCCCCAAGAGTGAATACAATTACAATGTTTAGGTACTAAGGGCATCCCTCCTTACTGTTGGAGGCTCAGTAGGAAATACTGAAGTATGGCTCACTGGCGTTAATCTCAAATTTTTCCCTCTTTCTTTATTGAGAACGCTTACAGAATAAACCTATGTAAGCAAAAAAAATTCACTGTGGTGAACTCTTTATAGACTTTTCCCTACAATTTCCGACCTAGTTGTTTCAGCTGATTATTAATTTCTACCTTACACGAGTATTAACTGGAAAACTGCTCCACTGCTTTAGTTTCGAAATATACATCCTATTTTCATCAATCATTTTTTGCTCTTAGCAATTACTACTGACATTTGGGTGGCAGAGACATTATATGGATAACCTTACTGCATGCGTAACCTTATTAGCTGGACTCTATCACTTCAGACTTCTACTGAGAGAGAGCTAAATACAGAAGTTATATTAATAAAAACTGTGTTACTCAAATCGAATATACTGGCTAAAGTAGGGTGTTGAAAAAAATAATAACCATTGGAGAAAATTATAACCAATTTAGGAATGGTCACTGTAGTGGACGTTATGCAATCGGAGTTCTTATAATGGCTGAATAGTTGGTGACTAGATTATTCTAGGGTTGACTTTGAATGATAATTTTTTCAGGGGAATAATTTCAAAACAAATGTTGTCAAGTAAATTAGTTTTTCAATTTGCTCGATAATGAACTGATATTGAATGTTTTAACAGATACGGTTTGCTATCTGCTCTGGGTAATCTGTATGTAAGAAAATTATTTTAGACTTCTGAGCAGTTGAATAATCGTTAAATATCTTTTTCAAAAGTTAAAATTGAAGTTCAAATAAATTTTTGACTCAAGTTGTTTTGAACATTTCAAGATGAGAAATTTCAACATATGAAATTTCGTGCAATTAAGACCTCTTTCTTTCAACTTCATTTCGAAACGTTCTTTTATCGTATCTTTGTAATTTATTGAAAGTCATACTTAGCTAATTCATCTCATTTGAATGGGCTGCCTAGCTTAAGATTACAAATCACTGTATAAATTTAAAAGCGATCTCCATTTTCATTCAACACTTTTGCTTTCACTGTTTGAGGATGATATAAGAAAATGTTTGTTAATTTTATTCTCGTCGTCTTGTTTTAAACATATTTTTTTTCTTTTCCCTTTTACTATACTCACAAAAGTTGAGACATTGTCAAGAAACAACCTACGTTTCGAAACGAAAGAAATACGTTTCCAAGATGGAAAATTTCAAATTTTTATGGTTACTATAACAATTTTCTAAGGTGCTAGAAAAAGTATTCAATTAGCATAAAAAAATGACATATCGTCAGATTTACATCTTTTTTTACTATCATACATATAACATTTTTCAGTGCATGCTTACATTTTTTCAAGCATTTGCATTTAACTAGGTTGCTTATATAAAGAGAGAAAAAGGAAGTCGTATTTTGAGAATTGCCCTTTAGAAAATAACTTTTTCCATGTTGAAATGACAACCACCAGTTTCTACTTTCTATATTTAGTTCGCTGATTTTTGTCACGTGCGGGTTTTCACTACATCGGTCAAAAATGAATCAGCTATCTGTTAAATAAAATGGGCTCTTCCGAATTAAATATTCATGTGTTTACTTAATTTTTAAGGTCTAAAATTCCCCCTTCTTTGGTTTGGTTTGGAGTGCTACGGTCATATTTTGCTACATGATAGCTAATTAGATCGGGACCTACAGCTTAAAGCTGATTTCGATCGGCTACAAACGTCCTTGGAAAGAGTGAGACTCGAACCCACAGACTCTGCGCCTTAGCCATTCGGCCATCGTCCTTTGGATGGTACGAATTTTAGTTTCCTGATATATTTCTGGATTTGGGAAAACTAAAAAGTGAAATTTACCCTATTCCCCACAAAAGGGGTGGGCAGACTTTTCCAGGGTACGGGCTACTTCTAATTTTTTCAAGGTTTTGTGGTCAACGCAGTGGGTAGGTGTGGTGAGCTAAAAAAAATTCTACAATATTTATTACAACTTAATAATAAATACGAAATATGTAGTTACCTACATAACTACAATAAAAAAACGCGGTGTCTATGGCGTCGGTGTTCTATAAATATGTTTCTTTTAGTATGCGCGTCTTAGGTCGTAGTAAAGGCGGTCACCCCAAATGTCTTGTCCACCGGTCGATCGCGATCAACTTAATGCCCACCCCAGCCCCACAGCATAACCACACTTCATCGCCCAAAGTATAGTTGTGTTGTAATTAATGAATACTGCGAATTTTATTAATAAATAAAATTCTGAGAATTTATTTAATGAATACTGAGAATTAAAAGAACGTAATTTAAAAGAAAAAACCTGATGTATGTACAACTATAGGATGCAAGTAATGATTACACCTGATGCAATTAAGATATTAGGTTAAAAGCGAATTCAAACTGCCTTCCATATCTGATATTAAAATCAAAAATTTCTGAATAAATATCAGGTTGCTGTTATTTTAGTTTTCTAATATTGGCCACTGTAGTGGATACTAAGTAACAAATGGCTATGATGTGTAATGTTAATGTGTTTTATTTGAGTGAGTAGGATAAGAACTAGCAATCTATATTATTTTTAAAACTGAGGCAAGGCAACTTTCAACTTTCCCGCAAAAGTCTTTTCTTATAGTAATACAATCAGTTTAAAACGAAAATTTTTGGAACATGGCGTACAAATAAAAAGTATTGAGGGAATTTTACTAAAGGTCATTTCAAATTTATATCTTTAAAAATCCATAAGATATAGTTCTCAGCACTTTACCGAAGTAAAAAGATCTGATGGAGATTTCTAGTTTTGATCCTACGCCACTCATTTCGTCATCTGTGAGAAACGTAATCTCCGGTAATATTCTGCTTGAGCATTGTGAAGAATCCATTGATTCTCACAATTGACAGCAAAACCATCTCAATCTCTTCACGTCCCAACAGAAGACAACTATGAAATCCCGAGGCAACGCAGATAGACAACAGAGCGGCAGAAGAAAGCGCTCCTTGACAATGCAAGCCTGGAGGCGAGGCGTATGTCTGAGATTTCGGACATAAAGTTCAAAAGACATTCATTTCGGTCAACCCCTTGATCGATGATGATCGGGGAAGATTAAGCGACTTAAAGCAATCAGCTGATGTGCTGCCGAAGGAAGTGAATCACCAATGGCGTCTCCAGAAAGTGATGTCAATTTAAAGGCACCAATTAGAACGCTTTTAAATATCGAGCGATCGCAGCGCTAGAATTACGAGTTGCTTCGCTACGAACTAAAAAAAAGTCAGTCAGCGTCTAGACCTGCATCGAGAAGCAGCTACGCCGCATGCAGCCGTGATTAAGAGTTTTCCTAAGTCCTTGTGATAGGCAAAGTAATTCGACATCTGTCGATCGCTCCCAGACAAAGCGAATTGTTGAAATAATATTTTAAGTCCTTGTGATAGGCAAAGATTTTCTCGACTCCCTGTCGACTTGTTCCCAGAAGGAACTGTTATAGTCATTGGAGATAGCTTAATATCTTTAGATCCCGAACGGATCTCTTAATTAGAACTCTCGTGTTTTAGACTCGGATTGCATCTCGACTTACACCCTAGACTGGTGTTCTTCAGCTTAATTTATTCCCTGAACGTTATTTAGAGTGTATACTCTACAGTGTTGTAAATAATATTTCATCGAATTCATCTCACTGTAAATAAATCAATTCATTTAATATTACTTGATTGTATCGTCGTCTTTACACGCTACCATTCGGTAGAAACATGATCAAAAAGTGATTGAGTAACCTCACTGTGTATTAGATTGCGTTATCTGCTACGGAGTTGCACTATATAAGACATTTCGGCTTTCTATTTTCATCGTTCTAAAGTGGTCATTTTGAGAGTGATTGAACTGCTACCCTTTGCGGTATAGTGATTTTAGAGAGAAAGGAGAGAATACCGAGAATTAGAAGACGGTAATTAAAAAGAAAAAGAGTGATATATTTACAACTATAGGGTGATTCCCTCGAAAGAGGCCTCGTATATTATGTAATAACTCGCTAGGAGGAATCAATCTGAACCAAAAATATACGCTTCATACCTTGGCGTATATTTCAATCGATTGCATTTCATGCGACGCTGGAAGTAATGTCCGTTTTCTGTCAGCTACTTTTCGCAGCGGCGCTCCATGTAGGCAGAGATATGCGGGAAATAGCAAAAATTTCAAGTTTGATAATTTCAGCCAAATATACTATACTGCGAGCATTGTTCCGATACATTTTTTCACAAAGAAGTGCGGTGGTGTCAAATCCGGTGACCGCGGTGGCCAAAGACCTTTTAAATTGCCCTGTTGCCATGGAATATGTTTTGAGAATATTTTAATTGATGTTTTTGATTTGTTGTTAAGCGACTGAATATAATACTGTTAAACATGTTAATAAAACTAACACGTTGTTATAAGTATGTAAACTAATACATGCATTGTTAAACTCGAGTAGATTTTGTTTGTAACCCAAGTAGGGATTTACACTTGTATTTGATTTTTTAATAAAAGAACATGGAAATAGAGGGATTGTCACGCAGAGTGGCAATATAACAGAGTCTGCAGTTGTCTGGCATGGGATGTGTTCACAAATAAGCAAGACTTTTGGTAAAAACACAAAGTTTATTTAAAACCTTAATAAACGTTAAAATATTAAAAACAATAAAAAAACAAACTTTCAACAAACTCGCTCCATGAGCGTTTAACCCATAAACTTAGAACATTGATATAAACAGAATAATCTCACACAGAGACTTCTAACAAACGAATCTTACTAGCTCTTGAGTCCAACTGTGTGCTACCAGGGGCACCTTTGCTCTTCCCCAAGCGTTATTTATAGAAGAAAGATCAAATGAACTTACATTTTCATAAAATACAATGGAAAGGAAAAAAATAAACCATGGGGAAAACAAATGGGAAAATCCCATTACTCAGATGTTTGACGTCAAAAGTTACCTTAGCGTCATTAGCTGTTAGGTAACTAGTGCTATGAATATCTAAAGCGTTAGCATGAATGTCGGAAAGTAATACAGGTAAACTAAGTCTTATAAACTGAAGTTTATGAAGCCCTTTTAGGGGCTTTTTAGGCCCTTTTCGGCCCTTTTAGGTTTTACTTTCCTAATAGGTATGTAGATACTGTAGTACTAGGATGGCTGCTCATTGGGGAAATCTTCTCTGAAGAGCTGTAGGAAAAAATGTTAATTAGAGATCGACGGCCCTGTGGGATTTCGTTGGGGGGATTGGCGGGGTTGCTGTCTTGCGACTTATCCTGAGGATTTTGCCCGTATAACCGAAAGGTTTGGGCCGGTTGCTTATTAGATCTTACCCTGTTGCCAATGAAACACTCAATTTCCACCATGACCCTTGTCGATTTGTGACACATTGCTCCATTTTTCTGATAGTAACCTTTCTTTGAATCATGATCATCCAGTTGATTCACGAGCTGTTAAAAAATGTCCAAGTACACATCGGTATCAAAGAAAATGGAATCCAATCGACACATCGCACACCACACGACAATTTTTTTTTTATGATGGAGCGATGTGTGAGTGGAAAAGGTATTTTCAGCAGCCCCTATACGGGTGTTTTGCTAAAATAACCCCACATATGGAACCACGCCTCATCCGAGAACCATGAGATGCTGCGTGTCATCTATTGAGGAGCACATTGTACGTTGTTTCCTTCAGATTGTTTTGGCCTAGCGAGATTATTACAGAATATTCGGGGGCTTTTTCAAAGGAATCCCCCTATAGAAAGACAAAAAAAAATTTAAAACTCAAGAAAAGTTTAATAAAAACCAAGAACAAACGAGGAAATATCAAGAGATCCGACGGGAAAATGGGAAATTATTAACAGGGGAAATGACGATAAATCCCGAAGCGCCTATAAAAAGCGGTAAGGGAGCGAAGGAAAGAAATACTATATGAAAAATGGAGGATGAAAAAAAGAATACTGCACGGAGGAATTAAATAGATGAGGAAGAAATCTTCCGACGTTGTTTTCAAGATCAAATGATATAAGATAAAAAAATAGTAATGATTAATGAGGTAGTTACCATTATAATAGAAAAAAATAAATATCGAATGCAATTGTTAGCTGGAAGTGACCGATCAGAGCTTTCACGCAATTAAATTTGTGACAATAAATCACGAGAACTAGAAGTAAAACGAAACTTTAAGGTATCCCTGATCAGAAGTTAAAAGAACTTTTTTAAATGGTTTGAAATGATAAAATAAAAATTAAAATGTCCTCCTTACGAATATGGTATAAATATGAATAATTAAATACAAGAACACATGCCATATTAATATCTACAATAAAAAATTAAAGGCGTGCAACCATTGTCGAAATAATTAATAGTCCTTAATCAATCCGAGGTGATAATTAGTCATAAAGTAGATGCAACTCTTTTATTTTTCACTGTGGATATAAAGAACTGTGGGTTTCTCTCATGTGTTTTCCATAAACGTCTTTTAAGTTATAATTAAGCTTATTACTATTAATAACAACTTTATGGAATAAGAAATCCCTGCTTTATATATAACGATTTACTGTATTATTTATCCAAAGTTTGTCGTAGATACTTATGTATAAAGAAACTTCTATTGCTCAATTTACGAGAAAGATGATGCCACGAAGATATAAAAGGAATCTTATTCTATCGTTTTTTTTTGCTTTGTTCTAGTTATAAGGAAATATAATTTTTTCCAGAGCGTACATCATATTTCACAGATTTTAAAAGTTCATGTCATCTTTTCATACGTCCTCCGTATATCGTTTCTCTATCAAATCGAGAAATTTTATTCCGAGACTCTAAATTTTATCTTATCAAGAAAGTTTTACAAATCACAATGTTGAAACCTTCCATATTCTGTAACAAATAATTTATACACATTAAACTCTTGCTGAGTTTGTTCATATTTTAAATGTCAATCGAAACTCAATTGCATTTTGGAGAACCTGCTTTGAGAAGTAATTAAGACTAAGAAATGTAGTCATAATCACGATCAAATTAGTGATTTACTTACTGTTAAAAAATTTATATTAAAAGTTGTATAAAAACAGAACTGTAACAAAGATCCGAGATGTGAGATTAAATTTTTTAATAACCTAAAATATCATATTCTATTGCTTAAAGTCTACATTGATGTTTCACAATCAATTACACTCATCGGTGGAGTTTGAGCACAGAGACGCATATTTCAAGTGTTTATTACATAAATTTAAAGCAAAATGTGAACTAAGGATAATTTTAGATTTGAATGATAGGCAGGGAAATATTTAATGAACATATTAAATAATTTAACTTATTTCTTTATATCTTGTCAGAAGTTCAAGAAACACTTTTCGAGAAAGGAAATTTAATAGCGAAGATTTAATAACCCATACCTTTAAAATTAAAAAAAACATCAGATATCTATCGATAAATTTAGAAAAGTGTAGTAACTGAAATTCAGATGAAAGAAAGAGGCAGTTAAGAGCCCTCACAATGTAAAAAAAACGACATTCCAACATTTTAGGAGTGATGGTGAGTTCTGACTGAGAATAATTCTAAAGGAAAATGTATACCAGAAATAAATTATATGCTTATCGTGTAACTAGAGTGTAATCAAAAAATTTGTAGGCAAAATAAGCAGTAAAAAAAAAGTGCATTGAATTAATATATAGTCTAAATTGTTCGAAAATATTTCAGAAAAACCTCTGTTATTAGATATAGAAGTCCAACATCTATGAAAAAGTTCTTTGGAAACCGGTATAAGAAACATAAGAGGTTACTAGTATGAATCATTTTTGTAGAAAGTATCCATTTACTTGGGTAAATATGAAACATCTGTAAGATGCCCTCAAAAGATACACTCTTAGAAAAACAAAGCAAACAAAACGACGCACCAAGAGGGGGAATTGCAAATTGGACACAACTCGATATGCATACAGAATTCGGCAGAAAATGCAAAATTTTATTCAAGGTTGTTGACCAATGAATGAACATGTTACGCTGCAGCGTATCTTATCTACACAACTGGCAGGATATTAAAGAGGAGAAATGTCGATTCCAGGTCATAAATTCTTTGCGAATTTCATTCCGTATACTTGGGTAGACAATAACTATGCCTCGCATACAGGTTCGCGAACAATATGCGCAGATGACAGCTTTTGAGAGAGAACGGGTAGTTGGGCTCAAAGAAGCCGGTTGGTGTAATCGGCGAATCGCTCGACATTTGGATAAAAGCGATGCCACTATTAGACGATGTTGGCAGGAAGGGGTGAACCATTGCCGAACACAGCATCAAGAATGAAGTGGTAGGCCTAGAGAAACGACAGAACGTGATGACCGAGCAATCGCCAGAGCGGCAATCACAGCCCCAGATTCATCATTATCATCGATCGTACGTGCAGCTGGTGTTTCGCGACCGCAAGGACCATTCATAGGCAGCTTAGAGAAGGAGGGCTAGCTCACGGTGTCCCTTGCGTCAACTACCATTGACCTCTGTACACCGACAAGCCCGTTTGCAGTAGTGTCGGGCACATTCGAACTGGAATGTCTCTGACTGGAGAAGAATAGTCTTCATTGATGAGTCCCGCTTTGAATTGAGCCCCCGTGACTAGCGAATACGTGTCTGCAGATTCCCAAACAGCGGTGGTTTACCAACCTGACTTTCTTCAGACATACCAGCCGACAACTAAGAGTGATGATCTGGGGTTGCCATTTCATTTAATAGCAGGACCCCTTGGTTGTCATCCGTGGCACCCTTACAGCACAGTGATACCTAGATGATATTCTACGCCCCACTGTGTTGCCGTTCATATCATGCCAAACTTGTCTTGCACTTCAACAAGATAATTGCCGCTCGCAAATGACGAGAGTTTCCACTGCTTGTCTTCGTGCTTGTACAACACTACCTTGGCCAGCCAGTTCACCGGATCACTCCCACATTGAGAACGTGTGGAGCATTATGCTCAGGACCCTCCAACCAGCTCGGAATTTTAACGATCTAATGCGACAATTGGGCAGAATTTGGCACGATATCCCGCAGGAGGACATCCGCCACATCTATCAATCAATGCCAAGCCGGATAACTGCTTGTATAAGGGCCAGAGATGGACCAACGCGTTACTGACTTTTTCACTTATGAAGCTCTTTCTGTTGAATAAATCATTCAATTTTTCTCAAATTGTAATTATTTGTTCTTCTGAACATGTACATCACATCTAAAGATTTTCGTTCCATTCAGATAACTCCCTCTTCGCTGCGTATATTTTTTTTTTCGAAGAGTGTATTAGAAATATGAACATGCAAGTGTAAAATCATTTCCAAGTACAAATAAATTTAGGTATTCTCCGTCTATTTTCTAGACATTTAGAGCACTAAGAACAACACCATATTTTTTAAAGCATCTAAGGTACTCAACTTTTTTTTCTAGGGCCACATGCAATGTTTGCTACGTTACACAGGCCGCAACATAATAAACTGTCCATCATAATATTGTTTTTTCCAATGCGGCAGGCACTTGTCTTCTGACGGTAGGTACTTCTTAATATGACATTGGTCCCATAAATATCTTTGAAGTTTTGCTGTTTACTGTATTATGAGAGCACCATTAAGTTGAGCTAGAATTTTTCCCTATGAGGGGGACGATACGGAAATAATCAAGCCTTATTCGGGATTTGAACCCAAACTTACTGCGTGACAGCCCAGAACAATAACCACTAAAGAGTGTGGGCGGCGTATACATCATAATATAATAATGTTAAACAAATCCTAAACATATCCAAGCCTTTGTTTAAAAATTAGTTTGATTTTTAAGTCAAGACAAACTTTTGACTATTTTAGGGCAAATCAGGTTTATAATCCTACTTGCTACTCTCAATGTGTCATTAAGATGAGAAGCAGTCAGCCGATTTCTATAAACTCTCTTTGCATATATTACCTAGTAATAAGAGGATTCACAAAGATACATTGATACGAACAACGTGAGTTGCAGGTGGGTACATTTTTGTACAGTTTTGTATTTTTTCAGGCACTCATTTCCAAAAATTGACCGTACTCATTTTCTTTTCTCTTTCTTTAAAATTAAACCCATATTCACAATCACTTTTGAATTCGATAGACTCGTCAAATAAAGTTGTATAATCGTATCATAAAACAAACCAGTTCTGTAATTTCTATTTGCCGTTTCTAGTGCCATGGATTTTCTACAAGCAACCAGAAAAATCTTAATACTTCTTAAATCCTGATATCGCACTTAAATTCCATGGATAAGGCAGCTAAATAATTTGAAATAATTTAATATTGTTACCGCGCATCCCAAGGTAATGCGTCGACTTTGATGACCAGATGTTTACAAAAGTACTTACCTGTTCATGGGTGGAATTGTTTCGGGCCTCACAAATAGCTTGGTGGGCAGGAGCTTCAGTATCACTGATTTAGGGCAAGGTATGTTAAGGGCTTTAAATTAGAATAACCAACAGGTTTATTGATTTAAGACAAATCAAAAAATCAGATATGGGAAAGGTTATCGCCATCAAAATTAAGCTATATATTTGTACTTAACCAGCAATCGCATGCAAAGACTGTTTGCTTAAGAAGTGTCTTATGACCACACCTCTTTGGAATGCGTAAATTAGGCGTTGCGCATCTCAGAATCAAATGAAATTTAAAATTTTGTTAGAAGATGACGGTCCATATATATACATACTACTTAATGCGGACTGCACATCTTCATTTTGCATATGCGAGTTAGTCTATATTTGCTTATTAGGTGATATCTGATTACCTTCGGCAATTCGGCTTATTTATAACTTTGATATTCGATAAAAACATTAGGTAACCTGAGAATAAAGTAAAATAGAACTTGTCGTGCTTGGATTAATACTTCAATACACAAAATTTCTCTGTTAAGAAGTTATGTGGGTTTAAAAATCTCTATTTACAAATGAAAAGAGGAAGGGATATATATAAAAAATATTATAAAATATTTGGTATTGTCACTAGAATCTTAATCATAATTATGTATTGTTATTTGCATCCTTCTAGCGGATGGAAACACAACCAATCAAGCAATATATATTGTAATAATATATGCGTGGAAGACCATATTCTACTGTGAATTATGAAAAAAAAACGTACACAAATATGACCATTTAAAATGTTTTTGGCAAAGAATCTAATCTAAAATATCTTTCAGAATCCTCGTCCCCGTTATATGCAAAGAACCCAAACAAACAATGTTACATAAATTCTTACATTCTTTTGTAACATTTGTTTTCAAAAATACACTTGTCAACGCAATTTACATTTTGAATATCCTTTGTGAAACTTCGAGAAAGTGGAAAATTAGTAGATATTTGTGCATGTGATCAAATTGTTACTTGTACTGTATATATATTTCTTCATTTCATAATTATAAACAGTCACTTCGCAAATTTGAAATATAGGATACATACTCGTACGATGAAAAAAATAATCCAGTTATAAGAATACTAAAATATTTTTTAAAATGTAAAAGAATAACGTCAATCTCCATAATAATAAAAAGTAAAAGTATTGTTATTCGTTTGAAAAAAAAATCTTTGCAAATTTCTTACCTGAAATAATATTAAACTTTTTTTCGAATTTACGAAATATGATGTTTCTGTATCTAAAAAGCTTATTTGCCTCAACTGAGCGCAAAAGGAATTCTTTATCCAAAACAATGAAAATTATTGTTATTTCATGCAAAAGACTGACTTTTATGATCTTAAATATTACAAGACTTAATGTTAGAGATGATTTATAATTAAAATCTATACACATTACTTGGAGTGCTTTTTGCTGTTCCTTCCTTATTCATTCCGTAATAGGCTTTAGAAAACAGTAAACAAGGAAATGCGCACATACAGTGTGCAGTAAGCTAATGTAATTTTACGGTTGAAAAATATGAAACTAGATCAGAATACTTTATTTAAATTAGAATGGAATATTTTCTAAAGCCATTAAGTTTGTTGAACTTTTGTAATATAATATTTTTTACTCTGTTACAAAGATTCTTACCTCTTTTCGCCCTAAATATGCATGAACACACAAACACACACCATATATAATAATTGTGTGTGTGTTGTGTGACTGTATGTATGTAGATAAATGAAAATAAGAGAAGATCGAGAGACAGTGTTTACCCCTTCTTCCTATATATATATATATATATATATATATATATTATATATATATATAGATATATATAATGCAAAATTTAAAAGAGTATTAAAATTGTTATATATGTAGATTTTAAATTATTATTTATTTAAATAATGAAAATAGTAAAGTTTAATCAACTCTGATGAAACAAGCCTGGAAGGAAACCTATATTATTTTGTTTAAACAAGATGTAATTATATCTGGGTTGTTATATTTCCTTTTTGCATACAAAAAGTTATATGGTCATAAGGTATATTTTCAAGGCATTCATGATTTTTTATGTGATTTAATTCATAGCATTTTATATCTAGCACTGACGTTATTTATATTCCTTTGGCAGGGAATTTGAGGCTTGAGCTAACAACAAACTGAGAGTTATATATTGAGTTTTAAGTAATTGCTATAGTTAATAATCGTACATCGTACGTAACTAAATTTTCAATAAAGTTCTGTGTATTTAGAAAAAGAATCGGAAAATAACAAATATCATGCTTATTCTTATAGACTGAAAAAAAAAATTATTTTGTATGATCCTCTTAAGGTGCGTTTTACAACTGTGTGTCGTTGATGTTGAATCACATATCAGCTAAAATTGTTAACTCGTGTTCGACAACGACGAGGGAACTATTATTGTTAACCTTAATATATCATTTACTACCTTGAAAAAAAAAGCGGGACTATTTGAGATATATGAGTACGTAATATCAGGTTATTAATTCAATTTACTTTAAATCTTGCAAATGATGTCTGCAATTGAATTAAAAAGGTGCAATTCAACATATTTTAAATGTAAGGTGTTTTAAAGAAAACAATTGGGATGTAAACTTTAAGTATAATAGTTATGATAGATAACTAACTAGACTTAAATTTCAGGTCCCAACAATTCATCTTCTTAAAATCGAAATGGATTAATAATATTGTAAATCTGGGGTTACATGTCTATTTTTAAACGAGCTTACTAACTCACATTAATTATTCACAAATCATTTACATAAATCTATGTTTAGAGTGTCCTTTACTGATTAATTCAGGACGAAATACGGAGGCAAGTTCTAAAACTGACTAGAACTATTAAACCAAAGCCCGAGTTTAGGCATTCCTTAATAAAGAAGAGGTTTTTTAAGTTACTTCGACTTCATATATAAAATTTAAGATTTAATCTATGTTCACGCGATGGGTATTGCTGGATAAATGCACAGCATTACTGCCGTTATAAATAATTCATGGAATGGGGTTTTCACTCCCCTGGTCCGTCCCTAACAAGCAATGTTCCGAATAGGCCTTATGATGTAGCATATGAATGTGTAATTTACGCATTGGCAGACAGAAGGTGGTTTGTCTAAAATGGTACACTAGAAATGATTATGAAATTACTGAGCAGCCTGTGTGATTTGTTGGCACAGAAAGGCAGGCAATACATTTTGAGAACTCCCTCGGGCAAAATAAGCAAATATTCAATCCGGGAAGGATTGTTCTTTTATTTTCCAATGCAAAGTTATTAGTAGTTGGGAGAAATTTGATGGTTACGTTTCACCCGTCTCGTTACGAATGACTTAAATTTATATGTAACAACGCACTATTTTTTTTAATGTTCAACGAAATGATTGCAAATAAATAGAATCTAAAATGCGTTTGTCCATAGGTTTCCATTTTTTTTCAAATATAATTTAGCATATTTATAGAGAATTGTGCTGAAGTTAATTAAATTAAAGCACATTAAGTGCCATGCATTAGCACGAAAAATGCAAT
The DNA here is from genome assembly GCA_907164885.2 of Dolomedes plantarius. NCBI lineage: Eukaryota > Metazoa > Arthropoda > Arachnida > Araneae > Dolomedidae > Dolomedes > Dolomedes plantarius. The sequence goes on from OU015492.1 coordinate 14,517,675, forward strand.
TGAGTAAATATTGAAATATTATAATTTACAGGATTTATATATGGAATTAAGAAAAAGTCACAATGTAGTTGGAAATTTTTTACGTACTGTAGCGACTCCCGTACATTATCGAATTTTTTTGCGCTGGGAATTCCGGGAAGACCAATCAACGCGCGGTTTGTGCACATAATTGATTTGGAGGCTGCAGACAGACGGTTGCCTAGCGATATAATGGCCGGAAATGCTACCAACAGCTCATATTTCGTCCGTTACAAAAAGGAAGTTGCCCGACTGGAGGAGCCTAGTCGTCTGGAAACGTAACTGAATAAAGAAAGGGGGCGTTTTCCAGACCTTCGAGAACGTTCAGCAGTGGTATATAAAGTCGCCGAAAGCGACGTTTACAAAATATTGATTCAGAGATTAAGTATTGAGTGACGCTGGAGCCGGAGACAAGGAGATACTGTCAAGCCTAGATAGACTTGAATGAGCGCAGCGACAACTTAAGTCTGACCTTCTCGTCGTTGCCGTGAACCCCACGAATTTAATCTTTTCTATATATTGTAAATAGCCTGATTTAGTCGAGAAATGAAATTAAAACATAAATTACAAAAAGGCTGGCAGTCTTTTTATTTAAGGCAAAGTCTCTTACAGTACATAACAGGAATTACACTGTGCGTACTTATTAATTACAATGTGAAATTAGAAGTTGTGTTTTCCAGTGAAAACCTTTTTTTGTATACCATATATTGGTATTCAATAGGAATTCTGTAGTTTTAAATCACAATGCGGGGTTTTAAGAAGCTGTGTTATTCAATTAAAAACTTATATTTGTCACTACATATTCGTGCTCTATAGGAACTATCCTAAAATTTGGTGTAGTATAAACTAACATATATTACAGCTAACTACATTATCGTTTATGGTAGACATAAACAAAAATTAATAATCGCATTTATTGTTTTCAGAAGCTGCGTACTAGTGTCACAGAAACCAAATCAATGAACATAATTTCCATAACTGGAGTTATTGCTCTCTTTCAAACTCCAATCTGCGTGAACCTGAATGGCTAACATTGATTTATATAATAATTAATCTAAATGCTAAACTGACCAGTATTGTTATAGTGAAATATTACATAATTATTTTTAACACAGGGAAAATACAGGCCATTAAACCAGCATATGCATATAACTCTTAGTCTTGCAAAATTATCTATACTCTTTCCTGTTTAATAATGTAATTATTTTTAGTCTGCTTTTCTTTATTAGCAAAAAAACAAAGATTATTTCAGAACAAGCAAGCGCACTGAATTAATAGCAAAGCCCATTAATTTCATTATACAGCAATCTTTTAAAATAAATGATATGTCATTTTTTGTATCGTAATCGATAATTTTTTTTATTGATCGTTAAAATTATTTTTATTTATTTATAGCTGTGAATTTGTGATAGTCGCGTTTTAAAAAAATAATAAAAATATATCCAATACAAAGAAATGAAAGGGAAGGCAAATACTCATACACTAGTGGCCAAAATTGTTGAAACTGTTTTGAAGATGTGTGTTTTTGAATTTTAACACTAGAAAGACGGCAATTTTTTTCTTAATAAAAAGACTGAACGCCGTCATTTTGACGGTTAAAAATATAATCAAGAATTTAAAATATTTAATGTTTTTTTAAAAAGGTTAAATACACTCAAACCTGTTTTTGTGCGGTGGATAGGGACCGCATAAAAGAAAACGCATGAAAAAATCGCACAAAACTTCACGATTAGCTCAAAAAATTATTTTTCGTAACACATTTAAAAAGTATTTTTTTAATGCGGTGAATAGGGACCGTATAAAAAAGTTTCACGTAAAAAATAACTCAAAACCTTACGAAATAACTAGGGATTAAATACTCAGCATTAAATACTTGATTCGGGCAATATCCACCATCTTCAATAATTTTTGCTAACACTTTAGAATAATTTTTAGGGGCTGTTTCAACAGCGGATGCAGCTTCGCCCTTTATCTTCAGATTGTGAAGTGCGTGTCGTTGTAAAAACCCGACTAACCAGCCATTGCTTGCAGAAAATTTCGAGCTTTCAATGTGAGACGATGAACTAGACGGCTCTAAATCCTTCAGCTGATCATAAAACCGTATAGCTTTCTTTTTAATTAATTCTCCGTCCATGGAGATTCGTTTTTGAGTTAATTCTTGTGAATCCAATATGAGCGCATTTTCTGTTTTTTCTATCAAAATGTTTCTTGAATAATGCTCGTTTAGTGCTTTCGTTTATGGTACAATTACTAGATTTTTTTATTTCACCTGCACGTTTTTTTATGCCTCTTATAGTGGATTCACCTAATGCAAATTCTTTACAAAGAGCGGTGGATTCTTCACCTTTTGCTATTCGTTTTAAAATCGTAGTCTTACTTTCTAAGGAAATTGCCTTTCTCTGCGCTTTGTTTTTGTCCTTATTCATCTTCAGGGATAAAAATCCTAAAAATGTATATCTAAATAGAAAAATGATAAATTTAACTTCAATTTACGCTTTGAAATGAATCTTATCTTAATAGTCCAAGAATATGAAAACACTTTGAAGAACGTCAATTGAATAATGCGATTATAAACTCAATACATATATATGTAATTGACTGACGCAATATTGCATTTTATTTTCAAATCAGTAGCAGTACATATGTAATGTGACGAAATATCAAAAATCGAAAAAACTAAATGGCCGATCAAACCTACTAATTTTTATTGATAACTTCGTCAATTATGTTTTAATTTGATTGAAATTTTCATATACGGCACAAAAAAAATCGCATATAAAAAGACCGCACAAAAAATAGGTGTGTGGTGGACTGTAACATGTTGAACTATTCTACCAATATATAATAAATTATATCTATTAGTTTAGATATGTTTTTATGCATGTGTGCCGAGCTGACACCCTGGTATGGTTAATCGGTAAAAAATATATGCATGGTTTGTGCAGTTCTATTTTTCAACACCAATATTTCCGAAGTCCAATATTCCGTATTTTCGAAAGGATAGAAGACGAAAATTAACTAACATTTCCGGTATTATTTTAAATATTTCTGCCTGTGTTCTATATTGCCGTCAAATTGACGGCTTTCAAGTCTTAGTAGTATACAACACATTTCTCTCCCTCTTACTATTGAATATAATTTGGTAAATGTGTTTGCTTATATCGCGTGTCGCACATAAAATTATAAAAGTGATCAAATTTCGGAAGCCTGAGGACATAAATACAGACATAGAGCTCAATAGTATGTCCGAAAACAGTCAAAATGATGGCAAGCCGTCTTTCTCGTGTTAACAGCTTATATCACTAATATATTTTAGTATTTACCAAAAGAGAACACATCATTACATTAAAATTTGAGTTTAGAATATAATATAACTGATATTGAGTTTTTTTTCTTTTAGAAATGATGAGGCGTACTGAAGTGTGAGAAAATAAAATTTCTAAGTTTCTCTCAATTACGTTAGTACTTTGTTAGGAAGCTTTTGACTGCAGCCTGAGCAACGACATCTCATGGAACGGACTAATGATTTTAGTTCATCAGGCGTTATAATATAATACCATGATTGTATAATTGTTTCTGTTAGTTGTACTTTATTGGGTTTTTTTCTTACCAATACGCCTCTTCTATCGATCCCAATTTTTTCTAGATCGGATCATCGTCCAACGGCTATTGGCTGATCTTCTAGCAATTAAACCACTTTTGCAGTTGCAGAGTCCTACTGAATATGCAAAGTTTCATTATCACGGAAGACTCACCGTTCTGGCGGAGTTAATTTTGAATCTAATACATCACTCATGTATTTTTTGCATTTTATAGTGTCATTTATCACTAATTCTTCCACTTTTGCTGTCACACATCCCCACAGTATAATACTAATAGGATGCTTCACAATAGGCGTTGTGCGCCCAGGCAGAAAATATTCACAAGTTATGACATTAACAGTCTATTACTACCTTAGTAATAGACTATAGTAATAGACTGTTAATGTCATAACTTGTGAACAGTCAGTCTATTACTACCAAATATGGATATTCTGATTTCGTCACTTCTGAGGACACTGTTACATTGTTCTTCTGACCAATTAATATGATTTTTTTGCTTATGTAATCTTTTTTTCTTTGTTTGACGCATACAATTTTCAACGGAATTCTGGCATTTAACCCAAAAACTTTCCATCGGAATGGCGACCCCCAAAATGGACTGCCAAACTATCCCAGCACTTATGTTTACACCACGTTAAGATAAATAGTTTTTAATTGTCTCAAATGAGTTCATTTAGTCACTCTAACACAATGTTTTCATTTATCTAAAACAGCATGGTGTTGTGGATATTTTCGTACCTGTACCATTTTGGTTTTCAATCGACTGAGTCTGTTGATACTAAGCCCGTCTGCACACGGAGCAACTCAAAAGAAACTGATAACTGACTTAAATCCCAAACCAGTCCGTGATGAGTTGCAACCTATGTTACAAACCCTTCGGACGGGTTTGTAACCAGTTGCGCCGAGTGCGTGGCTCCATTCAATTATATAGGTTGCGACTCATCACGGACTGGTTTGGGATTTGAGTCAGTTATCATTTTCTTTTGAGTTGCTCCGTCTGCAGACGGCCTTATTCCACAGTTTAGAAATTCCTTCCACCTAATTTTCTTGTAATTCTTTTGTAAGTGCTACCTTCTTCTCGTTAGGTAATTATATTGCACCTTTTCTAGGTTCCCAATCATTTTTTTCTAATTTGCTACAAATTTAATAACTGAAATACTAAACTAATAATCAAATAACTAAATAACTAAACTAATCATAATCAGATTTGATATGTTCTACTATCAAATCTGATAGCAAAAGATGAGCTTACTCGTTTTAACACCTTACTAGATCCGTTTTGGGACATCGCAATGCCTGATTGGCTCTCAAAGCAATCATTGCTTTTGGTCAGTTTTTAGTTTAAGAAATTCTCTCTCTTTACAGAAGACAGTTCTGCCTGCCTTTATTTAGCTACAACGTTTTATGTAATAAAGATAATACAGCCATACCTCGGTACTGTTAGCTTTTCAACGCGAAAAAAATGATTCTGTATTCGTCGCACATGCTAAAGCATGTATGAAACAAGACAGGGCCCCCATACCTGTCGATCCGGACGGAAAGAAAGGCCGTTTCGCTATTCTCATAGTAGTTTGCGGTCTGTGCAGAAAATACATATTTCACCATGCACCTCCTTTTTGTGCTTTTTTTTCATTTGATAATTATTAAATTCCTTATAAACCTCATAAGTTCGTAATTCAGGGAGACCTCTCAGTATAAAAGAAAAATAGTTGGAATCACAATAGAACAGAAAAAAGATAAAATACCTAAGTATGCTCGTGGTAGTCTCGTGTTTGATATCGCTTCACTCAAAAAATGCTTAGAACAACGATCTCCTTGATAGTGAAAAATGAATAAAGTAGCCAGTGTGATGGCAGTGACCAAGCAAAGGTCCCAGATATTAGATAATATGAAGAAATTGTACATTTGGATTAATGAAAGACAGTTGGAAGGTGATAGAATATCCGAGACAATAATTTGCCAGAGGGCAAAATAAATGTATGCTGAACTATCAAAAGACAAGTCTGGAATGAGGGCTGAGAGCAGTGAAAATTTTTAAGCCAGCCATCTACTCTCTTTCCAAGCAATAACCCATCTACTTCCCTACTTTGCTACTATCCCATTACACCATCCGTTCCTTTCAGTAAAAGCTGACAGAAAATTAACTTTATTTTATCTGAATATTGTTTAAATTTATGTCCGTCTAATTTTAAGTTTTTGTATAAAAAATCAACCCTATCAATTTATAAATTTCTCAGTAAAATATGAAATTTCTGATTTCCATGAACGAATTAATTTAATATACATTACTTATGGGAAAATTCACTCGATACTCGTCATGCCTTCTGGAACCAATTAATGACTAGTACCGAGGTACCACTGCACGTCATGATAAAATGCATTAACTTCTTTAAAAATTATCTTTCCAGTAATGTATAACAACGCTGGATTTTTAAAAAATAATTAAGTTATATGGAATTAAACATTTCAAACCACATGTTCTAAAAGATTACCATAATTTTGGCCACTACTGTATACATATATATATATATATATATATATATATATATATATATATTATATATATATATATATATATATATGTATGTATGTATGTATATATATATATATATATATATATATATATATATATACACTGCTCAAAACAATTAGGGGAGCACATGGTTTAACGAAATTACGCAAATACTTACACCGATAAGTAACATAAAATAAATCATCCATAATTTATAGCTCAGCGGAAAGCAGAAGAAAACTTCATATGCAAATCAAAGTTCATGACGTCAAAAACCAGAAAATAACATAAGGGCGGAAATCGGATGTTGCAGAAACGGTCTGTTTCACTGCCTCAACTGTGTAAATTTCGATTGCTCAGTTATTCTTTTTGAGAAAATGTGACTTGAAAATGTCTCAACCAACGTGATTTACCAGAAATCCATGGCATGGCGTATTATAGGCAGACATGAATCCGGGCAAACACAACGTAGTGTCCGCGGACGCTGTTGGAGTCGCCAAAGTGTCGTTGCAAGGCTGTGGAATCGATTCCAAGAAAGAGAGAATGTTAGACGTCGACCAGGTAAGGTCGGCCACGCGCCACTACAGCACTGATGACCGGTATATACTGTTAACAGCTCGTCGAAACCGAAAAGACAATGCTACTCAGCTGCAAAGACAGTTGCTCTTGGCAACAGGACGAAGGGTGTCGAGCCAAACAGTACGTAATAGGCTTCATCAGGAGGTCTCTATGCACGTAGGCCAATGGTCTGCATTCCGTTGACCTCACGCCAACATACCGCACGAAGAAGATGGGCTGCTGAACATCGACTTGGGAGCAACATGATTGGAGCCAAGTGCTGTTTACAGACGAGTCCCGATTCAGTCGGGAGTGTGACACCCGACGTGCTTTGGTAAGGAGGGAAAGGGGCACTCGAAATAACCCCACATTCGTTCGTGAAAGGTCACAGTACAGACGATCTAGTTTTATGGTATGTGGTGGAATCAGCATAGGTGGACGTACGGACCTGCATATCATTTGGAATGGTACTTAGACGGCCCCAAGGTATGCAGACGAGATACTGAGACCTAATGTCATACCTTACGCTGCAGCCATTGGAGATTCCTTTGTTTACCAGCATGATAATGCCAGACCGCATACAGCTCGTCTTGTGAGAACAGCTTGAAGCTGAAACAATGCAGCGTATGGACATGGCCAGCGTGCTCTCCTGACCTGAATCCAATCGAGGATGTTTGGGACATGCTCGGACGACGGCATTGCTGCGAGAACCAAGGCCTCCTTTTAATCTCCGAGACTTGGAGATAGCACTTCTTGAGGAATGGAACAGTATTCCCCCAAAATCTTATCGGATAACATCATCCCATTCATGGAAAACAGGTGTGCAGCAGTCCTTGGCTGTTTGAGGCGACCACACGCCATACTAAAAATATTGCATAATTTCTAAACAATACTTTTTTTATCGTTACGATGTAACCAATTGCTGCCCTAAATCAGCTTTCCATTTTTTTTCCATATATTCAAAGAATTAAAGCTTAATTACAAATTTTGTTTACGTCTCTTTTCTGTATTGTGCATTGATACGCGTGTTTCTATCCATTTTAGGCCAATACGTGGCTGTCTCGCACGGTTTTCCTTAACTTCTTTGTGTGCTCCCCGATTTTTTTGAGCTGTATATATATATATTTATATATATATATATATATCATACAGGCTTTCATATTCGTAGTCATAATCATTATCTCGATAAGCCCACCGAAGATCATAGTATTAGTGGCACAAATGATAATTACCCTCTGAAGTATATTTCAGCAGTGCATTGTCTTTCACACCTAGCTATTTCGTCGCTCACTGGAACCCTCCAACAGAGTTCCGTATTACACTAGTTCTCTTCCCCGTCTTTGACCAAATTACAGTGTATTATAATTTAAAATTAGGGAAATCGAATTAGGTTCGGAAAAGAGGACTGACACAAGGTGTGCATTAGTGCCTGTATATTGCGGATGAATACGTCTTTCTTCATGATCGAATGTAAGTGTATTCAGCCGCGGCATTTCTTACACGAATGTCCAAAATAGGAGCTTGAGGGGAAATCATTATTAAAGAGTGATTAATAGACTGGTGTGATAGGACGAATTGAAAGAGTGGATCTAGGTTTTGATGTAACTGACTAACACACACACCACACACACACACATACATACATATATATATATATATAATATATATATATATAGATATATATATATATATACTCATTGAAGAGTAAAAAAAACTGTTATAAGCGTGAGTATGCACATAACGGTGATATGCTACCAATCAGTGTAACGCGATGCGGTCGGCAGTGCCTATATAGGACAGCAGGTGTCTGGGGAAGATTTTAGATCGATTCCTGCAGCTACAATGGAAGGTTATCACGATTTATGTGGCTTTGAACGTGGGCGTTATAGTCGGAGCAAGAGGGATTCAACATAGGCATTCCGAGGTAGCGACGCAATTTTGTATTTTCGCACACGACCACTTCACGTTTGTACCGGGAATATTTTTGTAAAGCATAAAATATTCGACAGCGGGTGCGACCGGAAAAGACCTTGAATGAACGGGACCATCAGCGACTGACGAGAATCCTTAAACTAGATAGACGTGCAACACTTCCTCAGATTGCTTATATATTTCAATTCTGGGGCATTGACAAGTGTCAGCGTGCGAACTGTTCAACGGACCGGGAATTTCGGAGCCACAGGCCCACTTGTGTACCGTTGTTGACTGCACGACAGAAACCTTTAAGCCTCGCCTGGGGTCCCCCAACACCTCCATAGGACTGTTGATGACTGGAAACAAGTTGCCTGGTCTGACGAGTGTCGTTTCCAATTGTATGGGGCTTATGAACGTGTACGGGCATGGAAACATCCTCATATATCCATGGACCGTACATATCAACCGCGGACTGTTCAAGCTGGTGGAGCCTTTGTGGATGGTATGGGGTGTATGGCAGTTGGCGTGAAATGGGACCCCTGAAAACGTCTAGAGACGACTCTGATAGGTTACGGACACATAAGCATCCTGTCCGATCATTCATGTCTAGTGTGCATTTCCAACAGACTTGTACAATTCCAGCAGGACAATGCGACACCTTACATGTCAAGAGGTGCTATCGAGTGGTTCCAGGATCACTCTTCTGTCTTTAGACACTTTCATTGTCTACCTAAATCCCCAGACATAAACATTATTGAGCATATCTGGGATGCCTTGCAACGTGCTGTTCAGAAGAGATCTACACCGTCTCGCACTCCTATCGATTTGTGGACTGCACTGGAGGAAAAACGGTGTGAATTTCCTGAAAGATACCTTCAGACATTAGTCGAGTCCATGCCACGTCATGTGTAGCAATTCTGTGTGCTCATGGGGGCCCTACAAGATATTAGGTAGATATATCATTTTTTCTGTCTCTTCAATGTATGTATGTATATACGTATAAAGTAAATTGAAAAATACGCGTTATAATATACATTAAATAATAAATATAAATCATATTCATTATGAAATTAAGAGCTATTTTCAATAATAAATAACTTAAAATGACCTACTCAAAGCGTAAACTAAAAATTATACGATTAGTCTTATTAGGGCAAAATCTTTTGACAGTACTTTGTAGAAATTTATTTATGTTCTTAATTTTCTGTGTTTCAAAATAATCAACTTGTGGACATTATTTGATCTATAAAACATTTTAATGAAGATGTGCATTCCTCGTAAGTTCGGGCCTTTCTATATTTCTTTAATGTGTAAGTGCAACAGAATGTGTAAAGAAATTTTAATTTTTCCAAATTGGTCGCATTTACGCGAGTCTATGCACTCACTTGTGATGAAAGATTCTAAACAATTATTGCTGCAGCTGATAATATTATATTTTAAGGATATATATATATATATATGTGTTGTGTGTGTGGTGGGTGTGAGTTAATTAATAATTAATTAGAAAAAGAATAATGATTAAACAATTTTCAGAGGGCTTCAGAATAATCAACTTTCTCAATTAAACCTCATTAATTATCGTATTTCGAAACGTGCCAATTCTCAATCCTAAGGAGGGAAATTCCTTTTTGAGAATCTAAAAATAGTATCAAACGTAACCGTGCCCATTCCCCATCGCCGTCGCAGACGACACGAGCATGCGCAGTAGTTTTAGAAGCTTTGGAGGGACAATTGGTAAGTTAAGCACACCGGGAGACGATTTTGCAATGACATGCAGTCCACCTTGAGGACTGCTCCGCGTTTGAGTAGGGCGGGCGCTACATGTGTGCCCTCTTGGAGAGGTTGGTTTACGTTGAAAGTTGGAAGAATAATAAATATATCGAAAAGAATTATTGTGTGTTGATCCTTGAACTGCCTTCCACTACGCTTCAATTCAACTAAATGATTATATATGACTGCAACATCTTCCAGTATAGCGGTTGTAGATACCACGCCCGTCAGTATATATATATTATATATATATATATATTATATATATATATATATATATATTATATATATATTATATATATATATATATCTTATATATATATATAATATTTATATATATATATATATATATATGATATATATTCCTTATCAGGATTTGGTTAGGTAGTATTTCTTGTCCATAGTATTTCAATATTTCATATTATCAATCTTCCTTACGATTTTTTTTTCTGAAATAGCATACAATTTCAAAAATACACTCTTATCTTCAATTATTTTTAAAAATAGGTTTGACATTAAAGAGGAATTAATTATTTTTCAAAAATCCTTTCAAAGAGTCTCAGGTTGTTTTACATGGAAGTTTATCTTAAAAATTTACAATATTTTTTTCTGCGAATAATGACTCTAAATTAGAGTACACATTAGCAGATTTTAAAATGAATACTAAATGCTTATGTTAAATAAAAACTTAAAATGTTGTCCAAGGATTATATTTTCTTTTTCTTTTATTTTCTAAGATAAGTATTTTAAAAAGGGGACTTTGAGAAGAAGATACAAAAAGCTGGGTTAAATTAAAAATACCAGTTATGATTGCGTTCAGCATTTTTAAACCCAGAAACGTTTAATTCCAATTAGTCTGTGATTGTCGTGTTTATTCCGGAATTGAGATAAAAATTCATATCTTAATTTTTTTTCCACTGAATAACGTTAGTGAGTTTTAAATAGTTTCAGTTTTATTGCAAACTTTTAATTTTATATTTGAACAAAATTCTTGTTTATTGTATTTCTTGCAGAAAAGTTTCATAGTGATTTGAAATATAATAAAAAAATTGTTCAATTCTTAGCAGTGACAAATATTTAATGAGTTTTAGATCTTTGATCTTAAAAATAAAAACACATCAAGATCTTTGAATTCTTTGAAATTTAGAGTCTATTATTTAAAATTTATAATACTTTATAAATAATAGATATTTAAGGTCCGTTTTTAAAATGTTATAGTAATAGTAAATTATGTGACCGCAATTTTTAAATTGTTATGTTTAATTATTCATACTGAAAATCCCCTTTTTAATATTTTACTTCCCAAAGGAATGCGTTGCATATATGTTACATTTTGTTAAAATTTGAAAAGTAAATATGTTTTTTATATAATATAGAAAGATTTTTATCAGTTTCTGATGTTTTATGTTGTTTTTCAAAGCATTTAAATGTTATATTTCTGTAAGGTTCATTACATTGACAGTTGATTGTATTTATAATGTTATATATATTTCAGTACATATATAATTGGAGTTTTTACCTATCCTATATAGATTTCAATGTTCGATATTCTTTTATTGTAATTGGAAACTTTGCGTCATAAAATAGTCCATAAGTTAACTAAGTAATCAGGTTCTACTATGGTGTTCATGGCATACATTACGGTGCTATGGTCTTAAAGGCAATACATGTTTAAGAATCTTTATACTGTTGCTTAAACAATAAACTAGAATTTAGTACCTCTTTAAAAGCGCGTTCAACTAAAAAGTGGTGGCAGAAAATTTTCTATATAATTTTTAATTCACACATTATTCTTTTGAAGAATTAAAATTGCAAAAATGACCTAACTCAACCTAAGAAATCTTGAATTATGCACTATCTTCTACCAGCAAACCCGTCCGTTCCACCCCGCGAATTTGCTGGCTACTTTATTATAGGTCCCCCATATAGCTTAACCATTATCACTGGGGCCATTAGCACAAGGGCAGATCAATGGCTTACGAAGAATTCGAACCCAAGCCTGCTGCATAGAAGCCCCTGAAGCCATATATATATATATATGTATATGTTTATAATGATATCGACTTTTAAACACACGCGATAAAATGTAAACCAACCTATGTAGAGGAGATGAAACACGACAGTGTAGATGTGGCCACAGTGACGAGAAGAACACTATTCCGGGAGAGCCGTTGACGTATCGGGGATGCAAAAACCCACAGAGATGAGAGACATTGAAGGAACGCACATTACAGAGATGCGACGCACGAACGGTATACATTCAATCGATTTATTCAAAAAACTCGACGATATAATTCAGAAGACATTCAGCAAACCAAAGGTACAGTTACGGCCGGACACACACAATATTAACGCCACCGGTCCTGCCGGGGCGCATTCAGAAGGCGGACTTTACATCATAATATTGGACATCAGCGGAGCAGCGTGAAGACTGGACAAGGTTAACAGAGAAGCGAGAAGCAGAGAGCGCAAAATCCTCTGCCCCATCTTTTAAACAATGTAACGCTAGGTGTTAACATTTCTTTAATTAGCCAGTGCCGATCATCCAACGTGAACCATAATTCAAGATTCCGAACATGCTATGCAAGGGCGCGGAGTTTCTGAATCATCTTGTGTCACAGACGCCTGACTCTCATCGTGTGCCTTAAGGGACAAACTAGTTAGTTATATGTCTATTTTTATATCAATTTTGAAAGACGACTGTAGTGAAACGATAACAGCATAACTCAAGAATATATAGATTTAGAAAAATTTCCATAGTGGTGTGTTATTATTACATTATATATATATATATATATACACTGCTTAAAACAATTAGGGGAGCACATGGTTTTAACGAAATTACGCAATACTTGCACCGATAAGTAGCATAAAATAAATCAGCCGTAATTTAAAGCCCAGCAGGAAGCAGAAGAAGAAAACTTCATATGCAAATTAAAGTTCATGACGTCAAAAACCAGAAAAAGAACATAAGGGCGGAAATCGGGATGTTGCAGAAACGTCTGTTTCACTGCCTTAACTGTAAAATTTGATTGCTCAGTTATTCTTTTAGAGAAAAGGTGACTTGAAAAATGTCACAACAACGTGATTTACCGGAATCCATGGCATGGCGTATTATAGGCAGACTTGAATCCGGAGAAACACAACGTAGTGTCGCGGACACTGTTGGAGTCGCCAGAAGTGTCGCTGCAAGGCTGTTGAATCGATTCCAAGAAACAGGAAAGGTTAGACGTCGACCAGGGCAAGGTCGGCCACGCGCCACTACAGCAACTGATGACCGGTATACACTGTTAAAAGCTCGTCGAAACAGAACAGACAATGCTACTCAGCTGCAAAGACAGTTGCTCTTGGCAACAGGGCAAAGGGTGTCCAGCCAAACAGTACGTAATAGGCTTCATCAGGGAGGTCTCTATGCACGTAGGCCATGGTCTGCATTCCGTTGACCTCACGCCACCGTGCGGCCCGAAGAAGATGGGCTGCTGAACATCGAGATTGGGAGCAACATGATTGGAGCTAAGTGCTGTTTACAGACGAGTACCGATTCAGTCTGGAGTGTGACATCCAACGTGTTTTGGTATGGAGGGAAAGTGGGCACTCGAAATAACCCCACATTCGTTCGTGAAAGGTCACAATACAGACGATCTGGTTTTATGGTATGGGGTGGAATCAGCATAGGTTGGACGTACGGACCTGCATATTATCGGAGGGTACTTTGACGGCCCGAAGGTATGCAGAACGAGATACTGAGACTTCATGTCATACCTTACGCTGCAGCCATTGGAGATTCCTTTGTTTTCCCAGCATTACAATGCCAGACCGGTATACAGCTCGTCTTGTGGAGAACATGCTTGAAGATGAAACAATACAGCGTACGGAATGGCCAGCGTGCTCTCCTGACCTGAATCCATCGAGCATGTTTGGGACATGCTCGGACGACGCATTGCTGCGAGACCAAGGCCTCCTTTTACTCTCCGAGACTTGGAGATTGCACTTCTTGAGGAGTGGAACAGTATTCCCCAAAGTCTTATCGATAACATCATCGCATCCATGGAAAACAGGTGTGCAGCAGTCTTAGGCTGTTCGAGGAGACCACACGCCATATTAAAAATCTTGCATCATTTCTAAACAATACTAATTTTTATCGTTTTCATGTAACCAAATTGTTGCCCTAAATCATCCTTTCATGTTTTTTCCATATTTTTAAAGAATTAAAGATAATTACAAACTATTTTACGTCTTTTTTTCTATATTGTGCATTGATAAGCGTGTTCTATCCATTTTATGCCAATACGTGGCTGTCTCGCATAGTTTTCCTTAACTTCTTTGCTTGCTCCCCTAATTTTATTGAGCAGTGTATATATATATATATATATATATATATATATATATATATATATATATTCTGTGATATACTACTAACTACCTATAATCCCCCATTCTGAACTTTATTTCTGTTCTGGTAATCCCTTTTCTACTCTTTAGCGAAACGCCTCGCCTTTCCACACACTAACTTCCTCCGCCAATTCTGGCAACCTCTCTGAACTAATTGTATTTTGGCGCTCTTACGACGGAGGCTGTACTGACTCGAAGCGAATAAGATGCGTTGCTTTACTCGTTAATAAATTCGTTTGTTCCTGAAGGTGGCTTTAATATTTTCCGGCCACGATGTAAGCTCCTATTTCATGAGATGTCCATTCCGGACATTTCATATATATATTACATTATATGCGGTGATACAGAAGTAAGAGATGCTTCCTAAAAGAAATTTAAAATGTGATATCTGTTCAACAGTATTTCCACACCTTGTTTCTAAAAATCATATCTATATTAAATGCCGCAAGATAAAATATTGAAAATTAAAAGAATTCATTTATTAAATTTCTTTTGATGTATTACATAAAGTGTTTGTGTATGACATCACTCTTTTGAAAGAGAGTCCTTCACACGATGTGCGATGTGGGTACAATATATCGCGAGACATTTTCTTGATTTCATTTTATTTCATGTGTGTGTGACAATATAATGAACATAAATTGTATTTCTCAAGACCTTCATATGTACTTCAAGATGCACACAAACGTGTTTTACAACCTTTTTTACCCTTTCCAGTAATATATTACAAGAGAGCATTCTCCCTGTTTTCAGATATTATTTATGACACAAAATTTACAACTTTATATAGTACTAAAATAAGAAGCACGTTTTTCAGCTTCTAAATTTAATTTATACTGTTCAGTCGTAATATATGTTTCTGCCGTTTAAATTTTTGAAACCACCTGGGGTCTGAATTTATTCGATTGTTTTTACGCACACAACTTCTCTCCAACATCCAAGACATATGATTTCAAAAGAGGGAATAGCTATTTCTTTTCGGAAATAGAGCACGGAGATATATATAATGGAAAATGCATACTGTTTGATACACATTTGGAAACGTAGGCAAGCATTACAATGTCTTGAGTTTTCTTTCTTTTTTTAACTTAGAAGTAACCTTAGTATTGTTTCAACTACTCGGTTGTAAGTGCGATACGTAATAAATCATTTTATTTATTTATTTACTTTATTTTTTGGGGGGGGAGGGGGGTTGCAGTTTCATGGTTAAATGGATTGTTTTATCATTTGTTGATTTACGATATTGAGGTTGCAGTTGTTCCTAATTTACTTAAATACTAGATGAATACCCGTGCTTTGCTAAGGCGTACATTAAAATTAAATACAACGGTTAATGCATGCAATTATTGCCAAAAAAACAAAAAAATATATTTTTAATAAATGCAACGGTCAATGTAGGCAATTAATACCAAAAACAATTTATGTACATTTATAAAAAAATCGTAACGGATATTTTTATAGACAAAATAATGTAGAAGAAAATATTTAAATTACATCTAATAGAACATACTAAAGAATATAGTACAGTTAATATAGTGCAGTTTGAGGAACATTTCTTTTACTGTATTTTAATACTTTTTTGGATAATGTCCAGTCGTCTATCCGCATTAGCAAGATAAAATACATATATATTTTGTCTATTTCGTTGTTATGCACGTGACGCAAAATTAATGTAAATATCACAAAAAGAAAAGGAACCATGTGATCAGCATTTAAGAAATTAAATTCTAAATATTAATCTTCAAAAATTCACCAAAAATCAGAAAATGGAGGTAAAGATTCGAAAAAGATTTCATTTGCAAGGAATTTTTATGATCTTTCTTGTGATATAAATTTTATAACCTTCAAATTTTTATTTCAAATGGAAACTTTAAAGAATGTTACAAAAACAGCATAAAAATGTAATTAAAAAAATCCTAACAAGAATTTTTCAAAAATCTTTCTTATTGCACCCCTACACTATGAGAATAATCAATATACAAAATTTCAGCCCTTTAGGTCCAGCGGTTTGGTCTGTGCGTTATCTGTCAGTCAGTCAGTCAGGAATTGTTTATATATATAGATAATATTTTATGTGATTTTCTCTTCAGACGTCATATAGTGGTTAGTATCACGAGCTGCCAAGGAGTTGGCTCAGGTTTAATTCCGTCTAACGCATCGATGTTCTAGGGTTGTCTCTCCATGGAACTATATGGTTCACAAGTATGTTGCTCATATTATACAGAATTCAACGAAATTTTGAGTGTGGTATGGTCGAAAGTAGAGCAGACAAGGGGCTGCTTCGTTACAGAAAAAACTCTTTTTACTTGTCTTAACAAAATCAGCCATACTATTTGAAGTAAGTATTAATCTATCCCTATTGGAAATGTTACTTTACCACTTTTAGATATATTACTATACCACTTCTAAAAGAGAGTGTTACTATATCCCTATGAGAAATGCTTCCATAATGCTATGGAAGAAAATGTTACTATATCACTACTAGAGACGACAATCATCATTCAAACATTAGGTGGTATTATGCATTTTTTCTTTTCGATAATATAAAAAAAGCCACTTTAACTGCATTAATATCTATGAATTTTCAAAAGCTTTTTATTGAGTGAAACACTACTACAGAGTGAACTTATTAAAACTTTTCCTTTGATTTAGGTAAGTAATTCATTGTTCAAAACATTTTCTTTTATTTTGGGATTTATAATTCATAGAGACAATAAAAATGCTACTGAGGAGTGTGTCAGCATATCAGTTTCAGAACCTTCAATACTTGCAAATTAAATTTCTTATTATATCTTATGAAATTGCACTTACACACACACATATATATATATATATATATATATATATATATATATATATGTATGTATGTATGTGTGTGTGTATGTGTGTATGTTTGTAAGTGTAAGTGTAACTTTCTATTGTTATATTTCTTATAAGTATGTTAATCAATTGAACATAACAGTTGTCCACAATGTGTTCACGAAAATAAAATTATTATTCCTCTCAACTGGAGTAAAGTCATTAAGTTTGCTGACCACTCAAGTTCCGCGAATGCTACACTACACAAGAAGACATCGACTTACGTAATGTCTCCCTATGGTTCTGGAGACGTTATATATATATATACAACCTTTGTCCAGAAAGTTCGGTGAATGACGTCATAGTGCTCACGGTCGTAAGAGTTTGCAACCGGCGCATACCTCGCCGGACAGGTGAAGACTGGTCTGAACAAGTTCATTAGCGGTGGTGCTGCGAGTTAGCTTATCGTGAGGAAAAAGTTCATTGTAGTGTGAAGGTGTTGTGCGCTCGGTCGAAATTCAAAATGGATCAGCGAACGAATAGCCGTTCTGTTTCTAACTTGGAAAATAAGCGAAAGAGACTCATGAAATGCTGCTAAAAGTTTACGAAGAACGTGCTGTCACCTTGAAATGCGGGTATGAGTGGTTTAACCCTTTGAGGGGCGCCGTTTGCGCAGTGAAAACGTCTAAATATAGTATTTTTTTCACTTACATTCAATGCATTCCAGTTAAATGAGCAGAAAAAATGGCTAGTACTTCCATCTGTTATCAGTTTAAAGAAGTAAAAAGATTTTACAACGTTTAATTGGAAAATTTTGCAAGATTCTTTAGGTTGCAAAAATCGGGAAAAAAAAGTTGGCACCGTGCAATCGGGAGAGATTGTTGGCCCTGAAAGGGTTAAACGCTTCCGAGAAGGGCGGGATGCGTTGAAGACTCCCCCCGAAGTGATTGTCATGCAACTGCACGCGCCCCGGACAACGTACAGAAAGTGAAGCAATTGTTGGTCAAGGATTGTCATGTGACAGTGCGAATGATAGCGTGATAGCGGAGGAAGTGGGAACTGGTCGTGAGATGGCCCACCTTATACTGGACCAGGATTTGGGTAAACGGAAGCTTTGCTCCCGACTTGGGCCCCGCACTTTGACGCCGGAACAATGCAAATTCATCTTGACACCGGTGGAGACTTCATCGACATGGCTGGTCGAAACACAAATTTTCTGAAAACCATTGTCACTGGTGACGAGACCTGGTGCCTGAAGTACGATCCGACGGCAAGTGTCAGAGTACTGAGTGGCGGGGTCCAGGGTCGCCGAAAAGCAAGAAGGTGGGAATTGAGAAATCCTGCATCAAGACAATGCTCGTGGTGTTCTTCGACTCTGAGGGTCTGATCCATAAAGGATTCCTCCCTGAGGGAACCACGTTAAATGCCGCTAAGTGCGTGATTATACTGAAAGATCTACTGCAAACGGATCAATCGGGTACGCCCCCAGTACGGCCCAGGAAGCAACTGGACCCTGCTTCACGATAATATCCGGCCACATACTACCTTTCTGGTGCAGCAGTTCCTGGCCAACTGGCGAGTTGTGTCCCTGAATCACTCACCCTACTCCCCAGACTTGTCTCCCCCCAGACTTTTTCTTGTTCCCCAAATTGTTATTAGCCCTGAAGGGCCACAGGTTTTCGGACATTTCGGACATCCAACGTAATTCTACGACCCAGCTGAAGGCCACCCCTAAAGACGACTACGCCAGGAGTTTTCAAGACTTGTACAGCCGTTCTCAGATGTGCATTACAGCCTGCGTGGATTACTTCGAAGGACAGTAACAGCTGTTTCATGTAAGAGAACAATCCATTGTATCTATAGACACATCCACCGAACTTTCTGGACAAAGGTTGTATATATATATATATATATATATATATATATATATATATATATATATATATATATATATATATATATATATATATATATATATATATATATATATATGCAGTCGATTCCGGACAATCGGACCACAGCGGGGCGCGATCATTTTGGTCCTAATTACCGGCAAGTACGATTACACGAACATCCTTATGCAATAAGGTTTGTTTCGGTTCTTTAGGATTCGGTCCGAATAAGCGGCTGGTCCGATTAACCGGATTCGGCTGTACATGCAAGTACATACATACAGTGGGCTATGCTTTACGATAAGAAAGGAGAAAATATCTAAATTGTATTACACCACAATCGGGGAAAGTATTTTTTAGTTACGTTGAAATATGTTTAATGACTCGTCCCAGATATTAGAAGGTAAAATTATGTTTGTAGTTCTACTTATGAGAGAGATTGGGGTAAGCAAAGAAGACAAACGATATTTGCGAGTCCAGATCTCGTTCCTAGTGCTATGTTGTCCATCCAGAATGCATGTATTTTTCTTTTACTTCTGTCACTTAATTCTATGAGTTCCCAATTAGCATAGCTAATTACCGTACTACTAGGCACTAAAAACGCGGACAATAGATAAATGACCTTATATATCATGAAAAATGAAACTTCAGCTACAAACAGTGATTAAAATATGTTTGATTACATAACATTTCAAAATGCATAGATTTTTTTTCTTGGAAAATGGTCTTATTTTTTTCTTTTCTTTTGAAGGCATTTTGACTTTCCCTCTTGCAATTCGAATTTTATTTCTATTCTTTTTCCTTTGGGATTCACGTTTAATTCTTTTATGAATAAACTATCAGTATCGTTCCAATTTGTATTTTTTTTAATAAGAGGTCGTGTTTTAAACCATATCATCTAAGTTCGTACGATGGTTATCATTTCCAGGAGTGATATAGAGTATATCCTTCAATAGCATTATAGTAGCATTTCCAATAAGAATATAACATTTTTAGTGTCTCGCCGCTACGTATACGAACAATGTCGTCATTAAGGCTGCTGTGCACTGACCGTATTGGATACGCGCACCTCAATATTAACCTATGGAGCAAATGTATCTTCTATTGACAGCTACATAAATGCCGATAATCCAATAAAAATGTCATTTTCAGATAGCCTGAACTTTTCCGTACCTTGCAAACAGGATTCATTTTATAAATTTCGTCCACCAAAAGAATTGATGATCGTTTTAAATACACTATGCCAGCTTTTTACAAGAATAATTTAAATTTGAAATATTATTCGCATTTAAAAAAAAGCCCCAACGTGCGGAGTTTCTCTATTACGTTCTCTATTACATTTTCTTTTCTTTAATATTAAAATCCAAGTTGGCAATCCTTGGACATATTTTCTCCATAGGTTAACATTGAGGCGGATACAGTTATTACACAACACCCTTATCCTTTGTTCGCTGTTTGTATACGCGCCTAAAGAAGTATTCAAATTGAATGTAAATGCGAGGATTCATCGAACCATGTTGAATAAAGCAATTACGGTTTGAACATTTTTTTAGAGCCTGTCTGTATTAAAAGTCCCAGAATAATAAAATATGAGTTTTGAACATTAAGATACTTGCGTAAATTAAAGAAGAGTTATGAAAAGTGCCCTCTGAGGTAGTTTTTAACCCAATATGAAGCTTCTTAAAATTCATAGAACCTAATGCACTTGAAGAAGCGTTTTTATCTAATCGAAAAAAGCATACTGTGTAATATCACCTAATTTCGTACGATGATTGCCATTTTCAGTGGTGAACATTTTCTTCAATAGTTCTATAGTAGTGTACCTGATAGGGATATACCAACATTCCCTAAAAATCGTAAAAAATTGAAAAATTTGATTTGTTATGCAAATATTTTAAAACGCAAAAATTTTCGTTTCTTTGCGCATCTATCAGTTGTGACGTCATGACCGATATAGAGATTAGAAAGTATGGTAAAACTAACTAAGGATTGGAATGGATGTCTTTCATGCATAGGAATAACAATTAGCTGGCAATCCGTGGGGAATGGAGAAGGGGAATTTGACTTAAACGGAAGTCATTTTGGTGGTGGAACCCTCATGACAGATTATTATATTCGTTTATTTGATAAATTTTGTTCATCCCTCTATTAGCTGTAAGTTCAAACAGGGTAAAACTAAATTCTGGTTTGTTGCAGCTGAAGTTATGGTTTTAAAATGCAACCGTGGACCTTGGCAGTGTTAAGCCAGTTACGTTAAAATAACATTTTTCCTTTATCCAGTACGTCCTGAAGACAGTCTGTACGACATTAAAATAATATATGAGTAATAATTTTCATGAGTATTTAGCTGAAATATGCATTTAAAATATCAGAGTGGATTCGCATATGTATGTATGCGTATGTATATATATATATATATATATATATATATATATATATATATATATATATATATATATATATATATATATATGTGTGTGTGTGTGTGTGTATGTGCAAATATACGTATGAGTATTGTATGTGTATGCATGCATGCGTATATGTATACGTATGTATGTGTTCGAGGTTTAGGCAGAGGGCCTCGTCCGAAAAATAAGAGTCAGTCTCCACACAAACATTGCTCTCTTAAAATCCTGCAATGTAACATTAATGGCTTAAGCACAGCAGCTACGAAGATAAAACTTGACCAACTACTGGAACTGGCTGAGTCAAACGACGTTCAGGTCATTGCTATACAGGAAACCAAGCTGAAGGACTCATCTAAGCTGAAGATCAGGGGTTACAACATCTTTCGTACAGACAGAAACACTGGCGGTGCTGGCGGAGGCCTAGCCTTTCTCATCAGGAACATTCAGTATCAATGTATTGAAATTCCACAGTTAAATAATACCAAACTGGAAATCCAGGGCATTTCTTTCCCTTGGAGAGGTAAAAACATTAAAGTCTTCAACTCTTACTATCCCCCTAACTGTTCAGGTTTGCCTGACAGCCTGCTCCACTGGTCTGACAATAATACCATTTTTCTGGGTGACCTGAAATCTAAAACACCCTAACTGGGGTTGTTCAAATAGTAATCCAAGAGGAATTGAACTCCTTAACCTTGTGGATGATAGGAGCTTTATGTTTCTCAATGATGGTTCTCCTACGCATTCATCCCACAGTTACAACACCAAAGAAGCTTTGGACATCTCAGTTGTCAGTCCAGATATTTATCCCCACTGCAAATGGACTGTTTTAAACAATATAGGAAGCGATCACAATCCCATTCTTATAGAGGTAGATATAAAACAAAAGGTACTTAAAGATCAAAGGAAACACTGGAATTTCAGAAGGGCTGACTGGAAGAAGTACGAAGATCTCATAAACACTGGAGTGAAAACTACTTCATTATCCGATAAAATCAATGGAAATTGGACCAACTTTGTAAATTCGATATTTAACGCTGCGAAGCAGTCGGTCCCTCGGGGTAAAGTCAAAAAGTACACCCCATTTTTCTCTCACAATTCTGATACCTTGAAACCCCTTTTGGAAAAGAGAAAAGAACTGTCGAATCTCTTGTCTGTCAACAATACAGCATCTAAGAAGGCTGAATTGAATAAAGTCAATGCTCAGATTAAACGCAAGTACGCCCTTTACAAGAGGCAGAAATGGAGCGAATTGTGTGCTACTCTTGACTCTAGAACCCCAGACTCCAAACTGTGGAAACTGGTAAAGAGTATTGACAAAACGCAACCTCAAACTGAGAGCTGCAACACCATCCTGGCCCAGGATGGGAGCATTCTCCATAATGATAAAGAAGCAGCCGACATATTGGGATTATATTATAAGAGTATTGGTAAACTGTCCTTCAGTCCCCAAGACAGGACCATTGAACGCAGAGCAAAAAACCTAGCACATGGCCACCGCACTATCAGGGCGGGGGATCCCTTGTTCAACGATGCCTTCTCTCTGCAAGAGTTAGAACATGCAATTAGAGATTTGCACCTTTCTAAATCTCCGGGCCCAGATGGCAATTTTGGACAGATGATTGCACATCTTGGTGAGCAGGCTAGGCAGAGACTGCTGGACATTATTAATCTCTCTTGGAGCAGGGGTCGTCTCCCCAGGAACTGGAAAAAGGCAACCATTATACCAATAAGGAAACCTGACAAAAATGCAACCTCACCTGAAGGTTTTAGACCTATTGCCTTAACTAGTATTCCCTGCAAAATCATGGAAAAAATGATTCTCACTAGAGTTGCTTTTTATCTCACATCCAAAAATCTTCTGCCAAAGGAACAATTTGCTTACCGGAGGGGACACAGCACTACTGATCAAGTTTTATATCTATGTCAAAGGATCAGAGATGCCCAAAACAACAAACCAACCAAACACACCGCTGCGGTATTTCTGGATCTCGCCAAGGCTTTTGATAGAGTCTGGTGGAACTTACTAATAATAAAACTCCATGATAATTTTGGAATCAAAGGCAGGGCACTTTCTTGGATAGCTGATTTCTTAAGGGATAGACTCATTCGTGTTAAACATAAAGAAGCACTATCCAGATGCTATAGAACGCATCAAGGAGTCCCTCAGGGATCCGTCCTTAGCCCAACCTTGTTTTCACTATATATGGCTGGGATCGAAAAGATGATATCTGACGGAGGGTGTGAAGTTGGAATGTTCGCTGATGACATTGTTCTGTGGTGCTCCGGCTCCGATGTGAACCTTATAGAATCAACTCTAAATTCAACGTTAATTGCTGTGAGAAAATTTGCGAATGACCACAAACTGGTTTTTAATGTCTCAAAATCATATGTGGGTTTCTTTACCACCAACAAACATTTGTACACGTATCGCCCCCAGGTTCTCTTCAATGACCAGCCTCTCTCTTATATCAAACATCCAAAGTACTTGGGTTTCGTTTTAGATCAGGAGATCACGTGCAACGGGCATATTCAAAATTTGGTTAACAAGAGCCGCAAGAGACTGAATATTCTTAAGTTCATCTCAGGAAGAAACTGGGGTGCTGATGCAAAAACACTCAGGGCAACGTATATTGCTCTTATCAGGCCTATTCTAGAGTATGGGTTCCCAGTATACTTCAGCGCCTCCTCAACTAATCTCCTTCAATTAGAGAGGGTTCAGCTTAGTGCGGCCCGTATTATAACGGGCTTGAAAAACAGCTGCCCAAACGAAATAGTACTCTATGAGGCGAATCTTCCACCTCTTGGTCTTGTAAGAAACTCGCTCTTGGTTAAATATTTTAACAAATTAAGAAGCTATGACAATCAGAAACGTACTTCTGAATATTTGTGTAAATGGAGAGATAATCAAAGATTAAAGAGAAATAGCCCTTTCGGCTTAGCTGATAAAATGAAGATTATTTCCCATTCGGTAGAACAATCTTCTCTAAGACCTTGTGTCAGCCCGATTGAGGACCTATCCGGAGTTCACTTCCACACTGAACTTATGTCCGACACTAACAAGAACTCAGATGCTCCCGATTACCTAAGACAGTTGGCCCTAGAGGTCATAGGTGGCATTCCCAGTGATGCCATGTTGATTTACACAGATGGCAGTAAAGACGAGTTGAATCACACTGGGAGTGGTGTCTTTATCGAGAATCTTTCTGTCCGGCTTTCCAGACGCAACCCAGAAAACTGCTCGGTTTTCAGAAGCGAATTAATCGCCATAAATGAAGGGTTAAAGTCCATCCTCCATGACACTAATAGTAGTGACATTTGGATCCTTACTGATAGCCGTAGCTCGATTCAGTACTTACAGGATTGGAATAGTGTGTGCGATCTTCTAGGCAGGCAAATTATCACTAATCTTAAAATTCTAGCCAAGGGTAGGGATGTCCACTTTCAGTGGATTCCCTCCCATGTTAATATCCAAGGCAACGAAGTTGCAGATATCCTGGCTACGAGGATTACACGCTAACATATAAAGAGTTTTTCTCTATAAAGAAAAAAGAAGACAGGCAAGTCTGGCTCACCCCTCCCACCCATCCCTGGTTCAGCAGGAAGACCCCGGGAGGCGCGTTAGAATTTGGGGGTGAACGACATGATCAAACGGCCGCCTCAAGACTAATAAGTGGGCATCTGAAAGGCATGACATTCGAATCTGGACGCAGGGTCTTTTCGTTGTGCACGAAATGCAATCTGAGGCCGGCTTCCCCCGATCACATCTTGGAATGTTTGGGGTTCACTCTAGTGGATTTTTGCGCCGATCCAGTTCTGGTGCTTGACTTCGCTAGGGATCATGGCATCATGGATCTGATTTAGATGCTGCTAGATCTAGAGGGATTGTAAACAACAACAACATGTATGTGTTTGTATGTATGTATGAATCGTTATGTGTGCATGCATGCATGCATTTATCTGATGCATGTGTGTGTGCGTGTGTAACCATGTAGGTATATGTGTATGCACGTATGTGTATGTATCCCTGTTTGTATGTATGTATATATATGCATCTATGCACGTATCTATGCACGTAGGTATAGATGTATGTGCAAGTATCTATGTATACATGAATGTATGTGTACATAAGTCTGTATGCAAGCATTTATATAATTTTTATCTATGTGTATATGCATGTATGTGTATAAATGTATGCATATATATGTAAGCATGTATTTGTACATAAATATGTATATATGCATTTTTACGTATGTATGTTTGCATGTGTATGCATTTATGTATGTACGTATGTATGCATGCATGTGTATAAATGTATGCATATATATGTAAGCATGTATTTGTACATAAATATGTATATATGCATTTTTACGTATGTATGTTTGCATGTGTATGCATTTATGTATGTACGTATGTATGCATGTATGTATGTATAAGTATTATGTATATATGTATAGATTTCATTTGCAAAGCCATGAGAAAAAGGAAACATTTATTCTTCGTCTTCGTATATGAGAAACAAACGCTTGTTATGTCACCCAAAAACTGGCACTGCTAAAACAATTGCATTAGATAAGAAAGCCGGCTACAAACTCTTTTCTGTAGGAACAGTGGAGAAAGAAAATTATAATTCCTAATGCCACCAATGGGAAATATTTTTACTGTATATATGAATCCATTCTTCTGCAATTTTTCTTCTCTCACGCTTGTAGTTCTGTTGAAATCCATTACTGAGATTAATAGTGAGGCGTTTCTCTTTACCTGTCACGATTTATGAATTATTTATCTTTGGGGATTAATGTGACCACCTGTCGCCACACTGTTTGGTTTTTCGATGTCTTTAGAATGATCCTATGAAAGAAGGAAGGATACAAGTAAAAATATATATATATATTGCCTGGAAGTTTTTAAGTTTGACAAGACTCTGGAACATCTGTTACCTATATAAGAAGGTATTGGAGTATAAAGAATGTAAGTTCCTTTTATATGTACTAAAATTTAGTTATAACAAGCAATTTATCTAATATTTTGTTTTTTATATTAATTGAGAGTATGTTACAAATATCGGTCTAAGTTTCCTAGAACCATGTGCATGATATGAGAGCTGTCATTCAATTCTAAATTTCTAACCTAATTGCTCGACGTAGTTGTATTCTACAACTTGTTCAGCACTCCTAACCGGAAATCCTACTGTTAATATCTCGTAGTGAGACAGACAAATAATGTTAAGTTCATCGGCATAAAACGGTCTGAAGTCGGGTATATATACAGCGAACGAAGGAACTACGAAATTTCAACGAGAAAATTCAGCGTACGGTTTGGAATTCAGTTGGTGGTCGTCATTAAGGTTGCTGTCTACTAACTCAATTGGATTCGCACCCCTCAATGTTAACCTATGGAGAAAATGTATCTACTACTGACAGCTACATAAATACATATAATCCAATAAAAATGTCAGTTTCAGATAGTCTGAACTTTTCTGCACCTTGCAACAGGATTCATTTTATAAATTTCGTCAATCACAGGAATTTAGGAGCGTTTAAAACACAATAAACCGGATAATTTTCTCCAAATAATTTAAATTTTAAAATATTATTTGCATTTTTTTAACTAAAAATTCCCCAAAGTGTAAAATTTCTTTCTCTATTACGGGGTACAATTAAAAAAAATAAATCTTTCAATCCAAGTCGCAATCTTTGGACACATATTCTCCATGGGTTAATATTGAGGTGAGAGAATCCAATAGGGTAATTTTATAGTAGGCTTAACAAACTTAAAGCTTGTGCAGCCGTTCCTTCATATTCCGGTAGAGAATTGGTATAGGCGAACGAGTTATGACGGTAGAGAATTACTCTAGACCATTCTATATTGCGGAACTCAGTTACCCACAGGGGTGTAGTGTAGCAGACATCCTCGTGGTGCAACCTGGTTAATACTAAATCTGCTACAGCCTTCGACGAACGTGCTCAACTTTCCCTACTCCCCAGAGACGAGGGAGTGGCTTGTTTTAAAGTCATCACCGGACATCATTACTTGCAGGCCCATCTGTATAGAATTAAACTAGCTGATAATCCATTTCGCTCACTCTGCAATACTTTGCACATGACTGGGGAGCATCTTTTCGGTTGCCCCTCCTTACCTGACGTTCGCTCATGTGATGACTTTGGAGTTCTCTCCTTTTCTGGAGTCACCTCCCTGTTGTATTGGACTGCAAAGCGACTTCTGTCTCAGAAGACGATGGTGGGTGTAATTAAAAAAATGTTACCGATAACAAAAAGTGAACTGCAGTTTCCCACTCAAAATAAAGTTTCCAAGAAAAAAGTTAAAAGATTCCAAACTGGACTTTTTTCTCTGTACACATTCAGCGAACAACTGCTAACGAAGAGTAAAGAATTTCCTTTGATGTACCGCCTGAGCGAACCGGGGCAAAGGCAAACTAATATATTCCGTGGTGATCGTTTTCCGTATACATTGAGCAAACAACTTCGTTTGTTTTCCTTCGTTCGTTGTACGTATACGCTCCTAACGAAGTATTAAGATAGAATGTAAATGCGAGGATCCATCGAACCAGTTTCAACAAAGTAAGCACGGTTCCACTGCTGCATATGTAATGCTTATTAATTTAAGTTTCTATTCCCTAAAACCATTACTCATAATCATAGATTCATAACAAACGGGAGATTGTTTGGTAATGTTGTTATTACACAAACTATTGATAAGCTTTTGACTTTATCTGCATTTCCTCTAAAGTGTTAAATACTACAAAGAAATCCTGGTATAAAGCTATAACTCATCAAAATGTTTTAACTATCTCCTGTAAATAAAAAATATGCCTAAACGCACTCCTTCGTCGTCTTTTGATCTTAGCAGTTTGTCCCCCTGATTTCCCACTATTTCTGTACTTTGCACATACCTCTCTAGGTGTTGGGGAGACATTCGATGGGGCTTTATAATAAGAACTGTATTTCGGGAACAGGCGAAATTCCTTGTTGGAATCCAGTTGTAGTGTCCATACATGCTGGCATCTTTGGAGTTTTCTGGTAGGTCTCATTAGTTTTGGCTTGGTTTTTACAACCTGCTCTTCAAACCTTTTATTAACATATAATTAAAAGTTAAAGAGTTCTTGGTAAAGTTGAGAATTTGAAATGTGAAGTCTTGCATGCAGACAAACATATTCTGGAACTATGTACCTGTATTTGTTTAACCATTCAGTCATCTCCACTTGGGCCCTACCCTTTATGTCTCAAGAGCTTCCATGTGATTTATGAAAAACAAAAAAAAATACTTCACCGTATTGAAAATATATCTAAATTCCCTATTATTAGTGATTAAAAGCTATTATACACTGCTGGCCACTGTAAATGCAACACCCTGAAAGAAGCATGCAAATAACATGAAATTTACAACATGCATTAGCGGAGGTGAGATATGCAAGATTAGAATTATGGAGATTAGAATTTCAGCACAGACGCACATCACGCGCGCCTGTGGCGCCACTTCAAAGAGCTATTTAAGGCTTGGAGATTTCGACGATTTCAAGTTCGACAATTGTGTTTTTCTTGTGTTTTTTTCAAAAAAACGATCAATTATGCCTCGTCGAAAACAGCGATCATCTTTTGATCAAGTATCCGAGTTCGACAGAGGAAGGATAGTGGCCTACCGAGATTGTGGATTATCTTTCAGGGAAATCGGTAGTCGTGTTGGACGAAACCAAACAACTGTAATGCGGATATGTGATCGTTGGATGCAGGAGGGTACGACGGACCGGCGTGTTCTATCGCATCCACCTCAGCGCACCACTTCACGTGATGACAGGCAAATTGTGCGCATGGCTGTGACGGATCGCTCAGTCACATCACGAAACATAGCACATCACATGCAGTCTGTAACGCATCATCCAGTGTCTGCGCGTACCATTCGACGCCGTTTACAGCAGAGTGGTCTGTCCGCAAGACGTCCATTGCTTTGTCTACCCTTGACACAGACGTCTCCGCCGCCAATGGTGCGATGACAGAAGGATGTGGACGACAGAATGGAATGAAATTGTCTTTACTGACGAGTCACGCTTCTGTCTGCAACACCACGATGGTCGCATTCGAGTCTGGAGACACCGTGAAGAGAGGATGCTGAACAGCTGTGTTATGCACCGCCACACTGGTCCTGCACCGGGTATTATGGTATGGGGTGGTATTGGATATCACTCTCGCACACCTCTAGTACGCATTGCCGGTACTTTAAACAGCCAGCGCTACATCTCCGAGGTGTTGGAGCCAGTTGTCCTTCCTTACCTTCAGGGCTTGCCCACAGCCATATTTCAACAGGATAATGTGCGACCACACGTGGCACGCATTGTCCAACGGTTCTTCGTCAATCGCCAGATTGAATTGCTTCCCTGGTCGCCTCGCTCTCCGGATCTTTCGCCGATAGAAAACATGTGGTCTATGGTTGCTCTACGATTGACCCAGATTCCATCCCTAGCTGCTACAGCTGATCAACTTTGGCAACGTGTGGAAGCTGCTTGGTCTGCTGTACCCCAAGAACTCATCCAAAGTCTCTTTGAATCAATGCCGAGGCGTGTGGCTGCGTTGATCTCGAACAATGGCGGCTATTCTGGCTACTGATTTTGGCAGGAACCTCACTTCACAGAATTCTATAAATTTAATCATTTGATACTTGGTCAACATGTTATCTACAAAATAAATTTTGTTCTGATATCTCTTGTCTTTCTTGGTGTTGCAATTTGGGTGGCCAGCAGTGTAGTATAAATTTTTTTGAGTCTTTTATCTCGAATTTTAGATTTCTATCTTAATAATAAAAATTTATTTATAGAAATCAAGAAATGATATAGAGACTAGTAACTACAGTTCGTTCTCTCATTCTAATGGAATGTTTCCAGCATTGCAGTAATTAAGAAAAACACTTTAAAGAAATGAATATCTCACGCTCACTCTGTGGTTGTAGGATAGTATACTTTATTCCAGTTAACCCTCAAATACACTAATTATCAAAAATTAAGGAAATGTCCCAAAAATAGTGATTACTCAAAACGTTACGCGAAGAATTTAATGAAACTTATACACATTATACAACTCATAGGTAGGTATAAAATAGCATAAAAATCACCAAACAATTGTGGTGTTATAGAAATTAGCATATGTATACAAAGAACAAAAAAGGATGTGTCAGTTTGGTATAGGAAAAGTACCTTTAATATGGCGGATGATCCCCCCGAGAAGGAATACAGTACATACAGCGATGTGTGATGCTGTCAATTATGAGGTCCATGAGTTCGGTAGGAAATGAGAGCCATTGCTATTAGCTTAGCAATGGCTCTCATTTGAAGCAGTTGAAAGAGTGGCTAGGGTTGTAGGACGAGGATTGAGAGCAGCTATACGTCGTCCTAAAGCGTCCCAAACATGCTCGATAGGATTCAGGTCCGGTGATCGAACTGGCCACTCCATGCGCTGAATTGTTTCCTGCTCAAGATAAGCATCCACAATGTGCTGGTATCCCTGTGCGGTCTCGCGTTATCGTCCTGTAGCACGAAAGCATCACCTATTGCCCTGGCAAAATGGTGCACATATGCATCAGGAATCCAATCTCTATAGGTGTTAGCACTCACATTTCCACGTGGAGAGACATGGAGATCTGTGCGTCCACCCAAAGAGATACCACCCCAAACACACACACTGCCTGATACGTTTGCATCTCTTTCACGGATGTATGATGGATGAAAACGAGTTCTAGGATATCTCCAAATCAAAATGCGCCTACTATCGCTTTGGAAGCTAAACCTACATTGATCCGTAAAGAGAACAGCCCTCCATTGGTCACGCGTCCAGTGGACATGTTGGCGTGCCCATTGCAAACGTACTCTCCTATGGCGTGACGTGAGCGGGACGCAAATGGCTGGTTTCCTTCGCAAAAAGACTACCTTCGTGAAGCCTTCTAAGCACGGTTTACGTTAATACAACCTTCCAGAGCTTGCAGCGAGGGAGGATCTGCAGACGGAATTTGCGGTTCTATTCCTTCGTTCGCATAATGACAAATATCGGTCATCTGCATTCGTCGTAGCTTAAGGCCGTCCTTGGCTGAACCTCCTGGATGCCAAATCCATGGTTAGAAATTGTTGCCAAAGTCTATGAACCACAGACGGACTAACATTTAGCCTTCTGGCCACGTCTGTCTGACTTTGTCCTGCGTCTAGTCTCCCAATAGCTCACCATCGCAGTTCTTCGGTCAAATGATGCATGTAGGTCATTGTTGCAATTTGGCTATGCCAGATGTCTAATCTCAGCCGCGCAGCGACAATTGTCGCCTTGCTCTGAGACATGCACTTTTATGCTCCTCGCAAATGACGTATTCCGACTGCAGCGCCACTATTTTGCATAATGTAGTATTGTGCAGCACCTTTTACTTAACAACATATTCAAATTTTAAACAGATTGGCCTAGGTTTGAATGTGTTATCCCTCTTTTTGTGATTTTTCTAGAATTTTTGATAACTAGTGTATATTAAACAGACTTAGAATATCTTCAAAACTGCATTTATTTTTGTTCATATTTCGAAATTTTTTATTCAGTTCAACGAATCTGTACATATACATGTACTGATACTGAAATTCTACAAATAAAGTATATATGTACAGACCCTTTAAAACTTATTCTTTGTTTAAATCTTTAAGCACTGTTTATGAAATATCAAAGATTGTCTCTCATAAGGGAATTTTGACTGGAATTTGTTTGGCAATATCGCATTACTTTATTATAAATTCTTTTAAAAGTTGTTGAAATTAATAGGAAACGTAGAGACATAACAATGAAATTTCAAAATGCTGTTTTCATTTCTTCCTAGCGATGATAGTAGTATTATTTGCTGAATATTTTAACTCAAATAGATTTAGGATTCCGTTAGGATATGAAAATTCGAAATATTATATTTCAAGTTATATATGCTTACAAACTTATTTTTACGAGATATCACAATAGTTTTGAAAAAACGTTTTGTAGGTATTACACATCATTGATTTTTAACCAGTTTAAACCAGTTTAAACCATTTTTAACCAGATTCCCCGATATCATGATCAGGAAACCCTTATACGACCGGCAACCAAAAACACGAGAGTAGAAAATTACAGATAAACTGATTAAAAGTGTGATGTGTCCTTATGTTCGTTTGCGTGCTACATTCCGGGAAAATCCCGGATACCTAATTTATCACCAGATAGTGGCGGCTTTGTGGTACAGCGCGCTGGCTTTCGGTGCTGAGGGTACTCGGATCGAATCCTGGCGAAGAGCCACTAAAATGTCTCCTTTCGTGTCGTCCCATCTAAGTGGGTGATGCTAACCCGCTTTTATGGTGGCCACATAATAAAACGGCCAGCAAAACTGCGGGGAATTATAGGCGAATGTCTTCACGACAAGTGCCTCCGCACTGGTTTAAAAAAAGTCACTAGCGTAGGAGAAGCATGGTAAAACATTTCAGTTGAATATACGAACCCATGTTATTAGTGCGCATTAAGTATAGACGCATTAAAGTGGGAACACCAAGTTTTGCGAATCTGAACCGTTTAATTTGAGATTCGAGATCGTATCTGAGTTTGGGAACTCGAGGAGCTCGTTGAAAAAGTAAGTGGCCATGGAAGTCAGTAGTGAGTTTAGGTCGTCAATGTGTGAATCAGTCAGAAGATAGCCATAGAAGTCGAATGCTTACAGTTGCATTTTATGTGGGGTAAGACTTATCTGAGACAACAATCCGTTGTAGGGAGTATTTTGTAAGGAAAACCTTCAATTGGTCCAATGGAATCCGATAAATACATAAAAATATTGACACAAATTGTTTTGTAGAAATCTAGCTCCTGTCATCAGATAAAGAAATTGTTTTAGAAATTCGTTTTTGACTCTCTCTCCATTTTCTATTCATTGGTATTCTTGATCACAAACTTACAGTAACAGTAAAATACCAGAGATAAACATGAAATATTATTCCCGAAATTTAGAACAGTTAGAATATTCTTTATCGTGAATGGTTGGTTTAGGGTGATACGATCACCTTTTGCTGCAGAGGCACAGTGAAAGGTAAGGTCAATTTAATAATTACAAATTTGATTTAACATAATAAATTGAACATAAGAAATTAATAAGAACTTTTGGTCCCCAAATACCTATCTTAGACTAAGAATGTTTGGTCATAAAGTAAAACATCTCCCTTAATATATCATACAAAAAAGCTAAATCTAAGCATAATGAAACTCATATGATTTTGTATATATAAATGAAACTTTCTCACACTCGGTAAAATATGTTTTTTTTCGTAGTACAATATTGTAATCGAGATTCCTTAAAAACTAAATAAACCTCGTCTTACGTTTTAGTAAAGAAATTATTTAATATTATTGCTAAGATATTGATGGATTCGCAGACAACAATTATTTATTTTAATTTACGCATTTTTAGATAACAAGAATCCTCCAATAAGATAGAAAATAATTAAATATCATTTGAGGAAAAAGAAGTAACAAAGCTGCTCAAAATATAAGAATGTCAATATATAGTAATGATTATTTAGTCACAAAATGAAAGGAAACAGCTCTAATGAACTTTCAATCTAAGCCTTAAAAGCTTCGTATTGTCAAAATGAGATGATAAAAAAATGCAAATTTATATCAAGCCGCAAAAGAACTTTTGAATCATTGATGCCTACATATTTTTATCAAATAATTGACTAAAATAGCTTTAGATCATCCACTCATTTAATAACATATTCGGATTTAAGTTAACTAAAGTGCTCTGTAAAACAAAATTTACGTTTTGCTGTTTATTGAAGTGACGTACTTTCCTTTAGAATTTAAAATATTCCCAAAACTTACTTCTCCATTAGATGATAAATATAATGATGATTCTAATATAGGTAATCATATATTGATATTACATCATTTCTATCGATTTCTGATTAAGAATTTCATATTAAGCAATAACAATAAGGGTTAAGGAAATATATTTTTCCCTTTTGGTTTCACTATTTTATTGCGTTTAGTATTTTTATAAATTAATCTACAGTAAATAAATCTTGATCTGGTGGAATTCCAGTTATAACCCGAAACGTAAAGTTCGAGAGCGTTTTAACAAACTCTAATACTTATCCAATCAGACAGCGTTAACGTCACTGCAAACTCGTGTTTTCTTGTTAGATGAATATACACAATTGTCACAAAACAGTGTTATTTTATCTCCTAATGAAACTTTCAGCGCTTAATGGGTCGCGGAGAAAACATTTTACTTAAACTTTTCACCATAATTCCCAAAGTTACGTAACAGCGATGAGACTTTTATCGCACCTGTAGACGAAAACAACACTTCAGAAATGCCCGGGTTTACGCTCCGTTACCTTTATCTTTTTCTGTTGTTTTTTGGATTCCCAAGTGGGTATTTTCCTAAGCCCCCGATTGGTTTGAACTGGTCACTATCAAAATATCTATTTTCCCCAGTGGTTTAGAGTATGCCTTGTCCTCGTTTCGTTCTCTCTATTTTTCTAAACGCCCTCTCTCTGTGTGCCCAATTTAAGGCATGTACGGAGAATTGTTTGCGATTGAAATAGAAATGCATTTCATCCCTGTGATATTGTATCTAAAAATTTGAAATACAGGATTGTTCCGGAATAGCCAAAGGCGTAGTTTTTAGAGAATACTTTCTTTTAAGAAAACACTTTTTCGGGAAATTTGTGTGATGGTGTAGTAAATATAAAAATCATTTTAGAAGCTGCAAGTAATATATGTATGTGTCTCTCTCACTTCCCCTACTTTCTGATGGCTATATAATACAAGATGTCCGGGCTAAAGGTATCCAACAGTCATGAGTTATTTATATGGAACTACATATTAGAATTTTTTTTAAAATGATGTAAATAGAAAGAAATTCTCACAAAGTTTTAATATCAGTCATAGACTTCGATCATAGTATCATAGATTTCAATGTGTGCACATTTTGTAGCACAACAAAATTTCTAAATGGTAATCCAGTTCTCTCCAAGTGTTTCGTAGCATATCAGGAGTTATTACAAGAATTGCTTCAATGATAAGCTTCTGCAACTCATCCACAGTTTCAATTTGTTGTTTATACACAAGGGATTTAATAAATCCCAAGCAAAAAAGTCTAATAACTCCTTATATGCTACGAAAAAGTTGGAGAGAACTGGATTACCATTTAGACATAGTCTGCTATAAAAGGTACACATATCGAAATCTATGATACTATGATAGAAATCTATATATGATATTAAAACTTGGTGAGATATTCTTTCTATTTAAATATATTTTTTAAAATTCTTATGGGTAGGTCCGTAAAAAAAAGTCATGAATTTTGGATACCCTTAGCCCGGACGCCATGTAAAACGAATGATATAAACGATGTAATGACTTACATCAGCAATCTATTGCGTCAAAGTCAACTAGTAATTAATATTCCGAAAATAAATTCCAAAGAGTAAATTTGATTTGGTTGAGGATATATTCCTATTATAACTTAAAATACACCATCATATAAAGAAAATCGAGTTTTTGAAACTTTATTTATAGGTTTCTTATTCTAAAGTTTAAAATTTACACACTTAGCGTATTCATGAAAATAATTTCTAAAATATTCAATGAAGCTGTGAAACAATATCATAATTTATCATTTTAACAACAATTTAAAAACTTAATTATGAATATATTTCTAGGCTGTAGGCATTCTTAATTTTTTTTATCTTCTTTGAGAAAACAAAAGAACCCAAACAAACGAGCAAGTGTTCATTAGGAACGAAAACTCATGACAGTAAATATGTTATATAACTGTTACCATGATGTTATATATTATTTAGTTTAGATAAAATTTTGACTACCAATTATGAAAGAAAAGCATTACTCAGTTATATGTATCCTAGATATATTACAAAACCACAAATATATAATATGTAATTTTTTTAATATATCCGATTTCTCTTAGGAATTTAAAATACCTTTGCCGGTTGTTAAGTTTCGTTTATCATTTCTACCTATGACATAAGTAGTCATTTCCGTATGTAATAAAGAGTGCTCTGCTTTTTAAAGAAAAAAAAATCTTGGAGTAATTTTATGAGCGTTGAAATAAAACGTGTTTCTCAACTCGGCGTACATTTTATAATCCTAGTTTTATGACTTTCATGGGCATAACAGACTGAACCATTTGAATTAAAATAAGTTTGAGTTCCGGGCAAAATGGTTATGAAAATAATTAAATATTTAGCATGTTACTGTTTAAATTTTTTTAACTTGTAGATGATGGGTTATAAAATATAACAATTTAATGTGATTATGAAATTCTTGGGAACTTTTAGATTACGATGGCTAAATTATTATAAAATATCCCTGGGAATAAGGAAAATATAATATTTCTACCTATATTAAAAAAATTATTTACAAATTAATGATCAAATAACCTCTGCTACAATGTAATAAAATAGATATGTTATGAAAAAGTCTTCTAAATATTAATCATGCATGTGTATAAATACATTTTGTGGCATGCTTAACACATTAGAGCAAATTCGATTTGTGACAATATTATTGAGTTATCAAAAGAGTCTTCATTCGTTGATATAGTTGATATAGTTGATATATCGTTCGGAAAATATTTTGCTTTGTAATCTTTGCTTACTTATGTACAGATAAAATTTTTGGGGTGTATATATTTGTTATTATATTACCATAAGCAAATCAATCTTGATATTTTTCCATGTTGACAATTTTTTTAAATAGTGGTTCTGAACTTATATTAGGCTTAATTAGCCCTTATGTAGATAAAGTTGCCGTAGTGCTCCAATCCAACCAACGAACCGAACTTATATTAACAGGAGAAAACTTTCAATGTTTATTAAGAAAAGTTGTGAAACCTCGCGATTTTTATTGATTATAAGAAAAACAAATATCAAACATTCTTTGTTGAAAAAAAAGACATTAC
This sequence comes from Dolomedes plantarius, assembly GCA_907164885.2. NCBI lineage: Eukaryota > Metazoa > Arthropoda > Arachnida > Araneae > Dolomedidae > Dolomedes > Dolomedes plantarius. Next base: position 14,555,512 of record OU015492.1, read on the forward strand.
TAATAAAGAATCAAACATAATTACTTTAACTGGTAACTGATTTGATAGATAAAACTTCGTTTCTTTCAATATTTTAAAACATAGTTTTATTCTCGACAGTTAAATTTTGATATCAAGAAAGTTATTTCTGATTTGTTTTTGCCGAACAAAAGTAAGTGGAACTAAACGACAAAAAAAATTATTTTATGTTTCACAAATTTGGATATTTTTAAAAAGAAATGCAAAAATTTGGTTATTCGTAAATAACTAAATTTATGAGAATCCATTTTTTGTAATAACCGATTCGTTTATTTTCGTTCACAAGATTTCAAATATCAAATTTCTTCAAAAAATTAAATTACTAATCAATTTCAATGTAACTGTACACAATTTAATAGAGTTACTTTAATATAACTATTTAATGGCATATCGATGCAATATTTCTATCTTGAAGCAGATAATTACTCAGATGTTTCTTTTTAATTCTTATAAAGAAAAGTATACGTCCAACGTGTCCTTATTGATTTCCCGTGAAAAAATATTCCATTGGTAATTTTCTAGTCAATTTCAAATTCCGATTCCGAAAAAATCCTTTGAAAGCTTAAAAGAATCTGTATTATTAATTTTTAAGGGAATTGGTCCAGAGTAATGACTCTCTTAATAACGGTTTTTAATTATATTTTGTGTAGAAAATTTTTAGATATTTTAAGTGAAAAGAATGATGAACAGCATTTAGTTTTGTGAACATATCTGATACATAAACATATTTACTGAACAACGAGCTGTTTTTTAAAAGCTCATCTGGTTGACAATTAGGCCTGTTTTTCCCAACTAATAAAGAATTTTGAACCTATTTTAGATGAGCTTTTTTAAACATGTTTAAAACAACTAATTGGATCACATAAAATAATGTTGTTGAAAGACACAAATTTGTATTGGTGGAACACTAGTTTTCCGAGGTAATGAAGTAGGACATCCATTCATTAGAACGTAAGATTTAAAGTAACGACTCTTTTTTATGTCATAAAAGCATTTTATGTCGTATGCCATACTAGGAACTAGTTGAAAACATAGTAGTTGGTCTGAGTGAAGTGCTGCGTTTCCTTGCAAAAATTAACAGGTTCAATAAAGGAAAAGCTTCCCTTTTTAAAATATAATTATTCTTTCAAAATTAATTAATATTCAAGATAGCTTACGACGAAGTTTACTTGCATATACAATTTCTTATTTTGAACGCATAAAGATACTCAATGTTTCCTTGCGAAATTGAGAAATTTATGTAAAAAAACGCTGCCTTTTTAAATATAATTATCTTTTTAAAATTAATTAATAGTCATAAATGCTTATGTAGAAGGTTATTTACATGTGCAGTTCATTATTGAACGTATAAAGATATTTGATGTTTCCTTGCAAAATTAAGAAAGTTCAATAAATGAAAGATTGGCCCTTTTTTAAATAAAATCCTCCTTTTAAAAGTAATTAATATTCAAGATAGCTTACCACAAACGTATTTTGCATGGAAAGTTCTTATATTGAACGTATGAAGGTATTGGATGTTTCCTTGCAATATCGAGAAGGTTCTATAAAGGAAACACTGCCCTTCTTTTAAATATAATTATCTTTTTAAATTAATTAACATGCAAAATAGCTTACACAGAAGGTTACTTGCATGTGCAGTTCATTATTGAACGCAAAAATATATTGGATGTTTCCTTGCAAAATTAGTAAAGTTCAATAAAGGAAACGCTACCTTTTTTAAAAATATGATTATCTTTTTAAAATAAATTAATATTTATTATAGTTTGTGCAGAAGATAACTTGCATGAACAGTTCTCATATTGAACACATAAAGATAATTGGATGTTTCCTAGCAAAATTGAGAAGGTTCTATATAGGAAACACTGCCCTATTTAAAATAGAATTATCATTTAAAATTAATATACAAAATAGCTTACGCAAAAGGTTACTTGAATGTGCATGTCTTATGTCGAACCGATAAAGATATTCCATTCTAACTACTTTGTGAAGCATAAGTGTTGCCATAATTGCTCATTCCAATAATTTTATTACATGCATTAAAATTTGTGTAGAATCTAAAAGCAGTTATTAAGCAAATAGAAAAATATATATGAAAAAGAAAATGAATGTCAATAAACGTGTTTGGGGAAAAACTGTTTAATGTCTATTTTTTTTAATTGAAAAAATTAATAGCCGTTTGGTGCAGATATCGGCCAAAATAATAAACTCCCCCTTTATTCGAATATTCTTACCATACATTGTTTATGAGACAGAATATATCACGTAAAGAAAGGGATAAATGTTACTCAAGCAAATATTTGATTATAAGCCAAGGGGGAATAGTAGCAATCAGACTTCGGCTTCTGGGAAAATACAAAGATAAAAATATTTAGGATTGTTTACTCTTATGAAGTCCCAAAGGTTAGTCTTGAACCATAAAAACAATACCTTGTGAAGATCATTGTTAGGAGGAAAGTAAAAATATTTGTTTATATAACGATGTTACGATTTTTCATAAGTTTTAATTCCCTACCTCCGAGACGGGGATAATGCGGGGTTAACGGAAACTTTCTGAATATAAAGAGATAAAAATAACCTTATACGTTTTTTTTTAATGTTGGGTGTTTGTTTGTTTCTTTCGTAATACCAATATCATCTCGGAAAACTTTCCTTGTCATACCTATAAAAATAAACTTCTTATTAATGCTATATATGTGTAGTATAAGGTAATCCTAGTGAAACTTTTTTTGGCATGCAAGTTAGTAAATAAATAAACATTTACCGTATTAACAGAATTTTAGGCTTATACTGGTTCATATTTTTATCATGTATGGTACATTAATTATTTTACTATAATATTACTTTTTACTGATAAATAAATTCCTTTCTTTACATCCTTGGCACTTCTTTGCGAAATCCTTTGCTATCTACTGACGCTTTATCCTGCTGGACACCTGATGAAGAAGTGAACTGGTTCATTTAAGATATCCGACTACATTCGCAGTCCTTTTTTTTAAAAAAAAACTGTACTTTAGTAAATTTCTGTCTTATTTTTCCAAGGAATATAACACAAAAATACAAAAATGAGGAAAAAATAGACTATAAATATGCAACTGTTTACAAAATTGACGAGTTTGGATTGAAATTGCGGAAATTTTTAACAAAACGGCTCTAGCTCTAAAATAATATTCATATAATATTAATTTTTTTGTCATATGAAGGTATGTACATCTTGCGTGTAATGACATAGAAACAAATCGATATCATGAAATCTGAAGAAAAAAATCATGCCATTATATGTAATAACATGTAAAATTTTAGTAATTTCTTATGAGAATTTTTATAAAGTCTGCAATAAATCGGCAAATAATGTAACCATAATCAAATATGTAGTTGATTAAAATCTTAGTATTTTGAAAAATATACGTAAAAAATTTCATTCACATATCATGGTTAGATTTCGAGTTATCACAATACTGTTTGCTGTGTAAAGGGTATTAAGTCCAAAATGGGCTAAAATGAGTTATCAAACCAGGCATGTTTGAAAAATAAAAGGCTACTGCAGGGTACTGAAAGCTAAGTCCAATTCCACTCCTAAATATTTTTATTCATCAGGGATAATTTGAGATATGTGAAACAAAACACAAACATGTTAGTGTTAAAGTGGTTATGTCCCAATCAAGGACTTAACACTCTTTACTTAACAAAAATAAAATCGGAAAAATTTGCTTTAAAAAGTGATTAAAAATTAAACTTAAAAAATTTACTTAAAAAAAATGATCAAAAATTAAACTTAAAAATACTGATTTTGCAAAAACCGTTTTTTTCAATCCCGATTTTCTTAAAACTACGATTTTGGACTTGACACTGCAAACACAGAATAGTCGTTCACAATTTTGATGAAAAATAAGTTCTTAAGAACATGCAAATAAAGTTTCAACTTGTATTGAAATTGATAGCAGCTGTTGATCTTTACACCGTTCTCACTTCATTTATAATGATAGCGCAGCAAAATAAAAGCAGATTTAGAAACAGAAATTTGCAATCTTAAAAAAAAGGATTAAAAACAATTTCAGAATTATCGTCAAAATCGCCGTTTCATAGGTTGTCGGATGCCTTTACATAAACGAGATTTGAGTACCGGTTGTAGATACAGAAAAATATATAATCAAATTGAGAAAGACTGTGGATTCTAGAGGCCCTACTGTGGCTGTACTTGAGAAAATTATCTGCCAAGCACAGGCAGCTTAAATGATTGCCTCTAACGAAGTATCTCTAGCTAGCGGCTGAATGAAAACCTGGGGACAAAAGAAGTCGGTAAAGTTGGAGTGAGATATTTTTTAGACATAAAGCTGAGCATGGGTGATTATGGTGTATTCTCTCCGTATTTTTAAACAAGAAATTGTGTTTTTTTTTATAAAAATAGCGAGGCAGTTAAGTAATATCATTAACTATTAACTCAAATGTAATGTCTTGACAAATTCTGTTAGAGGAGCTCTCACTGGCTCAATGATATTTTGTATTAATAAGCTTCGTAGAATTACGCATATGAAGCAAAACAAGGATTTGTCATTCAATTCTTTTATGAATAAGTAATTATTGGCAGTGACATAAATGGGAGACTCAGAAATGGGATTATTGAGAATAAAGTACTCAAGTCGGACAGTTGATAATTTTTTTAATCTTATTTGTAACGACATTACCTTTCTCATATTAAAAATATCCTATTAGCCAGGTAATATGAAGGTAAAATATTAAATCTTTAGTTTACAAATTAAAAAAAAACAGTTTATAAATGAAAATTTTTTATTACTGTTTTGTATAAACCCAGGAAGATATTTTTAATATTTTTAAAAACCCATTTTGCTGTATCCTCAACGTATTATTAGGCATAATATTCATATTGTTTCATAGGCTGGTATTTTCCCCAGACTGTGGGTTCGGCTCCCAAAATTGACATGGGTATCTATAGACTTTAAACTGTAGTTCGTTGTGTTATTAGCCCTAATGTAGCAAAAGTTGACCGTAGTGCCGTAAACTAATCAACCAACTATATGCTGCAGGTTACATAACTGTGTTTTAAAACCTGTCCAAATTACATATTTTGTTTTTGTATGGATAGGAATAACTGCGTAATTCTCCTTTACATCTTTCCTTCGCAAGATATGAAGCTGAAAATAAAACTTTTACATAGGTAGGAAATATTCATTTTCATTATTGATATTTAATTATACAATCAGCAAGCCATCAGACGATTACAAATTACTTTCACCTTTAAATTGAGTCATCCATCACAAAAGATTACCTTTTATAAAGACCCAAAGTTAGCCAGACATTTCCTAATATAATTACGGCTAAGTAAAGGGAAAAACTTGTGAATTTCCAAACATTTGCATAAAATTTATTTTATCGCTAAAAAAATGAGCGACTGAGTAAGCATCTAAAAGTTGTTTCTGGAGAATAAAAAATCCGAAGCTGTAAATAATCATAAATAAATTTCCACTGAATCGACAGTTTGTGGTACATGCTTATGTTTTAGAGAAACTTATAAATCTCTAAAATATTTCTCGTATGTCTATTTTTAAGTTTTTAAAATGCAGCTTGGTTTTTTAAATGTGTAAAAGCTCCCCCTGTAGGAATTTAATGAGTGCAAGACATGTACCACAAAACATCTGAATCTTTGTTATGATCTGTATTATTTCAATAAAATGTGTTAACCTGTTGTATTTTTATAATACTTCAAAAGTAATGCGTTTGATTGAAGAAATATAGATACAATGTTGAACAGGTAAAATTTTTCTAACTAAACTACATGCTACACAATACCCGAACACACGTTAGACACACGTTAGACTCGAACACACGTTGGACACACACAGATGCAAGGCCACTGCTATTTTTAGTTCAGGCTGCTCATTCGATTGGTCAAGCGACACCTGGCCGATCTGCACACATCCGATTGCCAGATGCAAAAGCTGATAATATAATTGCTACTTGTACAGTAATTTTCATAATGCTTCTTACACAGTTCACGATTGAGTTACAACTTCTATTCAGCTGTATACACTATCTGGCCAAAAGTATCCGTACGCCCAGTAGTATGGACTCGGAGTGTCCTGAGGCGTATATTAATATGATGTTGGTCCTCCTTTTACATCGATGACAGCCTGCACACGTCTGGTAAGACTTTTCACCAGTTTTTGATAGCTGTCCATAGGAACTGACTTCCTTGCGTCCATTTCAGCTGAAGTGAGTGCTGGCAGTGAGGGTGGTCGATTTGGCTGGCCACGTAATCTGCGTTCTAATTCATCCCAACGGTGTTCAGTGGGATTTAGATCAGGGCTCTGAGAAGGTCAGTCCAGTTTTTGAACACCCATTTCGTCAAACCATGCCTTTGCAAGTCTCGATGTGTGATTGGAACAGTTATTATGCTGAAAGAGAAATGGGCCTTCCCCGAAATATTGCCATAGAGTTGGAAGATCAGCATTGTCCAGAATGTTCACATACATCTTAGAGTTCATGTTTCCAACCACAGGACCTAAGTAACCCAGGCCAAACCATGAAAAACACCCCCACACCATGATGCTGCTACCACCAAACTTAACATTCGGCACACTGCAGTCACGTAAGAAGGGACACGCTCGCCGGACATCCGCCAAACCCAGACGCGTTGCTCGGACTGCCAGATTGTAAAGCGAGATTCATCACTCCAAAGAACATTTTTACACATGTCCACAGTCCAATGACGGTGACTTTGCACTGTTGCAATCGACGCTTCATATTCTGGGAAGTGATGTTCGGCTTGTGAGCAGCTGAACGACCATGAAATCCCATGTTTTTTAACTCTCGACCAACAGTCCTGCTGCTAGCACTAACGCCTGATGAACTTTGAAACTCCTGAGGGATTTCAACGAGGACTTGCGATTTTGTTTCACTACCCTTTTCAGAGTTCTACGGCTACGTTCACTAATTTTTTTCGGCCTGCCACTTCGTTTATCTGCAGTTTCAGTGCCTCGACATTTCCCATTCACAATTACATCACTCACAGTGTATTTTGGCTTCTGTTCCGAAATTTCATGAACTGATTTCCCACAAAGGTGACATCCCACTATAATGCCACAATAAAAGTCATTAAGCTCCTTCGATTTACTCATTGTCTCACAAACGCATAAATATGACCTGACAAACCACTACCAACACTTTTATAGCTTTCGGTTACGCATGAAATTGCGTCACCTGCCAGATCCACTTCTTTAGGGGGGGGGGAGGTGTCTGGATACTTTTGGCCAGATAGTGTAGTACAAGTATTTAATATTACTTTATTTAATAATTTTTACGTAGTACTTAACAGTATTTAATAAACTATAAAATTTGTCAATATCTTAAAGTATAATGAAAACTACAAAAAAATTATTTCACTTATTCCAACTAGTTTTTATCATAGATTTTAAAAGGCAGTGAAAATCTATTTCATTGTTTTTTTTATTTTTAACAATACTAAATTAGCAAGGTTGCATTTCTTCGTTTATATCTATTCTATGGCATACAAAAATATTTACATTTGAAATACATTTGAAAACATTTACTTTATATAGAAAATTTAAGAAATTGTATTACATTCATTAAAAGGGATTAAAATGCAATACTTTGTCAAATAATTTAATTATTTGTATACTTTGCATTACAGCCTATAGGTATTTTAATTTTTAATTGATATGAATACTAAATTACTAGTGTTGCTTCAACTTCCATCTTCTGCAAATTTCTCCGTTTATATATATCCTGTGTAATACACAAAACATATATATTTGAAAACATTTACTCTATAATAGAAAATTTAAGAAATTTTATTCTATATGATGAAAGGGATTAAAGTGTAACACCGTGTTAACTAATTTAATTATTTTTCACTTTGCAGTACAGCCCATCAGCCATATTATAGCATTGCAAGTAAATTTTCCAATCTTTCCCTCATGTGCTGTCTCAGCATTCTCGAGAAATTTTATTCTCCATGTACTACAAAATGCACAAGAAGAAAACCACTCTCGAGAGTTTTTTCATACCCTCGCAGATCACGTTATGATCCCGCTTTTTCGGCGCATTTTTCGTTGGAACTCACGTTCTACAGCATATTGTCCAGGTTACTTTAAAAAAAAAAAGAAGTACAAAAGCTGAGGTGAAAGTTTTCTCCATTGTTTGTGTGATATAGTTAGCTAGCTATTTATAAAAATTACTACTCCTGTATGCTAAAAGTTAGGAAAATGTTGCGACTACAATAATATGATTTTTTTAAATAGGCCTGACGGTGTTTTTCTCTTTATTCTCTTTTTCACTTAACGACTCTTTTCAAGATTTTTTTAAAATTTTCCTTATGTTTTGTTAACAAAAATGAATAAAAATAAAGCTCTCGGCTTAGAATTGTAAATTTCTAAAATACTTTTTGTAAATTTTTAAAGTACTTTTCGTAAATGCAAACAATAATCTGCAAGTTGAAGCAATTGTTATATATTGTAAACGATGGCGATTAAAATTTCTGTAAAGTATTTTTGTTCTAGAAAAAATACAACTAAGCTCAAAGCAATGGAAAAAACGCTGAGATTAGAAAAATCTACAAATTTTCTATATAAATAACAGCAAAGTTATTTCTTCGTGAATTTTGAACGGGGTTTTGTCTTTCATCATCAGGAGCAATACAAGTGGAACCCTTTCGCTAATTCTGAAGTTATTCTACTCCCTGAGCCCAAAGTATTGTAAGATGAAGGGTAGCGGTTCTTATTTAGATGCTAAAAGACAAGTAACAACTATTTGAATGGATCTACAGAATCCGAAAGCCATTTTTAATCATGTTTTCATTTTATGACACTATTTTGATGTTCAAATAGAGGCAATCAGGCTTCATTGATAGATAAAGCAGGCTTCATTGGTTCTACATGACTTGAACTCTCCTCTTCATTAGGCTGTTTTTTTTTTGTTGACTCCCAGGTCGCTATTCTCGATGTCTGCTCTTTCAGCCCTACCTCCTCAATACGAGTCCAGTCGACTCGCAAATTACTTAGCGATCTTATATACTCTGGCTGGACTCTTGCTTTTCAATGGGTTCCCAGTCATTGCGATATTGATGGCAATGATAGGGATTATGATCTTTAAAATAAATGGTTGTGAACTTTAACAACCAACTTTTCCAGTGTCTTACCACTCAGCAAAAAAAATCTATTGCCAAATGCATTGCTAACAAAATTAAATATTCCCACAATATAGAAGCTAGCGGAAAGAAATGAAGCCACCTACTGAAGAATCCTATTAGAATGGATCTGCCTCGACATATTTTTACTGCCAATTTTCGAATCCCCACTTCACGTGACTTTTTTTTTTTTTCCACCTTTACCGCATTGGTTTGGTAAACTCTCCTGACTGTCCTCTTTCTTCGTCTGGAGACACTATGAATTTTAATCATCTTATGGCAATGAACCTACTTAAAAGTTCATTGAACGAATTTTTTAATCATCTTATGCCGTGCACCTACTTAAAAGACTATAGTTTTAATACTGAAAAACAGAGCTATTTTGTATTAGGCTGCTAGAGGAGAGCTATAGTCTCTTGACTGTCTCTCGATGTAGGAAAAAAATATTATGATACTTTTAAAAATTTTCAGGGTAAAATTATCAACATTAAATCTTTTCAGGACATATTTCAATATAGATACACCTTCACAAAACATTCTTTAACATACGGTCGTATTTTTATACACAGGCGCGTATCGAGGATGAAGATATATATATTCATAGTGCAGATAATAAAGGAAATGCATATAGACACTCGTAAAAACTTTTTTTAACAGTCGTTCCTATTATGAAATACATTTACAAATGCAGATTTCAAATACGTATTCACAGAACAGATGAGAAAGGAATGCAAATAGACAATATTAAGAGCAAATTTTGACAAGTGTCAATATTTTGATAAACAGATACATGTGAAAAACGCTAAAACATACCTACAGTGCAGATGATAAAGGAAATGCAGATACATATTCCCCAAAACAATTTTTAATATGTTTTTATTCACATTATACTTTACATAGGAATTTTTATGATATGCTCATCACTCTATTGTTAATATATTGTCAACATTTTGGATAAAAAAATTGAAAATTTTTTAAAGAATTTTAATAGGAAACTAAGGTGTTTCCCACACTTTTTAAAAAAATTTCCAATACATCAGTCTCATGGACAACATCTTTAGCCAAAACACACACATTAATAGGGACAAGAAAAAGACAATTACAATTTTAACTGTATTTTATTAAAATTGAATATTAATAAAATATAATTAAATTGTAAAAAGGATTGAGTCTCTATCCTGAATTCCTCCACAATCGGCAGGAAAGCAAGAGCAAATAGTTCTTCCAGTCAAAACCGAGATATTCGATATCTTTATTGTGCTTTATGTATTTATCTTTCTCTATATACTTTCTCACCGAAAGCATTCCTTGTTCCCATCGGTTGGGTGCTCATTATGGGCTTGATTGAATTTCCGATTTTTTAACGTTTTAGTCATCATCTCCACCTAGTCAGCTTGAAAAAAATATCTAGCCCTAGGTGGGTGTTTAATTTACGCTAGGTATAGTTTTAATTTATACCAAGTAGTTTTAGAATTACTCAGTTTATCTTTATTTATAATAGATCTGTTCCAAATTGAGATAGAAACTACGTATAATAAGCTAATGGTGGTAAACATTTTGCTCTGCTTTGAATGAAATGTTCCAAAGGTTGAGTATATAGCGTAATAAATTGCTAAAAGGTAAAATATTTGCATTAACATGTGTTTTCCCCGTTGAATTAAGGTTAAAAAATTTGCAAGATTAAAAATTAATGATATTCAATTTAAAAATTAGGTACCCTTTTTATCGTAACGAATTATAAATAAAATAAATTTTCTGCAATAGTGCATATGTTTAAAAATTAAAAGTATGTAAAAATGAAATCACGAAGCAAGAAAAAAATTCTTAAAAAAAGCAAAAAACTGCTATTTTAAAAAATATTTCAGAATTTTTGAATTGAAAAATATCGTCAGAGCATGGAAAAGGTTATTGAAATGAAAAATAAAATAATCGAAGGACTCTTTTATAAATGAAATTTTGAGTAAAAATATTTTCTCGAAGTTCATTTCTTCAAACTTATTTCTCTTTGGGTTTTTTTTTTCATATATATATACAGAGTGGATTGATTTTCCGGGGGTTTTCAAATATATCTTATTGGACATAGATTTTCGTTTCCTTCTCGCGATATAAAATTTAATGTTGGGATTTTGCTTTTAGGAGAATGAAAATCAATAGCTGAAAAGCCATTCGACATTTTTGCTGTCCACGTTTCAATGGCAACTATTTACCTGATAAGTTTTGTGGAAGGAACTCACGCTCCTGGTTTGAATTGCTCACGTTCGGAAACACGGCAACTGGAAACAAGTCGAGCTTGTTTCCTCCACGATGTGCTTTGCGGGGTTTATAGCTTCCTATCGTTATTTACTTATTCCACTAAGTCCTGTACAGGGGCCCTAAATTGCTGACGATGGATTAAAGAGAGTACATACCCATAAAAATATTTTTAGCTTCATTTTTTGTTATCGGTTGAATTAAGTGGAATTATATTTTTGATGTTGCCTAAAATGAAAATTTAAAATTAATAAGATATTTAAACGCCTGAATATGGATATTAAAGTTGTTACATATTTTACGCCTTTTGTTACTGCAGAAACAACGAAATAGTACTGAAAAATTAACAAGAATAAACATTTTAAAAATAAGTTTATTAAACCGCATTAAATATTTTTAACAGTATTCATAAGATTTAAAGTCAAATGTTTTCAAGTAAACATAATCCGTACTTCTGCAGACGAAATCTAGTTATTTATAGACAATGCAAGACACTATAAATATATTTTAATATACTTAAAATTATTTTTTGTTTTCGTAAAATTTGGTACATTTTAAGAGACTTATTTTGACAATGGTTACTTTAAAAAAGGTATTAAAGCAATGTTTAATTTTTTATCTCCTTGAAGTTATTGCCCTTATTTACAGAAAAATACGTTTAGCAAATGATTAACGTATTCCTGCAAAGGAATTTTAATGCGTGAAATACGTAAAATTATAAAAAGTTTTGTCGCGAAATTTGCCTGATAATATGAATTTATTACATAAGCAGATATTACCATAAAATTTAGGAAATTTCTGGCATTTTCGTAGTAACAAGAAAAGATTCTTAACCTTTAGTCTTAAAGGCAACATAGTATGCGAAAAATTGCATTTATATCACTATGAGGGTGAAAGGAAAATCTTTTTCTGCATTTTAACTTCATTATTACTAGTATCACATCGTCCACTTAAAAAAGATAGTGTTACGATAACAGTACTGTAATTACACATTTTCCTGATAATTTTGTCAATTATTTCTCAAGGAAATACTGAAAAATTGAATTTCTTGGAATCTTAATTTTAAAACATTTAAAGAAAATTTAAAGAAACTTTAAAGGTAAGAGCCTATTTTGCTTTTTCTACTACCGTATATGTATGTGGAAAATATCTGTAATTTAGGCGCGAAAAGTGATAAAAAAAAGGTTAAGCAACTTGTCTCTAAAGAGATTCTTTCAGGACTGTGGCTTCTTCTCCAGACATACACACGACGGGTTGGAAATCTTACCAATTTAATTTCCTTTGGAAAATCTAATTTTTGGACCACTTTCCTTGTAGATTTTACTTTTTTTGTCCATGTTACAAGATGCGAGTCTATTATTACTTTACATGCAACTTTTTTGACATCCTTCGTCATTTTTTTATAAATTGATCTCTTAAGATAATGGGAGAACTAACAATTACAGTTTACAATTCCAACCACCGGATGACAACATTGGCCACAAACCTCGGATGCCCACACTTAAAAATGGGCGTATTTACGATACTCAAGCTACCCTTGAAAAAAAAAATCAAATTTAATGTAACTAGTACCTAAACCTGTCCTCAGATCTATATCTCTTCACATTTTAAGCTAGTTACTTAAAAATTAATGCCCAAAACTTAAGTTTTGTTTTCATATATGAGATTAAAGTTGGTATGGCTGCTTAATATTAAACGCTTATGTTTCATTGATGACTGGTAATATTTCCTTTAATGCTCTCGGGATAATTCAAAGGGAGAATACTGAATTTAAGACAACTTACACTCTGCACGAAAGATTCTAATCTACACTGTATTTTACTTTATAAAAATCTGCGAAAAGTTGTTAATGTAAAATTAACTTTAAAATTAACTTTTTTGTTTGCTATCCCATTACCTTAAAATCCCAGATTAGGTCGTAATGATCACTACGTAAAAACTTAATGCTTTTTTTAGTTTTCTTTTATCCCTTAATCTGCCAATATTACGACTACTAGATTAATACTTTAAATTAAGTCCCATTACTGGGGATAGTTACGGTATCCTCCGACACGCGCTATCATTCAAATGAGTTAATCTACATTAATTTAAACAAGTTAACCACGGTGGCGTAGCCTCAATGTATACAGATATGAGTAAAAAATAAAACGCTGGATTTAATCGCCAGATTAAATGTTGACATCGCCAGCTTATCACTCGAGTAAACACGCGGAAAAGATTCAGTAATTCAATTAAGACCTTTGACGTAATCAATTTTGAAACCTTCCCGTGGTTCACTCTGATAATGATTTAAACTAAATGAGGGCAGGCATTTTGAGGATAATATTTATTGAAAGCAGCATCAAAATAATTACATGCTTAAAAATATCTCAAGAAAATGATTAAAACAATGATCTGAAATTTATTACAATAGAGGTTTTTTTTTTCTTTGCAAACCTATAAAATGGTGAAAATGTAATTTTTAAATATTTTTTTCGTTATTATTTACTAACAGTTCATACATCTGACCAAAATCAGAGAAACAATTGCTTTACGTGCCATTTGACAAAATACAATTGGGTTCATTTGAAAAGTCTAGGTTATCGCTGAGAGTAAGATTTAGTATTGTGATACAGATAGTAGTAAAAGTCAGTACATTTTTCCACAAAGAAAAAAATCATGGACTTCAATACTCCTTTCCATTCAACTACATTTGAACACTTTGAGGACCGAAGACATGAATTACTGTCTTTGTATACTCAGGGAATATGGACTGGGGACATAAATTTGTGGCAGTACTCTCTTCACCTTATATATATATATATATATATATATATATATATATATATATATTGTTGTGAAGGATCCACAATTTGGACATTTTGAACTCCTTCCAACGTTATAGCCATTTTGTTCTTCCAACACGATTACGGGGCATAAATCGGCCATATTGGAACTGCACCAATTTTCCAAGAAACATCGCACCCCCTGAATTCCTCAAGACGGGGGGAAAGAAATTCCAGGAAATTCAACGGACTTCCAATTTTCTTGGAAATAAGCGTACCACGTGGGTCAACCATGGGAATGTCAGAGCATCCTGCCCTCGAATAAAAAACTCGAAGAGGCAATAAATTTACGTGAATAACTAACCTGGGGAGGGGTTATAATGAAGAATGTAGGAGCCCCGAGTGTGGGAGAAACGACGTTCGGAGGGAGAGCGAGAGAGCGTTTTGAGGTAGCGAGCTGCGAAGTGAGCCTGGGAAGAAAAGACGCCCCCGTAAAATGGCGAGATGCCCGTCTTCAACCGCCAGCGCCGAATCCTGTTGCCTCCGCCAGTGAAGAGCCACATGAATTTCTGCCCGATGCCTAAAGCCTCCTCCTGTAGAAGTGCCTCAACGATGCCATGCTCTGCTGTTTCATCAAAACTCCCCAGGTTGGTCATAAATTCCCCCTCTAAATAGTGCTCATGCCTTCTGAGAGATTACGAGACTTTTATTTCACTCGACCCGTAATGGTTATGCCGCAGGAAGCGGATGAAGTATGCCCTAATTCGGTTAAAAATATGTATAGCCAAGATCTTAAATATAATATGTAAACCCGACCTTTTCTTGTAAAATATTGTATAATAAATGTTGTTATTTTTATTTATAAACGCATAGTTCCCTTTGGAGTTCACCTCCCTAAATTTACACAACGCAAAGGGGTATCTCTGGTACCCCTCATAACATATATTGGTGCCTCGTGACGAGGATTTCCCTGGGTATGGTATAATATTTTTACTTTAGTCCAAAACCTGGGCATACTAAAAAAAAAAATTTTTTTTTGTGTATCTTGGCAAAAGCTTTTAATGTCGTGCAAGGTTCTTATGGTTCATATATATATCTGTAAAGTGTTATGCATACATTTTTTTTTTAATTTCTCTCTTTTCTTTCCCTTGTACCTGCCATGCCTACATGTTGTGTGAACAAATTGTATTGAAATGTTAGAGTTTATGTGTTCGCGGTTAGTATATATATAATTCTAGGATAATGATTTTTACTTTATTTTGAGTATTATATGTTTCGCATGTATATGTTAAAACAAAAATTGTTTAAAAGGGTTTGTCTTGAAGCACAATAGCAGTATGTCGGATTACCTTTCCCTACTTTATAGTATTATGGCGACCGATTCAGCCGTTAGCGGGAAAACTCCCGGCTTTACGCATTTAGTGTCCACGTTCGATGGTGCCCCTGATTCAGACTGCAATGCGTTTTTCATACAATTCGAGGCTTTAGCAACATTGGGACAATGGTCGCCCGTAGAGAAGATCGCAATTCTTAAGTCGCGGTTAAGAGGTAATGCGCTGAAATTCATAACATGTTCTCCCCAACTACGCGAAGAACAATCGTACGACATAATAAAAGATCAATTGATAAATTTTTTTTCGGAGAAACCGAATGCACAGACGTTACACACAGCGTTTAACAATCTACGTCAGCAGGAGAACGAGCTAGTTAAAACTTTAGCGTATAGGGTTGCAACTGCCACCCAAAATTATCTAGAGGTAGATTTCGCGTCAGCCAAGGGGGTTAAAATACTCGAAAAATTAAAATTATCTAAATTTCTGGACGCCCTAAATAATAACTTGAAACGTGAAGTTTTAAAACTAAACCCTTCTACGTTTGCCGACGCAGTCAAATATACGCAAAGCGTTGAAATAGCAATGCAAACGACTCCCGAGCCCAATAATTCGAGTTCTCAAATTGACCCCAACACTGCCGCCTTGCTCGAGATGCAAAGAATACAGCAGGAACAAAATACAAAAATTATTGAGTCTCTAACGCAAGCAATAAATACTTTGCACCTAGAAAACCACCGTCCGCAAAATAAAGAACCGCGATTTAGTGAGGACGCTTATTCAACTCCACAGCCCGTAAACGATGTCCGAATATGCCTCTATTGTGGTCAAACGAGCCACTTTCTACTTAATTGCATACACTATAGTAGGGAACACACCAGCCAAAATTACCAACCCCATAATAGAACCTTTTACTCCCCAGGACAAAGGACTGACTCTCGCCGTTACGATCGAATGGCCGTTACGAATGAATGGCGTCGCACGTATGACGGCGAGCCGGTAAGAGTTTTAAATATGTTTCAAATAAATCCTTTTGTTTTGTTTAATAAAGTATAACGCCTTGTTGATCATCCGCTCTCCAGTAACCTGAAGATATCCTTGTTAGCAAAAGAAGAGCTAACAATAATCAGAAGTGCGATTAAAAGGAACTCCCCGACAACGGCAACGAAAGAGGTAATCTTGACTTTTTGTTTTACTCAAAAATGGCGTACTTAGGTAGATATAAAAAGTTTGATTTAGTTTAGTTAGCTGTTGAGTTGGGCGAGAGTGTCCCTGCCGGTAGTGCGATAGTTATTTTGAAGGATATTATAACCAAAAGTAAAAACTATGATGAACCGTTTGTTAAAGAAGTGTTAGTAGGATTAGTTGACGAAAGAGTGAAACAGGAAACACAAAAATTTGAATTTGGACGAGCTTTGCAATTAAAGAAACTAAAAATTGAAAATCAGAATAAATAGATGAACAGGAATTACATAAAATTGAAAAACAACATCCTTTTGAATTGGAAAAATTAAAAATCCAGAATCAGAATAAGATAATTTCTCAGGCTGAAAGTAATGTTAGTGTACCAGAAGTAAAGAAAAACTCTATAGATTTGAGGAATTTAATGCAGAAATTTGACTTAAAAGACGGAGATATAGCTTCATTTTTGGTATTATTTGAAAGGCAAGCTAAACGTGTAGGACTTATGGAGAGTGACTATGTAACACACTTATTAGGGCTAATGCCTCTTGAAATTATTCAGCTTATTGAGATAGAATCAGAACAGGAAACTAATGAATATATATTTGTTAAGAATTTATTGTTAAAAAGATATAAACTAAGCCCCGAAAGTTTTAGACAAAAATTTGTCAACCGTGCTAAAGATGTAAACGTCACGTGGACTGATTTTGTTTTCGAATTACGTACCTATTTTAATGAGTGGTTAACAGGATTAAATATACGTGACTTTGAGTCCCTAAAAAAACTTATGATTACAGATCAATTAAAAAAGAGAGTCCCAAATACGATGCGTGAGCATTTCAATGATTCTTGGCCAAAGTTTGTTATAGCGAATGATTTAGCCCAAATGCTGGACGATTATGAAAACGTTCTATCAGGAATTAAAACTAATAGCGAAAGCAGAAATACGAAGCATACTAACTATCGTGATGATTTTAAATACTTCCCGCATTCAAATTACAGGATGAGTAATCGTAATACGAATAGGTTCGATTCGACCAAGTTTGAGAGCAAAAACACGAACGTCAGCAGAAGTAAAATAAATGAAAATGAAACTGCAACTCATAAAGTATTTAGTTCTTCGATACGTGATGACACAGTATGTTTCGCTTGTGGAGGGCGAAATCACATTGCCAAGTTTTGCAGAAAAACGAATGAAGCGCGGAGCGAAAATCTGAATGTTTATGGGAACCGTGAAATGACGGCGCCAGACAAATATTTACGCCAGGAAAAGATAAACATTCTAAGCATTAGTGTTTTACTTGACACGGGAAGTAGCAGTTATCTGATGAAAATGTCAGTTGCTAAAAAGTGTGGATTAAATGTTACTCCATGTAAAAAGGATCTTTATTCGTTTGGAAACCAAATTAACCCAGTTTCGTAAAGTCTAGGTGTGGGAATTACGGATGTGGAGATAGACGATGTTTTGGCTAAGGACGTTACTATTTTGATCTTGTCAGACAATAAACAACCTGTTGATTTATTAATTGGAAGAACATTGTTCGATTTACCGTACATAGCATATGCCAGGGTTGGAGAAAACTTACATATCGGAAATGCGAAAGATTACCCATTCGATAATTTAGAATTTATTGAGGTTACCCAACTCAATTACCCAACGGTTAAATTGAAAGTAACTGAAACAGTACAAATTGTGAATAATAGTATAAATTTTGTCAAAGCGAAGACTGAAGATTTAAATGATGGTTTAATTATGATTAGGGGAGAAGGTGAAAATTTAGACTCATTATTAGAAGTCAAGGAAGGGGAAACTGTTGTACCAGTTATTAATACCAGAGATAGGAATATTATATTGAATAGAAATCAAAATGTTGGTAAAGCGGAATTAGTAGACGTTGTCAGTTTAAAGTCGTATAAGGACAATATAAATTTTGTTAATGAAGCACAACCATTAGAACATCTAGACATCCGTACTAACGTAGAACGAGAACCTATAACTTTAGAACAAATTAAATTCGATTAGACGTTACTTGAAGACCAAAAGCAAGATATAGTTCGTTTGTTGAATGAATATAGAGACTGCTTTGCATTTAATTTAAATGAATTAGGCTGCACTGATTTAACTTTCATGGATATTAAAGAGATAGACGGTAGCAAGCCAGTATGCTCCCGACCGTACAAAACGAATGCTTCTGAGCGTAATATTATCAAACAGATAGTAAAAGAATGGAAAGATAACAAGATTGTTTCGGAAACACGATCACCATATGCAAGTCCAGTTTTGTTAGTGAAAAGAAAACAGGTGAACACAGATTTGTTATTGATTTTCGCCGTCTTAACCTTTTACACGCCGCACTATGATCGAAAGGTAACACAAACTATTTATTGATAAAAATCACATTAAAACTCAAACATAAGAATTATGAGTACTTTTTTTTCCAAGAAAAAAAATTTTTGTATATGATTTATAACATGTTTCCAAAAAGGAACATTGGCGGGAAACACTTAGTTTTTCCACATGTTTTTATAAAATATGATTAACGACCTTTACATTCAAATTTCGATTTCTGTACCCAATTTTTTAATAGTTATAAGTAAATTTCTAAAATTTATAGAGTAATAGAAAAGGTTAAGCAGAAAAATAGTCGGGGTCCACCCCACCCCCCGTGGTCGGGGTCGAGCCGTGGTGATGCTCAAGAGCTATACCACCTTAACTAGTCAAGAGGTGCAACAAAGCTTTCAAAAGAAAAAGTTTTCCCACTAAATTTTAAAAAAATTAATTTTACAGTTGATGAGCAAAAATTACTATATTTAAACAGTTTTACAATTATTTATTAGCATGTTAATCAAACAATTGAAAAACCATTAGAAAAAAGGAAGTAACAGATAATATATGCGTAAAAATTCACAGCACAATAATAATATGAATGAAAATCTAAAAAATACAAGGAGAAAGAAAAAAAACTACCGAAATTCTTTAAAATAAGAAAAAGAAAACGAAAAATGATTTTTGTTCTTAGCTTTTTTGCTCTACGTGTTTTCTGCTGTCCATCGTAGGTAGGAAAGTATTTCTCAAGCAGTCTTTTCTCACACAAAATATTTTTTTTCTAGTATTCGTTTGGAATACAACACAACATCCTTGTGCCGATGGCACAATAAAATGTGCATCTGATTGTCTCAAAGATTCATAGCAATGTGCGTGAGGTCCAGGAACAGAGTGGATTTTCAATTTCATGCGAAGCAAACACAAAGTTGCTTCTCTCCTGAGATGCGATAGTTCTGCTGTTGTACCTTTGTGCAAATGTAAATGCAAAATCCATCCAGTAGCGACAGCCATGTTTAGCGCATTGCTAAATAGATTCCAATACCATTTTTTGTTTCTAAACATAGGTCGATATGATCCAAGAAGTCTGTCTAGAAAATCGACACCTCCCATCCCCTCATTATACATTTTTATCAGATGTGGCTGAGAAACATCAATTCTTTTTTTTTTGTGCTTGAAAAAATCGCTTGGTTTTACGATAGGCTCATGGGTCGAATAATTGGATGCTATAGTTACTACAGCACTGTCCAGCGACAAATATAAGCTTGACCATCACTTCGATACACAAAATTTCCTCTTTGCCATTTTGAGGCTTCCTTTGGTGATTTGAGAAAGCATCTTTCTGTCCGAAATTCCCGAATCGTGCCGGTTGCTTTGAAACCCTTTTTCAGAAAACTCAGTAAACAGCTTGTGTGATGAGAAAAAGTTGTCAATGAAAATTTCATGCATCTCTGGATTTTCAACACTGTATAGAAGCTCCCACACAACTCTATATCCAAGAGGAGAGTTTTCTATTTCTGAAATTTTTCCACTATAGATTCTCATAGCATATGAATAGCCACTGCTGGAACACAACATCCATATTTTAAAACAAAACTATATTGGTTTACCCCGTATACACAATTTACCCGAATGATGATCGTAACAAGGCACTATGGATTCATCTATACTCAATTTAGAATGGAAGTGACATATCCTCTCTCAACTGAAGAAAATCGCAGAGTAAAGGAAAATAATGAGAACTCATAATCACGTGTTTTCCAACATATTATGTGCCCCTCCAATAGAGTCATAAACAACGTCTAACTATCAACAAACACGCGTTTTTCAGCGGCAGCTATGAGTAATCCACTTCAGACCCATCGGAGTCCCCCTCCCCATCACACACGTGGGGGAGAGGGGGGGGAGGGGTGAACAGGCGTAATGAAAGTAGATCACAGTCATAAACATCTTTCCTTGATACGTACTAATAGCTCGCGTATTCGAAAAAATTTTATCAATGCACTGTAATCAAAATAACTTAATAATGTTGAAAAACTAACCTTAACACGCCAATGTTCCCAAAAGGGAACAAGCAAATTTTTCATCTAATAGTAACAACAAAATGTAATCTTTATTGATATAACTTATGTTCTACCAAGAAAATGATCATTTTTAATTACTTCCTCTTAATTTTAAAATCATTTGTTGAATTTTGAATTTTATACGAATTTTTGAATTTTGTTCGACAAAAAGATAGAAAAAAGCCAAAGTTACGATTTTTTTCCCCTAGACACTATTTATTTTATTAACGTAACCTCGATGCCAAAAATTCAATCCATGTCTTCGTTCTTAGTAATAATTTTTATAGAGCAATATGAATAAAATTGCATTTTTCACAGAATTTTGAAGTTGATGTTCCCTTTTGGGAACATTGGTGTGTAAAAGGTTAATAATCAAACAGTAAAGGATAAATTCCCCCTGCCAAAAATAGATGATTTATTGGAAAGTTTGAGCGGTGCTAAATTATTTACCACCTTGGATTTAGCTAACGGTTACTTGCAGATTCCATTGTCGGAGGAAGCTAAGAAAAAAACAGCCTTTATTACACCTGACGAAACCGGTCAATTCGAGCGAATGATTTTTGGGATGGTTAATGCTCCCACAGAGTTTCTGAAAGAAAAATTAAGTAAAATGTAAATAGGTTAAAGTTAACTAAACAAAGAATTAGTAACAATAACAACATTTTATTTCCCAACAAAGTTGGGCCAGGGTTTACGTTCAAGATTCAAGAGTAAAAATCTTCCGAGTCATCATGCTCGGCCAAAACAACAAGAAGAAGTGACAAACCGCGACAGACACCCCCAGGGCATTGACCCGTACAGCGCTATCTGGCGGTGAAAACATATATATTCCCAACAAACTGGGCCGGGCTGAACAGCAATGTTCAGGACAATACTTATTACAACATTTCAAAATAATTTTAGGTTCAAGAGTTCACATTTCAATTACAATTTCTCAACATTTGAGTTGAGACCAAAACATTCAAATCTTCCAATTAATGTTCATGTTTCCAAAAAATCACCATAAAAAATTTCATATTAAATTCAGAAAATCAAGTTTCCAATTAATGTTCATGCTTCCAAAATTATACAATCAAATATACATATTAAATTCAGAAATTCAAGTTTACCATATAATTCAAAAATATAAAAGTTTAAAATTCAATTGTGAATGAAGTATTTTTTAACACGTTAATAAGTTAATAATATCCAAAGACTAACAATCTATAAAAAATGCAACAAAACCTATACAAGAATTAACAATATACAATCAGTAAGGAACTTACTAATCTCACTTCATTGGAGATCCTTAAACACACTTACCTAAATACTATATTTTTACACATAACTACACGTTCACAAATGGAATCATTCTTAAAATTTCGCTACAAATAAACATACAATAAATATTATATACATTTTATATACATGAGACATTTGAACTACAGTTGTAGGAAAATGATTACATTTAACACTCTAAATTTACAAGTAGTTGAACTGGTCGTTTAATTGTTCCTCTTTCAGTTTTAATTTCACAACTACGAACACGACCATCTCTACCTGGAAAGGTTTTTACAATCCTTCCCAATCTCCACATATTTCGTGGTAAATGTTCATCATGAATGATCACAATGTCATTTTCTTTCAAATCACCTTTAGACTGCTGATTTTTATTACAGTTTGCAGATTTCAAGTTCAATAAATAGTCTTTAGTCCACTTGCGCCAAAACTGATTTAGCAGTCTTTCGCGATACAAATATGCTTTTAGCAAAGTTTCTTTACGGCTTTGACCCACAATGTTATTGAATTTAACTGGAGGTAAATTGGACACTTTATTACCTATTAGGAAATGAACGGGTGAAAGTGGTTGTGGATCATTGAGACTATCAGGGACATATGTCAGTGGTCTTCTATTGACCACCGCTTCAATTTCAGTTAGCAAGGTGTGAAGTTCGTCCACACCTAAGGATGTTCGTCCAAGGGTTTTTCGTAGTGGCACTTTCACGGAACGAACTAGTCGCTCATAGAAACCGCCCCACCACGCCGCTTTCTCGGCAATATATCTCCACTGGATACCCGAGGAAGCATAATACGTTTTAACGTCTGGATGACTTATTACCTTCCACACCTTTTTAAGTTCTGCATCTGCAGCCTTGAAGGTAAGAGCGTTGTCTGAATACACAACTGAACAGATTCCTCTTCTCGAGACGAACCTGCGAAAAGCTAAGAGAAATGAGTTAGTTGTTAAATCTCTCGTTAGTTCTAAGTGTACAGCTCTTGTAACTGCACACGTGCACAACAAAATGTAGAACTTGGTATGCTCATTTTTCACATAAAGTGGGCCAGCAAAGTCTAACCCAACGACATCAAACGGTTGTGACTGTTCGATTCTTGCAGCCGGTAGTGGAGCCACAACTTGATTTACAGGTCGAGCATTCATGCGTCAAACACATTTTTTAGTATGTTTTTTACATACTGCCTACCTTTTATCATCCAGTATCGTTCTCTAATGTAAATGAGAGTACTTGATACTCCGGAATGATACACCTTTTCATGTGCATCAAGAACAATAAGTTCAGCTAATTTGTTTTTAGGAGGCATGATTATCGGGTGCTTTTCATAGTAGCTCAATGAGGATTTTTGGAGTCTGCCTCCCACTAATAAGACGTTATCTTCATTTAAGAAGGGATTGAGCTCGAAAATGTTAGATTTTTTAGTAACTGGTTGTCTCAATTTTAGATTATGAATTTCCACTGCAAAATGTTCAGCTTGCGTTTCTCTAATTAATCGAATTTCTCCAGAGAATATTTCTTCAGCTGTCAAGGTGCCATTTCTTTTCGGTAAATGTTTTCTTGCATTATGAATAAATCGCATTGCCCATGCGATAATTCTAACAGCTCGACTTAATTTGCTGTAATTTTCAAGATCTAAAAGGGGTTTGTGATCGTCGACACTAGCTTGCAAAATTGTAATGTCTTTTACATCCTTTTTTCTCTCTAACATGGATTCGGAATTCTGCGTTATATTTCGTACACTTCTTTGCCACATACAGTCTGGTTCACTCAACCAATGTGGCCCTGACCACCAAACCTTTGACGACAACAAATATTCTGCCGAACAACCACGTGAAAGAATGTCAGCAGGATTTGAAATTCCATCACAGTGCTTCCAACAAGCCGGATCTGTTAGGGACTGTATTTCAGTTACCCGATTTCTTACAAATTGTTTCCACCTATGTGGTGACCCATTGATCCAATGTAAAACTATTGTACTGTCAGACCACATAAATGTTCTTTTGTCTGGAATCTTAAACAATTCCTTCAAATATTTTGCAAGTCTGGAGGCAATTAACGCGCCTAGTAATTCCAATCTAGTCAACGTCAGCTCTTTACTTGCTGGGGCAACTCTAGCTTTGGATGTTACAAATGACGTGGTGAATTCTTTGGGACACCTAAAGTATGCGACAGCTCCATACGCTTTTATTGATGCGTCACAAAAAATGTGTAGTTCCAAATCATTGAAATTTCTGAGTTTCCCAGGAAAATATTCGCTTGTTAATTTCAGCTTCTTCAAATTCTCTATTTCGTGATACCACTCAGACCACAATTGCTTACATTCTTTCGGAACTTCATCATCAAAATCTATTCCTAATTGCCAAAGATTTTGAATTAACAATTTTGCACGTATTACAAAAGGCGAAATAAAACCTACAGGATCAAAGATTGTAGCAGTCACCTTTAATATGTTTCTTTTAGTAATATTCTCACAATTATTTAATGTTTCACACAAAGCTTCAAAGTTTAAGAAAATTTGGTCTTTACGAGTACACCAGTGAAGCCCTAGCACCTTTAATGAATTCTCTGAATCTTCTCCGTTTATTATCCCATTACTTATCCACCGACTCTTTAAAGCCTCTGAATTAGAACTAAATTTCCGTAAATTCATCCCTGCATCCCTAAATACTTTACATGCTTCAGAACTAAGCTTGAAGGTTTGCTCAAGAGTATCACCCCCATAAAAAAGATCATCTACATACACCGAAGTATTTAGCATCTCATAAACATCGGGTTTCTCTGGGACTATCTTAGATATATGATACTTAATAGTACTAGCCAGAATGAAGGGACTGCATGAAACGCCAAATGGTACTCTAGTCATCCTATATGGTTTCAAATTAAAATCTTTATCAAAATACAAAAATCTCAAAGCATCTCTGTCAACATCTGCTATTCCAATTTGATGGAATGCTTTCTCAATATCTGCGGAAAAGGCATATTTAAATTGTCTGAAACGCAGTATCATATCTAACACTGAAGGATTTAAATTCGGCCCAGGAACTAAACAATCATTAAGGGATGCGGCATTGTTTTGTTTTGAAGAGGCATCATAAACTATTCTTACTTTAGTTGTCGTAGAATTTTTTCTTACAACTGGGGAATGTGGCATGTAATAAGCTTTGTTACTGCTACTTTCAAAACTACATTCTTCAATAATTTGGTTATCTAACTGATCGCGTATTATTTCATTATAATGTTTACGAAGCCAAAAATTTTTCCTTAATTTATTTCCTAAAGACATTAAACGACTTTTCGCGTTTTCAAAATTATTACTTAAGGCTTCATGATTTTGTTTCCATAACAAGCGAGAAACATATCGCCCATTATCAAACTGCAATTCCCTCTGAAATTGCTGAATAACCGATTCATCGGAAACCTCCTGTTTGCTTTCTGTCAACCCCAGTGTGTCCAGAGACCAGAACCGCTTTACGATGTCATTAATCTCAACATTCTTCGACGCGTCGGCAAAATACTGTACACCGATATTCATCACAGCTGCGTTCTCCAAGAGCTTGTCGTAGCCTCCACCCTGAATAGTCCACCCAAACAAGGTGTCAGTTGCGAACAAATTATTGCCTAGTTTCTCCTTCCCCACAGCCAGGACATTCCAGTAGTAATCCGCCCCCACCAGAATTCTTATCTCCGATGCTTCTCCGCTATCGGCTAGCTGCAGCCCCTTTGAATCTAAGATTTCACGAATGCTTTTAGTTGGTACTTTTACAAAGGCTCCTGTTATAGTATCTGTTACAAGCGCTTCAATTATTATGGATTTTTGGGGGAACTTAACATTTTTAAGATTTATTTGAACGACTTCAAACTCCCGTTCACGACCTTCACTAAACCCAAATGAATAAACATACAGTTTTTCTTTTCTCAACCATCTTAAATTTAATTGTTTAGCTAGATCGGCTCTAATAAATGATTTCTGGGATCCTCCATCCATTAAAATCCTAACGGTACTATTTTTGTTCGTGTCAACATTTTCTGCTAAAACTGAACAAGTCTGTAAATATACCCCCTTACAAGTATTTTCGGAATTTAAAGACAAAGATGCAATAACAGACTCTTTGTCCTCCGTTGGTATATCAATATTAACTTTCCTACAGAATAATTTATTATGACTTGAACTATTACAATTTTGGCAGGGAGAAATTTTGCTTCTACAATTTGGAGACATGTGTGTTTTTCCAAAACATTTATAACACCTACCCTGAATTTTCAAAAGTGTTCTTTTATCCTCGTCGGATTTTTCGCAATCTACAACACTATGGGAATTTACTTTACAGAAAAAACAGTATGGTTTAATTACTGTAGTAAAGGCAAACAGAGTTGGGATATTTTTACCCTTCAAATAACTATTTTTGTTTAAGAATCCCGTTTTGTTTTTCTGATGGAAATCGAAATTATCTTTCGTATTACAGTCTTTACTAAATAGATACGACGCTTCCCTGCATTCAACTTCTTTTCGTACGAAATCTATTAACTCTGAAATATTAAAATCTGAATTAGACTTTCGTTTTCTGTTATACTCTAAACTTAACTCCTCTGGCAATTTTTGCAGTATTATTGGGCATAACAAGTTACCGTAAGACCCCGACGTCACATTTAAAGACTGTAGACTCCTAATCTGAATTTCGCAATTATCATAAAACGTTCTGAGGGCTTTTACATTACGAACATTTTTTACAGGATCTACCGATAATAAGTTTTTTATATGTGAGCTGATTACCATGTAATTCTTGCCAAAACGCTGCTTTAGCAATTCAATAGATGAATCATAATTTTCATTTGACAAGGAGAACCCAGAAACAGCCACCAAAGCCGGAACTCCCAAATACATTTTTAAATAACTAAATTTTTCAATTTTAGTTATGTCATCATTATTATGTATAGTTATTAAGTACTGGTTCCAAAAATCTAACCAATTGCTAGGATTCCCAAAGAATTTTCCTATAGTTAATTTAGGAAGTTGGATGCTTTGTTTAAATGTATTTCCGGAAGTTGAAGCAACCGAGGTCTGAGAGTTCTCAACGATTTTACTTTTGTTTTCATTATTGAGCTTCTTTTTTGCTCTAAATGACCAGATCGTAATTTTCTCTTCGTACTCTTGTACACAAATTAGCTCTTCTTCAAATTCCTTTTCAGTAACATTTAAATTCAACTCTATTGCTTTATCTAATTCTTTTAAATTTTCTGATTTTGTTGATAACAAATTTAAATTTTCTTCTAAAACTTCACAATCACAGTCCTCACTTTCGATTTCTGATTGTAGTTTATTTAAAATTTTGGACACAGTGGTCCTTATTATTTTTCTTTTTGATTTTAGTTTTGATATATCTTCTTCCATATTTAAAAAATATAATGTCCTACCTTATTCAGATGTCTTCAAGATCCATGTATGGTTTTCAATAATCCATTTTCAATTGGCACAATTTTAATACTAAGATCGTGCCCCACGTTGGGCGCCATGACAGAAATATTAAGTAAAATGCAAATAGGTTAAAGTTAACTAAACAAAGAATTAGTAACAATAACAACATTTTATTTCCCAACAAAGTTGGGCCAGGGTTTACGTTCAAGATTCAAGAGTAAAAATCTTCCGAGTCATCATGCTCGGCCAAAACAACAAGAAGAAGTGACAAACCGCGACAGACACCCCCAGGGCATTGACCCGTGCAGCGCTATCTGGCGGTGAAAACATATATATTCCCAACAGTTTCAAAGATTAATGTATCAAGTACTAGGACCGTTATTTCTTACTAAAGCTGTTTGTTACTTAGATGATATCCTCATACCTGCTTTCTCTTGGGAGGACATGCTTGAAAGATTAGTATTAGTTTTGGAACGTCTACGATTAGTGAAACTTACTCTTAAACTTGATGAGTGCGAATTTGGTAAAAAGAAAGTACAATTTTTAGGTTTTGCCTTAAATGCTGATGGTTTATAGCCAGGTCTAAGGAAAATATAAGCTATTGAAGAATACGTTGAACCTAAGAATATTTATGAAGTAAAAATATTTCTAGGACTTACAGGTTTTTTTAGGCGTTTTGTTTCTAAGTACGCTGAGATGGCCGAACCATTGAGTAGATTAACTAAGAAAAATAAAGATTTTGAGTGGAAAGAAGAACAGATGAATGCTTTTAAAGCTTTGAAAGAAATTCTTAGTAATCAACCAGTTTTAGCTCACTATAACCCCACATTAGAAACGGAAGTACACACAGATGAGAGTTCAGAAGGATTAAGCGGAATGCTACTTCAACGTGTAGACGATGGAAAATGGAATTTGGTGTATTGCGTAAGTAAGACGACAACTGATGTAGAAAAGAATTACCACTCAAGTAAGCTAGAATTAATGGCAATTGTATGGACACTTGACAGATTAAGACAGTATGTCCTTGGAATTAAGTTTACCGACTGCCAAGCATTGATTTACATGAATTCAAAGAAAACGACGAATTCCCAGATAGCTCGATGGTATGATCTGATTCAGGAATTTGATATGGAGGTAAAGCATAGACCGGGTACAGAGATGAGTCTCGTTGATGCGATGAGCAGAGCTCCAGTTTTAGAGGCAGAAGATACTATGACAAGCATAATAGAACGAAATTTAGAAGTTTGTCTTACACTTAGTGAAGAAGAACAAGTTTTAATAATTCAACATGTAGATCTAGAATTAAGGAAATTAATAAACATTATTCGAAAAGATGAGTATGAAAGGACAACAGACGACAAACAGAAAATATGCAATTATGTTCTTAAAGGAAATAAGCTGTATAGAAAAGTTAAAGAGAAGGGAAAAGAAAACCTACTTTACGAAATTTCCAAAAGCATGAGGAAAAGTACAGCAGTGAAGTTCCGTGATCTGATGGGACACTTCTCAGTCGACAGAACTGGCAACAAAATTAAAAAACTATATTGGTTTCCTTATATGAAGCGTACTTACGAAGACATATATCTATGTGCTTCAAATGCCTGATGAACAAAGTACCAGGAGGAAAACAACAAGGCTATTTGTACCCCATTAAGCCAGGAAAAGGACCTTTCTCTACACATGGATCATCTGGGTCCATTTGTGAAAAGTTCTCGAAGAAATCAAGACCTGCTAGTAATAATTGATAACTTCACCAGATTCACACGACTTTTTCCAGTCAAGAATACTTCATCGCTACATGTCTTAAAAGCTCTCAAAAATTTTGAAGAATTTAGATTACCAGATAGAATTGTCAGCGACAGAGGCATTTGCTTCACCTCTCGTCAGTTCGAACAATACTGCCAAGATAACGGAATACATCCTACCTTAAATTCTACGCAACATCCACAAGGAAATTGTATGGTAGAGCGAGTTATTAATAGCACCATCTTATCAACAATAAAGACATCAATGAAGAACCAACGTCATAAAGACTGGGACTTACGAATTAAAGATACTGAAAGAAATTTAAACAACGTAGTTAACAAAACCACAGATAAAACTCCCTTCGAGATGCTACATGGCTACTTGCCCAGATTCAATGATGGTATCCTCAGGAAAGTTGCAGACGCAGAAGCAGAAAAATGGGAAGACCCGAAAGAAATTTAAGAGAAAACACGTAAAGAGATTGAAAAGAAGCAACAAAAAATGAAGTAAGATTATGACAAGAAAAGGTGTCGAACTATGACATACGAACCAGGAGAAATAGTAATTGTCAGACGATAACCAAAACCAACAGGAGAACCTACGAAGACGCAAGCGAAATATAGAGGACCACTGATAATTACAGAAACACTGCCGAACGACACATACAGAGTTACACAGCTGGAGGAAAAACAGAAAGGACAATTTTACACCACCACAGCTCACGTCAGTCAACTCAAGCCATGGCCTAAACCTGAATATGATGACGATGACGACGACGATTCAGACAACGAGGATCCCAGTGCAGAACCTCCTGAACCACCTTAACTTAGTCCAAATCATCACCAGGTAACAACCTCCGAAGATCAGGTAATATAGTTTTTTTTCTTTTTTAAGTTTTACCCAAGAACTCTTGAACTCTAAGAAGGACTCAATTAGGACATTATCCAAAAGACTTTGAATACCATATTATTTTGTTTCCTTGCACATTGTTTTTATTTCTAAATGTTTAAGTTGTATTTTTAAGAGAGTTATAATCATGTATGAATTGAGGACAATTCTCAGTCAGGATGCCCTATTGTAAGCAATTTTCTATGTCAATAGATGGCAGCAAGTGACAGACCGCAAAAAGAATGTTACCGAATGTGCACTGCAATACAGTAAGGCAGAGAGAGTGATGCGTAATGAATGGCGTCGCACGTATGACGGCGAGCCGTTAAGTGTTTTAAATATGTTTCAAATAAGTCCTTTTGTTTTGTTTAATAAAGTATAACGCCTTGTTGATCATTCGCTCTCCAGTAACCTGAAGATATCCTTGTTAGCAAAAGAAGAGCTAACATATATTATATATATATATATATATATATATATATACATAATATATATATATATACACACACACACACACACATATATATATATATATATATATATATATATATATATTGCCTAGCTAATCTGCAGATTAACTAATTTGCTCCACTAAAGTGGGGAATCAAGAGTTTTCAGTATGTAACCTAGGTAATGTGCACAATAACGGCTTCCGTATCGTTAAATTCAAAAGTTTGTTTCTCTCATTTCCTTTCCATCTGTAAAAAATATATGGATCAGAAAATACATCGGGATGAAGCCAAGAAAGGTTTAGAAAAGCAAGCAAAGAAAATGTTAGCAGTTTCTAATACAAAACACCCAAATGTCGACGAAGGTGTCACTATAAGAATTAAAGTATCCGAAGTAGACAGAGCAAAAACATGCCCGCTCGATTTTAGCTGTGACTCTTAGTAAAATAGAGGATGGATTTTATAAACTTTGTACTAAAACGAGTATTTTAAAACAATTGAATGCCAGATCTGAATTCAGTGTTTGCAAACAGAGATTTTTAACGAAAGATGTCCATGCTGTAGAAATATCTTTACGTCAAACAGCAGCAAAACAATCACTTGGTGCTGGGCAGGGTTTCAGAATATATGGCTGAAAATCTAAATTTACCACAAATGGGTGTCCTTGTCGCAATAACCAATTGCTATGTAATTAAAAGCATCACCAATCTTTAGATTGTACTAAGAAGTAAGCGTAATTTTATCATATGATTTGCAAATTCCTTTCCTTAATAGTAATAATATTTTA
This sequence comes from Dolomedes plantarius, assembly GCA_907164885.2. NCBI lineage: Eukaryota > Metazoa > Arthropoda > Arachnida > Araneae > Dolomedidae > Dolomedes > Dolomedes plantarius. The sequence goes on from OU015492.1 coordinate 14,587,161, forward strand.
AACCATTTTATTCTTTGTATTATAGTTTTTTAAGTGACTGATGTTTGATTCTATCAACTAATTTTTTGATTGTTTGATTGTATTAACTTGATTCTTTAGATATCGAAAAATAAATAAATAACATTATGTTAAATTAAGCGTACAGAAACGTTGCTGTTGTTCCAGCAAAGATGTTATTTTCACTTTAACGAGTGAATTGTAAGTAATATGCAGATCATCTAGGTAATTTGCAGATTACCTAGGTAATTTGAGAAATGAAACAATTTTCCACAACTAATTTGTTGATTGTTTGATTGTATTAACTTGATTCTTTAGATATCGAAAAATAAATAAATAACATTATGTTAAATTAAGCGTACAGAAACGGTGCTGTTGTTCCAGCAAAGATGTTATTTTCACTTTAACCTTGTAAGTAATATGCAGATTATCTAGGTAATTTGCAGATTACCTAGGTAATTTGAGAAATGAAACAATTTTCCACACTTTAACGGAGAAAATCAGTTAATCTGCAGATTTTTTTTCTTTTTTTTTCATTGTGGTGGCACTTGTCGCGAAGACATTCGCCTATAATTCACCGCAGTTTTGCTGGCCATTTTATTATGGGGGCGCCATATGGGAAGACCAGCATTGCCCCCTATGAAGGGATGACACAAACGGAGGCATTTTAGTGGTGCTTCGCAGGATTCGATCTGAACACCCTCAGCACCGAAAACCAGCGCGCTGTACCACAAGGCCGCCACGGCCCGTTAATCTGCAGATTAGATAGATAATATGCACATTAACTGATTTCTGCACTTTAGCAGTAACATATATATATATATATATATATATATATATATATATATATATATATATATATATATATATATGTATGTATGTATGTATGAATGTATGTATGTATGTATGTATGTATGTATGTGTGTGTGTGTGTGTGTGTGTGTGTGTGTGTAAGTAAACACAAACACACACACACAACACTTGTATAGGCTTAGATATGCATTCAATGGCTGAAAGGTTCAAAGAAAATATAGAAAATGAAAATCATTTAAGAAATATGCAATTTCTTCTATAAAAGTAATTTTTGAAAGTCTACTTTAGAGGTCAGTTTTATATAGTATTGATCGAAATAGATTATGAAGCTCAGTAAAATTGCGTTTCCTTTTCAATTATAACTTTATATTTTTAACGTTAACGAATAATTTACTGCCGTTGCTATGTTCATCTGAAATGATGAAACGATATCATAGCGTTCTATTTTTAGAAAAAGTAATACTTTATTGTTAGAAATCTTTAAAATTCCTGACATTCACAATTCATGAAGCCATCATCTGGGTGATGGGTATAGGATTATTTGTTATAAAATATTTTCACAAAATAAATATGAAAAAAATATCGAAAAACAAATTCGACTCCTAGGTTGTAAAACAAGAGCAAATACTGAAATGTTTATTTCCAATGATACTTTATAACAATATCCAAACTTCACAATGCATTTGCAACGAAAAAAAGAGATAGAAATGTTTAAGTCCTCAATTCAATCGTTCTATATTTACATGCTCAGGGAAATAAAGTATAAAAGATAGTTGTCCCACAGAAGATGTTTATCATAATGCGTGGAGGGGGGGAGGGGACCCAATTGATTGCAAAGGGAAATCTTTTGCCTTGACTTTATGTCCGATAAATGCGATCTGATATCTTCCTTTACGTCAGCAGAAGTGCATTTCACGTGATTTTGTGTGATCCGAGAAATAATCATTTCAGGTTTGGAAAGCAATTGAAATGATTTTCATACGGCTATTTTCAATGTAGCCGCAGAACGTTATCAATGCAAAAGATTTTATGCTTATTTTATGAGATCTTTTCTTTGCAAGGAACATAAAACTGACTCGGAGAAGAAAAAAAAATATTTTCCTCTCGTTCATCTTTAAAAAATATAAAAGTGCTTATCGAAGCAAAATATTATTGAGTCTTCTATTTAAAGAATATATACTGAAATATTCATTCGTTTTTAATCTATAAAATTCTTAAAAAGTACACTTTTTTGATATTTATCAAACATATACGCATTACATCTTATAGATTAATACGTTTACAGATATAAACTCTAAAACGCATAATTTTCTATTGTAAGTAATCGTTGAATTATTAAATTTTATTCAAAATCATCAGGTAAATCTATATCTAAGGATTCATATTCCTCAAGTAGGTATGCCTTACTTCTTGAATCGATAAATACATTTACAGAAATAACTATATTTCGATCAACAGTTTATCTATCTTAAATAATAGTTGAATTATTAAAATTTTCTCTAATCCATCACGTGACTCTATACATAGTGATTCATATTTATTTATCAGATATAAATATCTTCTTAAATTGATAAATACATTTATAGAAATATATTTTTAAGCTTTACAGTTGATCTTAGGTATATGATTGCTTAAATATTAAAGTTTGTCGTTGAGGCATTGTGTAGATTTATGGCCAGTGAGAATTTTCTTCAAGAGACCACGTTTGTCAACTAATGTTATATGATTAGCTTCATTCAAAATCATAACATCTAACATACTGTAAATAATTTTCAAATATGTAGTGCTCTTTAATTTTTGATGGGGGGATTCTACAGCCTATGGGTTCGAGTCCCACTGTTGCTATGAGTGTTTATATGCGTTCGGAATCGGCTTTAAACTGTAGACTCCGGTCTTATTAATCCATGCGCAGCAATAGTTAACAGTAATGCTCTAAACCAATGAATCAAACAACAAACCAAATTATGTTTGAGAAGTCTTAGGATTCGAGTCCCACTGTTGTCAAAGTTTATTGTTTTCTATCGAAATAGGCTTTATAACAGCCATGTTATCCCTTGGCTAAAAGAGGATTGCCGTACTGATTAAAAAAATTCCCCTAGTCACCATTTTTGGATGAGATCCTCTTATAATTTTGGAATATAGAAGACTGACCCGAAGAAACAAGATAATAGAAAATTAATCAGATAAAATTCAATTATTTCTATGTACGGAGCAAAATATTTACGTTAATTTGGCAACAGTTGTTAATCACTTGTATATTCACTCTTTAGATGTACATGAAAGAGTTCTAATGAAATGTATACTTTTCCTATCTAAATTTGTTTTGAGAAATACTGCCTCTAAGATTTACCATGTTTAAAAAAGAAAGACTAATGCTTACAAAAGTATAAAATTTTTCCCTACTTCTATCTCTAAATCTAAGATACTCTTCTAGAGATAAAAGTGATATTAGTAGATTTCGTAGTTTATAAACATCAAGGTTTTAATTAATTCAAAACCTAAAATTGGATTTATACACCCTTTTAGCATTACAAGTACCCTTAGGAGAAATTTTCAATCCGGTTGGAATTCTAATGAGGTCGTTTTAAAGAGCATAAAATATTTTATATTTAGGATACAAATTATATTTATCTTCATGTTGAAAATAATGTTCATTCTTAACTTAGCAAAATGAATAAATTTATTTAATATATTTTAAACAGTTGCTACGAGAAGGATCTAATAACGTATTCGGTACATCTTAGACATTTAATAATAATAATTCTTCTGCTTCGTCAACAGATGTCTTGACATTTCTCATATCACTTTAAAACTGGCAAAACGAACTGTTCAACTGCTTTAAGATTAGAGAGAAATTTGCAAATATGCAATTGGAAATATGTAATTGGAAAATGAAAATTTCCTGAGTTCATAAGTGATCATGTTGTATATAGTTTGCCCAGCAGTTATTTTTGTTATAACTAACTACGAAATTATATCCATAAAAACACACGTGTCTTCTATTAATAAAATCTTTCTCTCAATTTATTAATTGCTTTGGATATTCTCAAATAGTCCCGACTACCCCGATGATTTTATATACATATATAAATAAATAAATAAATATATATATATATATATATATATATATATATATATATATATATATATATATATATATATATATATATATATATATATATACTAGCTGTACCCGTCCCGGCGTTGCTCGGGTAATGTAATTACCAATTTTTTAGTAGCCTTAACCCTTTGTTAATGAGCGTCGCTGTCATCCTTTTCCTCACCACGATACATTATTTTACCCATATAAATTTAATCCTTTCTGGCACATTTTGGCAAAATTTTTGACATAGGATTACTAATCGAATATCACTGCAATAGTAATCGATTTCCTTGAAAGCGAATATATCACATCCTCCACATGCTGAAATTCTTTGAAATCTTCATAGATTTTTTCCACAAATACACCACAAATTATATGATATTAACTAAGTGCTGGCCAAAAAAATTACGGCATTACTAAATGTGATTTTTTAATCGATTATCACTGCAATAGTAATCGATTTCCTTTAACCACCCAATCATTCATAGAAAACAAACGCCCCAACACATCACGTGCATGACGTCGAAAAACTGGTTTTTCTTCTATTTTCACCCGCTACCTTCGTCCGGAAATGAAGAACAAAATCTCCAAAATGAGATTTCTCGCAAGAGTTTCCGAATCATAAAATAAATTATTAAAAAATAACTACAATTTGTAAATTAATTTTGGTTCTGGCTTTCGAAACTGTGATGTCTAGGGTCTCTGAGATAAAAATTTCGTAAAAATGTAACGACATTTACGTATCGATTCGACAATTTGGAAAAAAGGGTCACGGACAAAATCGCGTTTTTTTCCGAAAAACGGGTGCGTACAGGCGATCGAAAAAAAATCACAATAAATCGATAAATTAAGACGGACAATTTTAATTGTGATTTCCGTATAGTGTCATCTTTCCCGTATAGGCTCGTCCGAAAAAAAAATTCTTGGACGGATACGTTAGGATTTACGGAGCTTTTACTCGTCCGGGAGCTCCAAATCGCGACTAAATATTTAATTACGGAAAATCTAATTAAAAAATCGAAAAAAGGGCTTCGAGGTGCATAATGAGACCTCGGGAGGCATCTTCGTGTCGAATCTCAAGACTGTCCGACTGCGCTGCGCCGATAGCAGACAAAAACTCGGTCACACACACACAGACTTTGCCTTTTATATATAAAGATATATATATATATATATATATATATATATATATATATATATATATATATATATATATATATGTATATATATATATATATATATATATATATATATATATATATATATTTATATATATATTTATATATATATATATATATATATATATATATATATATATATATATATATATATATATATATATATATACATATATATATATATATATATATATATATATATATATATACATATATATATATATATATATATATATATATATATATAAATATAATGCCAAAAAATATTCCTCAGTTCCTAACATCATAAGACTCACTCCCTAACTTAATGTGGTTGATTAATTTCTAATCTTTCTAACCCCTGTTAAACTTTCAGTAATTTTTATATCTACCCTAAGAAGCGCTCCATGCTAGGCCGTGAGAAACTAGCAAGGTTGCAATAAATAAACTTCTAAATTGTAACCATATAAGGGATCACGAATGATGTTTTAATTGAGGCTTGAACCACATCGGCACAACGACTATAAAAACTTTAGGATGCAGTTGGCAGTGATCCGTCAACGGGAGTTGTACCCTCTCACCCCGTGTATCTCTTTCTATAAATAAACTAAAAATATAGTCTAATACTGAGCAAACTCACATCGTCAATTTTTAGCCAAGTGATACCTTGTACCCGAAGATTTAGCAGCTATATTAGCCTGTATATCTTGGCAGAGTTCAGAATATATACAACGAGTCGCATGTTTGTAAATCATTTTAAATGTTCATTTGAATTTATTGTTCACAACAACACAGAAATGTCTGCTTAATTAAAACAGATCATATGCCTTTGTATATGTTGAAACTTATTCAGAAGGAGGGAAAGAGCTGAAATGAAATTATTCAAATTTCTGTGTCTCGACATGAAACTAACGATAACGGTAATAGAAGTTCAAAAAGTTTTTAGTATATCTGTTGTATTATATAATTTCAACAGAAAAGCTCCTTGACGATATGTGGAATCAAGTCCTTAAAACTCTGTAAGTCATTAATCTCTATCGGAATAAACACGATTGGTGTTTTTTCTCCAGTACCCTAATGCCTTAGCCGTTTGGAAGAAAAGATTTAATTTTAAAAGAGGCGAAAAACATTAGATCATCACCCTGCTAAGAATGTTTAAGAGACTATCTGACTGACCCTTTTCATACCATTCGTCAATATATCGACAGATTAAGAAAAATCTACAAATCTGTTTGGCAATATGTCAAGATTTATGGCTGCTAGCTGTCAAATACACCGAACGCTATTTTTCAAATTCCTTACTGTAGAAAAAAAAGGGAGTGTTACAAATCATCTATCAATAATTTTGAATTCAAATAGTAGCTTAAAGAATTTTCAACAATTCTATTTTGCACTATTTTTAGTTTGTAGGAATATTTATTTTTTCTCATGGCGAGTAATTTAAATTTCATTTTTTAAATAGCACATACATATGTATAAATTTACTCAAATGTCAAACTCAAATGTCATCTAAATTGGGTAACTCAAATGTCATCTAAATTGGGTTGAAAAATAGTCAAATTTCCATGGCTCTTAACAACAAAGGACTTAAAAATAAATATGTTTAGGAGTTCATACAATTGTGTCAGTGCCTTAAACCTGTCTATTTTGCCTATTTAATTAAATTTACGTGATAGGATGAATTGACACGGAATATATATATATCATCTATTTTGCCATCTGTGAGGATCCATGCAAAGTTATTTCACTGACATACCTTGGACACCATGTATTTGAAATCTAGAAGTTTTGTCGGCGATACTACTACAATGAACCAGATGATATAGATGTCTATTTAAAAATTTGATATAACAATGGTAATTAAAAAAATATAAGTAGAATATAAAACATAATGCAATGCATTCTGACGCTTCAGGTTAAAATATATGGTAGAAAATAACGTGGCAGAATTTCGATCGTGTATTTGAATAGTAAAAAATAACTGGTTACAACAGATGCCGAGATAGTTGGAGGGAGATTGGAAGGATAACCAAGAACATATAACCAAGTAGCGGTTGTTCAGTACATATAAAAATGGAATTATGGAGATTGTATAGAAAAATGTGGTTAGAGTCGGATTCTTACGAAGTTAACAGCACAGGGTATATGAATTCAGCTTTAAATGATCTTGACCCTTTATAGACCTCCCAACTTCCTGGGGGGGAGGGGGTTACTGAAATGAATTTGGAACTTAGAACGAGTATAAAAAATGTGGAGTAATTTTGAATCATACAAAATATTTATACTCTTTAAAAATATTTAAACCCATATTTGGATTCAAAAGTATTGGTTTATCACTTTTTTTCTACAACAAAGAATTTAGAAAGTAGCATTTGGTGCGTTTGACAGATAATGGCGATAAATCTTGACATATTGCCAAACTTGTACATTTGTAGATTACAGATTTGTAGTTTTTTGTAGATTCATTTGCAGATTTCTGTACGGTAGATTTTAGTTTACGTCACAGATTTGTAGTTATTTATTAGATTGCAGATTTAAAAAATATCTGTTTCCCCACAAAATTTTTAGCAACTCAAAATGGCCAACTGCCATGAATAACAATACATACGCATTCCAAGTGCTCATAGTAAACGCAGGAAATTATTCTGTACGAATACAGATCGGACACTTCCAGTGTAGTTACACGGATATAGAACCATGTTATATGTGTCTCTTTTTAGGCTTAAATCTGCCCTACAAATTATTATTTTTTAAATCTGAAATATTATCCAAATTAAGTCTGTCTCACAGATTTTAAGCCCACACGTGGATATTTCTTAAGTAGATTTGGTGTGCAGGATTTTGTTTACTTTATTTTTACCATGTAGAGGTAACATATTCCTCTTTTTTTTCCCCATTAATTTATTTTTTGCGCATTTTGTTTATTGCCTATATATCACTTTTGTTCATCTCTAAGAGGATTTGCTAGTGCTTTTATAACTAATCTTTTCTTATTAAATGCACTTAGTAGGAGTTTTGTTCACAAAAATAACGAAAATCTTGCTAATAATTTTTTGTTTTAATCAATTAATACCCTTTACAAATACCTAAAGTAATTACTGGGATAAGAGCATTAAAATTGGGGAATTCTACTGGCATATAATTTATAAATAATTTTAACCGCAAAAAGAAGTCTCTATAATGAATCTAATAATATTTTTTTGCCTACACGTATTAAGAGGAATTACTTTCACAATTTTTATCTTCCACGTTAATGTTAAAGAACTCGAAAAAACAATTTTTTTATCCCCGATATTTTCAAAGAATAGATAGAGATTTAATGACTAAAAATCTTTATCCATTTAAAAAATTATTTTTACGCCGAAAGGGCAAAAAAAATGTGATTTCTCAATGTCAAGAAGAAAACGAATTCTTTTTCGTGAAATATTGATTTTCTGACCACAATTTAAAAGTTCTCTGCGGGCAGATAAAAAGTTTGTATTACGTGGTATTTTGCTATCGGTAAATTAAAATTCATCAATCTATCTCTATGATGTATAAGCTCCTGAGTGAAATATTCGAAATGCTTTTAAAAATAGCTTTAATACAGGAGTTCAGCTGGTGTTCTCTTTGGTTTCTTCATAATATGTTAAGTTAGCATATCAGTAATGTAATAGATAATGGATCTCTATTTGCAGTGACTATATTTATGTAAAGATGTTCTATAAATTAAAGAAATCATTATTGGTATGATTAAAATATACTATTAACAATTCAATACATGTTTCTTTCATTCCGAAAACATTCTCTTTGATTTCTACAGAATATGATATGTTAGTAGAACAGTAAATCAAAGAATCTACACACATAAGGCAATATTTATGTAGAAGTGTACTATAAATATACGAAATCCTTATGGTTAATGATTATATCTAATAATTCAATAAATTGTTCCAAAAACTTATGGAATAATTTTTATATGATAGACTGCGTGTTTATGTGACTCGGTGTTTATGTATGATGGGGACTTAACAACTGTACTCCTAAGAAAACGGAATTAGCATCCCAAAACAATGTTATTTTGGAGGAAAAATTTTTTTTTAATGTTTTTGTTCCTTTTGTGTTACCTTCTTTTCTTTTGTATTGTCAAGCCTCTGCCATTGGAAATAAGAAAAAAAAATGTTAGTAGTCGCGTCAGTTAGACTTTAGACGTATTATTTTCTAAAAATGTCTGGAAGAAATTTGCTGTCATGGCTATTATTTAACGCTTGTTTGTATTTAATAAATTCAATATTATCGCTATATATGTTTGAATGTAATAATGGCAGGAGGTTGCCTAGTGGTAGCACGTCGGTTTTCGGTACTGTCGGTGCTCAGATCGAATTTAAATATGCTTCATTAAATACCTCCAAGTCTAGGCCGGATAGGGGCATGCTAAATCTGTAGACCTGAAAGTCCCTATATGATGTCAGAGAGGTTGGGAGAGGGTACGATCCCTCAGTCGCCCTTGGTGGGTGCTCGGTCGATGTCGCCCTTGGTGGTGCTCGGTCAAAATTGAAGTGGAATCTAGCTATATCCGACCCTTGGGGTGCCATTAGAAACAGGACCGCACCTCTGAGCCTGCTAGACTATATAGGCCTGGTCTAGAATACTTTCGGACAGTAAGCATTAGAAACATCAACAAATGCAATAACATTCAATTACAAAAAAATATCTGACATCCTTTTGAAATTGAGATGACTGTGTTAATAGGAGATTAATTAGCTGCCTTAACTAACTATAAATTCATTAATATTAATCAGTATCATTAATTAGTACTTTTCTAGGTAGACAAAGACGTCATTACTACCCATAAATAAGATTAATCTCAGAATTTCCCCAGGAAACTTTAATTACCCGTATTAGCGTGTACGGCAAAGGTCATTTGTTCAGTTGGCTCAGTTATCGGTGTAACGATGAAATTCATCCTCAAAATTTGCATGATGTGTTAAAAATTCACATCATCGCAACTATGATTGATTCCGTTCGAAAGTGACTTTTGCTAATTATATTCCTTCTAGTTCAACAACACCTGCTATTTATGCGGGAGTGACGAAATAAGTCTATTTCTGAACACATACTAGTCTATAGGTCTAAGCACTTAGATTATTGCGCTTAAAACTTCTGTGAAATAGTAATGTTTCCAAACAATGCATTGAAAAATACACTATAAAAAGAAAGCCAACATTGCCTTTCTTTGCTCAATTATTTCTCTTTAATTCCATGTTATTAGTTAGGACAAGCATGTTTTACCTGTAAATGCTTCCTTCAATTTTTTAAATATTGAAATTTCAGTTTTTCTAAAGATATTATTGATTATGCATATTTTTTAAGACTGCTTGGTACACTGTAAATATTAATTGCTGTATTATGGTGCAATGTTTTAACGTAACGAATTGACATGCTTTGGGTATCCCATATTTGTATCTTAAACATGATTTCCTATCCTTCTATTTATACTTCCATTTTTGTAATATACCAAAAACAGCATCCATGCTCTGACACTATGTTATGACTGTTTATATATATATATATATATATATATATATATATATATATATATATATATATATATATATATATATATATATATTCATTCAAACCTGATTTGTGCAGTCTTTTTTTAGTGCGATTTTTTTTAGTGTGGTATATGTCAAAAATGTCCTTGAAAATACATACTATGAATAAAAAGCATGAAATTAACAAGATGGAAATTTAAAGTTCCTTTACGCCTTTTTTTGTGCTTCTTTTTAGTTTTTGTGAGGTGCCTGTCCACTGCAGAAACACAAATTTGATTGTATGTGAGGGATTGTGCAATCATTACATTTGTACTGACATATAGAATAGTGATCACTCAATTACTTTTATTTAAAAGACTTAATTACTTTTATGAATTACTTATCAAATTTTTATCAATTACTTATCAATTTTTATCAATTTTTTACTCAATTATTTTTATTTAGATCACTTTTATTTAGAAATATTACTCGCCGCTCGCCATAGAGGTTTCAATATATACATATATATATATATATATATATATATATATATATATATATATATATATATATATATATATATATATATATATATATATATATATATATATATATATATATATATATATATGTAATGATAACAAGAGTAATTAATAGATGGTGTAAGCTCGGGGTGTAGTCGTACATATAATTTGGCCGTTGAATCATCCATTTTGTAGTCAGGCTGTTTTCAGACAGAAGTGGCTGGCAAATGGAGGGAGTAATTGAGTCCAACGCCATGGAAGGAGATATCAGGTTACAAAAGAGTGTTTTATTTACCGAAATGATGCTGGACATCTTCTAGTAGGATTATAACAAGTTTAATTCCACCGATGTCGGGCAAAAAGGCCCCGGCAGCGCAGAGCACTGCAAGATATGGACGGAGGCTCAACTTACGTCATGTTAGTTTCATGGTTCGAACACAAAGAGCTCTGAATCGCGCAATTTCTCTCCCGAGTACGGGTCTATGAAACTTCTAATTTGTCAAAAACGAACACGTGATTAATTCGCGTCATATGGGGTGATGGTTTTCGAATGTTCGACCCGGTTCGATCTTATATAACTGTTATGTAATGCTCCGCTCGTGGCTTTAGGGGAAAAACTAATAGGTTGATATTGGTTGAATGTATGTCTCAATCCAAGGTTAAGGGACGGTATTCTGTTGTAATAAGATAAACGAATTCGGAAAAAGCATGTTAGAAGTATTTAAAAGGACTAAAATTTGTTTCATATATATATATATATATATATATATATGTGTGTGTGTGTGTGTGTGTGTGTGTGTGTGTGTGTGTCACGACTTAATTTTAACTCAATTGAGATTAGACAATTCATAAAAAACCAGCAGATGGCAGCACAAATCAGACCACTGTAGGTGGTTATATAACATTTTGCTCACGGCACCCCATTTGCAATCTACGCAACGGTGATTAAAAAGTAAGAAGTAGGGCATGGACTTACGTATGGTTGAGAGAATGTATGTTGCGGGCTGAGAAGTTGTGGAAAATAGCAAAATATGCAAATGGTTTAGCTAGTTTTTTTCTTTAATGTTTGAAGAATAAATAGAATTAATTATGGACTAAAGTGTTATCATTCCCCGCCTCTAAACACGACTGCATGATGAAGGATGAAGAAGTAATATCTTGCAGATGTAAAGAGACATACATACATACATATATATATATATATATATATATATATATATATATATATATATATATATATATACGTATGTATGTGGGGTTTAACTGAATAATCACAAGTACTGTTAACATAAGTAACATTTATTTAGAGAAGGACTTTATTTACAGGGGAAACTGACGTCTAAAAGGAGGAAAACCAAGTAACGCGGCACCACACGTGCACGCTCGTCGAAAGTAAAACATCGTCTATCGTCTGTTCTTCTAGGTGGTGCTCACTGGAGTTTACAAGGGCGCACTCCATGTGAGAGTGGCATGCATGGGGCTGTATGGATGGCATCCCATATATATATATATATATATATACTATGTGTGTATGTGTGTGTGTGCGTCGGTAAACTATATGGTTGATTGAGTATCAGCGTATGAATGGTCTTTTAGGTATATTACAAAAATAGAAGTATAAATAGAAGGGTACGAAAGCATGTTTATGATACAAATATGGGATGCCCAAAACAGGGCGATTCGCTACCCTGAAACAGCATTTCATTTTTGCAGTGATAGTAGCCATATTGGATTCCCTCAGCTGAGTGTGCTGATTGTCGACTTTGATTTAAAGTTTTCGTTTAATTGAACTCCATAATAGAAAAAGGTTTTTTTTTTCAATTCCTATTTTATTATTTTTAGAAATTTTGTCCACCAAATGAAATGTGCGTTTAAAACACATTATACCACATTTCCCCCCAAATTTTTCAAATTAGAAAATAATATTAGCGTATCTTTTAAGGTATTTCTAGACCTTCCAAGTTGATTTTTAAAATATTTTAGGTTTCTGTGCTTTTATTTAATAATTATTATGACATATAAGTTGAAATTTGGAAAAATGTATAAAAAATTTAGCTGTTGTATTAAAGTGATTTTTTCAGGGGGGGGGGGGTTGCTGGTAAAACTGGGTAAAAATTTGGCATATCCGCAAAACATGACCAAAAAACAAAAGACATATATTACCAGTTTATAAATTCGAGAATGTAGATAACTTTTTCTAGGGAATACACTATTATCACGTTTTAATTTGTTTATTTCAGAGTCTGTAGCACTTAAAGTACTCGAGTATAGAAAAATCACATAAAATTCATTGTCCCTTGCAATTCCTACCTATGTAAAAAAAAAGAAACTAATTAATCTGCACTCATGAGCACTCCTTATAAACATTTATAAAGTATGCAAAATTTTAAAACATTTTGAGCATCACCTTTTGTTATAGGAAGTTTTGCGTAAAGAGAAACCATGAAAAAATTTGATTTTGAGAAAAAGCTTAAGATAACTTTATACCACACTTTAAAAATAACTATTTTCGCACTACACCAGAATTACAAATTCAAACAAAATTACAAAGATAAAATATTCTTTAATTTTTTTGGAATAATATAGATATCGACATGATTTGACTGAAAATGCTGTTTTAAAGGTGTAAGGTTACCTTGAAGAATGAAAAAGATCCCCGAGTAAAGAAAAAACCCTTTCCTATTGCGGAGTACAATTTTTAAAAAAGTCTTTAAATAAATATCGACAATTATTGGAAAACTTTCCTCCATATGTTAACATTGGGCTAATAGATTCCAATAGGACTACTGCACAGAAGCCCTAACAAGCGGAAATACTAATGCGTTTCGAAGTGAATGCGTGTTTTAATACGTATAGGCACTGCGATCTTACAAAAAGAATTCTTACAATTGATCACGAGAAGTTGGTCACGAGATTCGTCATTTCGTCACAGCAATGCATGAGCCGATGGCGAAACTACTAGCGCGCGTCGCGAACGTAATGCGACGTTCGTGACGTGCGTAGTAGAGAATATTCTGTCTACAGTAAGGACGGATACATGCTTTTTTACTTATTATTCCGTGTATTTATACTTTTAGAAGTAGCATGAACGTTTAGAATGGATATTACAGAAAGTTGCATTTATTGCTTGTAGCTATTTAGATGCAACATGGTTATCATAATTAGTTACTCACTAAAAGAGTTCAGTTAGATAAAAGTTTAAGAGAAGTGCAATGAAGTTATTAAAGCAGAGCGAAGAAAATTGCAAAGAATGTGAATTTCATTGGGTTTTCTTTTGGATAAATAATTATTAAAGAAATGTATGTCCTGTGTATTTTTAACATGCAAAATAGAGGTTTTTTAAATTTGTTTAATCAGAGTATACGATGATTACCCCAATGATATTGCCTGAAGAATCGAATCCTGCAAGTAAAAACTAAGAAACCCTGAAATTGAAAGATTTCAGGTAGATTTAACTCAATGTGGATGTGTAAGATATGTTCAGTATTGATGAAATTTACTGCCGCCACAAAGTGGGCCTGAGTCCTCGCCAAACATGGCTGTTCTCTCATAGGAAATATTGTTTATCACCCGTATGGGGCTCACGGGTGATCACGGGTGATCTTAATTAGGTAACTAACAGAATCAATGTGTTGATGGCTGAAAGCTTCAGGAAAAGTGTATTTTATGTAATCGTTTAATTAGAAATTCATCTTAGGATATGTGTCACGACTAGTTATTCGTAACTTTCAATTCATCTGATTAATTCAATTTATTTAATGCAAACCCCCTTTTATTTTATCAGTAAATAATTGTGCAAATTGTAAGTAGCCTGAAAGGTGAACAAGCGAGAATATGGCAACCCTTGGCGTTTGCCCGAGCTACCCATCGCGCCAATTTGGCGTGCTTCATTGGTGGTAGTCCAGACAGGTTCTACGTAGGCAGTCAGACACATTTTTTTCTCTCAACTGGTATGGCCGTCTCCATTGCTGGCTATGGTGCACAGCAATTTTTCCGTATTGGAAATGCACTCCTGTATAAAGTGTATTAAGATGTGAGATATACTTCTTTGTTATTTTTATGTGACCATACCTATTTCTGATTATTGATATGCTAATCGTAATAAATCTAATTTTTATACTATTCGATTGAGTCAGGACTTTCCTTTAGCGTTAATTTTGTGTTAAGTAAGTTGCAGGATATGTATATTTTATTCCAGGTTGAACTACCACCTACACCAAGCTACACAACGCTCTAAATTTAAGTATTTCCACTATACTGTTTGCCAGCTTGTGCGATTTTATTTTAATATGCACGTCAGCATTTTCTATTTTTGGCATATGGCTGCATGCTTCACGTGATGATATTCTCAACGTGTAGTACTGCTTTCTCATCTTGAAGTTAATTCGTAACCCTGTTGCATCTAGTATAATTTTCATGTGCATGCCTAATTACTTTCACCACTAGTATTCTAAACGTATAGTAATGTACTCAACTTAATTATTATTTCTCACTATCATTGATTTTCCCCACAAAAACCAAATAATATTTCATAACAATGTTTTATTTCATAACAGATATGTATCTTTCGGTCACAGATGAAGCTTATATTTCACCCCTGCCTCTCACACCTCTATTTATTAGGGCTAAAAATATGCAATTTTATGTCACGATTGTGACAATTGTATAATATATAGAGATGAAAACATATCGAAATGAAAAATTTTCAGTTCATTCTTAATGTTTTTTAATAGTATTTTTTGCTATTATTTTTTTTAATTTAAAGTTAAACCTAAGGTTGTAATAAACCAAAAGAAGCTATCAGTTGCTTCGATGACTATGTATGCTCTATGGTTTTAACTGTCATGAACAGAATATTGTGTAGGTTATTTGTAACTATAAAAATGCTAAATGCTGTGAAGTGTAGCCAGCTTGTGGGAAAGAAACTTCTCAGCTTCAAGAAAACCAATGATGTAATTCCAAACGAAACCCGCAAGAAATACCTTTTAGGGCAGGGGAGGATAATTGTTTTTCCGTGGAGCCCACTTTCTGTAAGCGGAGGTTAGCGGAGGGCCATACCTTTTAAAATTATTGCATTTATTAGTTAACTTTGCATTTCAGAAAAGGCATAAACGTTATCATAAAAATTAGCAAATATAAATAAAATAAAATATTGGAAGTTTTTCTGGCTGTCTTGGAGTTTTTGGTTGTCTTTGGCAGTTTTTCTGGGTGTCTTGGAGGGCCACAAAAAAAAAATCTGTAGCGGGACGCTATTTGCCCAACCCTGTTTTAAGAGGATAACCTAAAACCTGTATTCACTGCATTTTACGACGACAATCGGAAGTACGAGTCGCATGAATTCTAATGATATTTTTAGCATGATATAATGTGGAAATTTTCAGGTCGACCTGATTCAGTACGTAATTACTGACAACAATAAATTATTTCTGACATTTCCTAAACACTAAGCACCCGAATAATAAAGCGCCCGAAATAGCTCTCCTGTTAAATATAAAACTGAGAAAATCTGATCAGACCCCCCCCCCTTGTATGTGGGAATAGAATGTCCTTCAAAAAATCTCCGAATACTGACTGAGTAAGTTTTGAAAGTTTATGCACCAATTTGGTTTAACATAAAACTGAAACCATCTTGTATCCATGGATCGAAGCACTTGTGGAAACTTGTAAGATATTCACGTTACCTCAATCAGACTCTTAAAAATGTAATTGACCCTGACATTCAAAGAAATGCATACTTTGCCCCTTCTGAAAATCTCCTCCTTTGTATGATATTAGACGATCGCAGTCATGTAAGAGAGCTTGGATTACGCCGGATTCTAAAACCAAGGGCAGAAAATGAAGGAGAAATCAGAAAGAATTTAGTTGCACGTATAAACTTTGATGCCAAGGATTATATTGATATAATTGAATGGAATGATGTTAAAGTAACAGAACCTCCTATGACGAGGCATGTTTCTGATGACAAACTAAAACAGTTTATAAAGGAAGCAAAAGAATCTGGTCACGAGAAACAAATTATTGACTTCAACAACATTCCATGTCACACACAAGTAGTAGAAAGGATTGTTAAATTAGTTACTGGGTCATCCTTGTACGTTCGTGGTACTTCTGCAAGAGATGCATTGATAAAAACAAAAATACATTCTCAAAAGATAAAGCCAAAATTTGAAACAATGAAACAATTCAATGTGTCAGTGAATTAAGTAATGGAAACCATGTGTGATTACTATGAACTTTTGAAAAGCATGAATATTTTTTTCAAAATAACGTATTGCCTTTATAGACATTATATTAATATTTTTCCAAATAAGTGTGATTTATTTATTTTAACTAAGGTCCGTCAATTAAAAATTGTTTTTCTTTCATTCCAATGTGTATTATATGAATGTGCTACTGTAAAATTAATATGATGAAAGCCGCGAAATTCCACATTATCAGTTGTTCTGTTATGGCATCTAAAAATTAGAAATACTTAGAATATGCAAGTTTTCTGTCAAAATATCATATTTTGAATATTTTATTTAGAGAAAATATACATTATTTTAATATACTATAAAAGAAATTAACAAAAAATACAAATATAATCACTTTTTCATAAAAATATCCATTTTGAAGCCCTTTGCGGCACTTAAAAGTATTTTAGTAGAGCAAAAAGATTTTATATTATTAATTTTAATTTTAAAAGACAACTTATGAAAACTAGAGCATATTGAAATTCCGAAAAACAAATGTTTTGTTCCACCGTGATGTCCGAGTTTCTTTTAAGTGCCTCGTCCTTAAGTGCCTTTATGTGTACTATTTTTATGAAGTAAAACGTATTATATAATCAGTTTGGCAGGTCTCCTGACTAAAAGGAATGTTTAAATTATATATTTTACTACTTTTTTGTACTACAAGTGTATTCAATTTCAAAATAATTGCAAAATTTATCAAAAATATAATAAAAACCAAAAGTTTGCCCTTCTTGCGCCAACTGAAAACATGCACCAATTATGCTAATATTTAATTTCCGTCTTTATTTTGTTAAAAGGCAACTTTTGAAAATTAGAGCATATTGAAATTCAAAAAAAAGTTTTTTTCGTCCCACCCTATCGGGCATCAATCCTCGAGGTATCCACAACCTAGCGAGAACTTGCTTGTACCGATAATGCGAATAAATGTAGCGGAAATAACACTATTACCTGTAACATTATTACCTTTATAACACTATTATCTGTATGTTCTCATATTGGAAACAATAAACCATTAGTGTAAAAAAACCCTAAAATCTCACTTTCATTTGGATCAACCTTATAGATCTCGGGCGTGAATTGGAGAATTTATTCCCCTCTGTGGAGATTAATTAATTAAAGTAAAGAAAACTATCCGCTTCCAATAATATAATTATATTATTTTATTTAATTTTATTGTCTTTGAGCCAGTAAATGAAATTTGCCCTAATGACAATGAAAGCTAGATTCGTGACTGTTCTCTTTGAGATGCGTATTTTATTACACTTACTGGCGTGTCTACGATGTCCTGGTTTGTGCATTTTTTAAACTCTCTTGTCAGCTATTTATTTGTGTTAAACTGCGTAGCACGTTCATGATCATCATTAACAAGTAATAAAAGAACGAATAAATTCTGTAGAGATGAATTAAGGGAGTAAGTTCTGGAGTAATATTTTCTAAATTAACTCCACAATTTGACTGATGTTCTATAGCCTTTCTTTAAAGGCGTATGAATGTGCAATTCTGAGTATTGATGAGTTATGCATCCTTCGATATAACTATAAAATAACATGTTCATAAAAGATATATTACACATAGTTCTTCATGTATCAACAGTTCTAAGTTATTCACTTGTTAAGAGGCAGTTCTAAATTAAATCCATTCAAGAGGCTCTAGAATCCCATTATTCATTAAAATATTTTATTAAAACGTACACAAAGAAAAGAAACAACATTATCTACATATGCAACATTCTGTTTTTATATTCTCTTGTTACTTTAACTTTTTCTGTTGCTATTCGGCGTAATGTAATTTTGAAGTTACTTTACTTTTTATGCTGTCACTCGGTAGAATGTAACTTTGCGGTAGTCACGGCAACCGCCAGCAACCTTTCAAGATATAATATTCTACATCCTATATGAAATCATTTAATATACATTCAACTAAAACATGGTTGCTTCCTTAGCTTTTCTTTTTCTTATGATTAATTTCCTTTGCGTCAATTTTAAAAACGTTTTTTGAAAACAATTGCCTTATTTTCTCCTTTGGAACGCTTTAATGTAGATAAATGTCGATAAATATTTTTGTTATCATATTCAACTTAAAATTGCTTTTGAGATTTATCACATTAAAAAATTTATTTAAAGCTAAGCACGGGGAATTTAAATATGAGCAGATGTAAGTAAACCTGAAATAGAAAAATTCAGTTTATGGGTAATTATTCCAATGTTAGTTTTTATTTCTGCTGTGAATTCATTCCTCCTTTCATGTACGCTACGATTTCCAGTACCTAAATTATGCATTTTTTTGGTGTCTTAAGAAGGTTCCTACCAAAGAAAATTTGATACGTTTGAATTTGACTTTTTTTATTTCTTCTTATCAGTTTAGATCGTAGAAGTTCTTATCGAGTTAGAAAAATATCATAATAATGAATTGCAAATAAGGTGTCTTGTAAAATTCGCAATTTTTTAAAGAAATAAGGTTTTTGAGTAAACGTTGAACCTTGGTTTAAGCTATTTATTGTAACAAGGGGGGGGGGGAGGTTGGAAAAACAGTGTATAATATCAAATTTATTTCTTCTTTTTGTATTTATTTAACTTTGAAATAAAAATGAAGATAGGAATTAAAATATTTTTGCGATTTTACATGTTGAGATTTAATTTCGTTAGAGAATTAATTATAAATTTTTATGAGTATTTCCTTAAATTATTGTTCTAGTGTATTATCTTTTACTCTTTATTTTTTATATAAATAAACTTGAATCATACCCTTATGAATTATATTATTACTACTAGCCGAATACCCGTGCTTCGCTACGGAGTACATTCAAATTTAATACAACGGTCAATGTATGCAATTTATGCCAAATATATATATATATATATACATATGTAAAATCGTAACGGCTATTTTTATAGACAAAATTATGTAGAAGAAAATATACAAATTAAATTCAACGGCCAATGTATGCAATTAATTGTTTGTTTAATATCCATAAAACATACTAATTTGAATTAAATTTTTAAAACTTCCATCTCAATTAGTCTAGTGGTTTAATTTTTTTTTACCTTATTTCAATATTTTTTTTTCAATTTATTTCGGTGTTATGCACGTGACAACATTAATTTAAAGTATCACAAAAAGGAAAGAAACCACGTGATCAGCATTTAATAAATTAAATTCTAAAAATTAATCTTCAAAAATTCACCAAAAATCAGAAAATGGAGGTAAAGATTCGAAAAAGATTTCATTTTAAAGGAATTTTATGGTCTTTCTCGTGATATAAATTTTATAACCCTCAGATTATTATTTTAAAAGCAAACTTAAAAGAATTAAAAAAAATAACTTAAAAATTTAATTTTAAAAAATCTAAGAAGAATATTTCAAAAATATTTCTTATTGCACCCCTACACTATAAGAAGAATCACTATGCAAAATTTCAGCCTTTTAGGTCCAGCGGTTTGGTCTGTGCGTTATCTGTCATTCAGTCACTCACGAACTGTTTTATACATATAGATAGATTAATACTGCTGGATAGTACGTATATTGGATTACCTGAGCTCAGTGTTAACCCATGGAGGAATATTTTCCAATTATCATATCCGTGGATTTACAGACTTAAAAACAATTGCTCCGTAATAGAGAAAGGCTTTTTTACTCGGGTCCTTTTTTTCAAAGTCCTTTAAAGGGTACGCAAATAATTTGAATTATTAGGTGGAAAAAAATGTGATATTCTTTGCTTTAAACCTAAATAATTTCCTTTGGTAGTCGAAATTTCTAAAATGAATAAGATCGGAGTGTAAAATATTTCTTCCTCTATTAAGGAGTTTAATTTTTTAAAAAAAACTTTAAATCTAAGTCGAGAATCATTGGATACATTTTCTCCATAGGTTAACATTGAGCTGAGCGAATACAATAAAGGTTAAAACCCAGTATCCTTAATTATTTCAATTTTTGACTATATTTAGGGTAAAAAGCTCTTTGGAGAAAAAGGTAAGTTCATCTCTAAGCCGGGTTCGTTCAGGTGGAAAAAAATCTGAATATAACGGTTTTAGACCTCGGTTCAATTCTCGATTCTGATTTACAATTTTTTTGACTATTGGAAAGCAGGATGAAACGCCGTTAATAGGTTTATAAAAATAATAATGCTTTAAAAAATAACAAACGAAAAAAGTTTATATGAGGCTTTTTTCCGTATTTTGCAAGCACTTTTCTCTGACGGAGAAATTGTGCCAAGAAGATCCGCGAAGTTTTGCTGACTACTTTATTATAAGAGCACCATATAGGTCTGCCAGCATTGCTCCCTATGAGGAGGTCAATACAGAAACGATAAAACCTTATACGAGATTTGAAACCAAGTCCACTTCATGCCAACTTACCAATATACAACGTTGAAGGCATATGTGAGGCTAAAATGCTGCTAAAGACTTATTTGGTCTCCGTAAAGGAGCGGCATACGTGTAGTATTGAAATTCGAAAGTTCTCTGAGAGTTCTTGTACCGTTGATATTGCTCACTAATTTTGAAGATCCTAGTCGAAATTCCCCTTCTTGCACACGGTGTGTAAGGTATACACAAGATTCGATTCCCAAGAATCGAACTTTTGAGTGAATTAAAGAAGCTGCTTTAGATATGCTAATTTCGGCATATGCGCTTAGTATAAATACCACGCAGCGTCATTAATGAAAAAAGAGAGGTTGTTAAGGTTGAAAAGGTGTTATCCTGCGCTAGTGCTTAGCGGGCCAGAAGTTTACATGGCAGTACTGCTGGTTTGACTTACTGTTCGTGAGTATAAAAATATATTGTTCTTGAAAGCTGTGTTTATACATTCCGTACAAGTAGTACGCATGCTTATTGCTGTAAAAGCCAATTATATGTGCAACGAATTCAATAAACATTGTTTCATGTATAAACTGTGTTTGCTTCAAATTCAAATAGAGTGCCACTTCAAATTATATACACCCAAGTCTGGGTAGAAGTGAGCATAGAAACTCTATACTGGCGCCCGAAAATATATATACCCTGGTAGTTAGCGTTACATTTGTAACGAACAACATAATTGAAATTAAAAACTGTGTACTGTGTACTTATATTGATAAAATTGTTGCAAGTACTTATATACTATTTAAAAAATGAGTGTTGTAGAACAAAATCCTGCTGGAAATTTTCCTCGGGTAATTATGGTTCAGCATTTTGCGCCATTCGAAGCCACCTTCAATGGCGGCCCCTCAAGCCAATTCCTAAAACAAATTGAGGATTACTTTCAGCAACAATGCACCCCAGAGGGGGATAAACTTAAAATTGCTCTAGCCGCTTTAAGAGGTAGTGCATATCAGTGGTACACGTGTATGCAAAGCAGTAATCTGATTTTTGACTATTCGTCATTCAAGCAACAGTTTCTTAGCGTTTTTCCAAAGACCTTTAATCAAAGTGAAATTGAAGCGGAAATTTATTCGCTAAGGCAACGTGAAGGTCAGTCTGCGTTAGATTTTGCTACGGAAAAGATTTCCAAGTGTGATGAATATTTAGAAGGGGTATCGGAAGCGGTAATCTTAAAAATAGTTATCCAACGTTTGAAGCCAAGTGTTCAAGATTTTTTAGATAATCAAACAATTACAAGCAAGGTTACCATCCTTCAAGCTTTAGCTAAACATTACAATAGGCATTTCTTCGCTACCCCCTATCCTAATTCAGGTACGAGAAATTATATACACCCAAGTCTGGGTAGAAGTGAGCATAGAAACTCTATAGGTGTTTTATGCTGTGGTATAATTTACTTACTCTTTTATGAATTAAAATCTCCCTATTTCTTTTCCTGATAGGTGGGTGTCCCACATGTAATGTAATCTATAAACGATTTTAAATTTTTCTATAGTAGAAGCTGAAAAGAAGTGTTTTTTTCCAAAATATCAGTCTCACGTTACATTTAATTTTACAATAATAGTAAAAAGCAAAATTTTAAACATGTTAGCAGACAAATGTTTGCTTCAAAAGCGTATGAGATATATAACTAAGCAAAGAAAAATTTTAGTACACCATCTTGTTCCTCGATTCTACGATTGTTTTTGTACCTTCCAATTATCTCTCTTCATGCATTATTTATTGATGTTTTAGATACCATATTTTGTTTTATTCGAATTTAATAATTTAGAGATTAATTTTATGTTAAAATATTTAGAAATTATAGCTTCTTCCCGCTGGGAAAGAAAAAAAATGAAAATGACATTTTACTAAAAAGGTCGGGCAGTGTATGATGTGTGTCTATGTGTATGCCCATGCTTGCAAGGCATTTCGTATTTAAATGGCCGTAGCAACTTCTCGTATATGAATCACAATTAATAGGATCAAGGTTACATGAATTTGGTTAAGAAAAGCTAAAGCATATTGAAGATTTTCAAACGCAAAAGAAAACGAGATATAAACATTTTAAAACACCCACATAAAAGGAACCCCGATTCAAGTGAAATCGGTGGATTTGTGATATTTGTGTTTGTAAATATTATATTTTTTTCTGTATAAAATAGGACTGACAGTGGGAAATAGATTTTAAAGATAGGAACAAATTATTCGGTTAACAGTTTTGTTCCTGTAGAATTGAAAAAACAACGAAGTTTAAACTCTTTGAATTTATGTATATTTTACATTTTATAGTAACATTTCTGTATAGTTTGCATATTAGTAAGTTAATATTATTTGGCAAGTTTAAAAAGTAAACAATAGAAATAACCAAAATTAAAATTCAAGCATAGACTTCTAAATTACTATAACATAAAACATATCCTGCAAAGAAAACATTTTGAATAGATGATAGCGCAGAAGCTTCATATCCCCATAATGAAAAAAAAAATAAATAATCCAACATATATACATAAAAAATTATACTAAAATAGACAAAAAACAAACAGAAATCAAGCACTCTGGGCATCCACGTACCAACGGCAAGATTCTGTATAAGAGCCGTAACTGAACCATAAAACGACAGAGGTAATCGACAGGTCACGTTATCAGGGGGCCTAACCATGTCAATTACCTCAAGGGGAACTTTCTGAATAGGATGCAGGTAAGCCCAAATGACATCCCAAGGCCCCGAGTCCCCCATAGAAGCAATTAGTCAAGAAGAAAATGAAAAGACAAACACAACTTACTGTATGGGCTCAACGCACCTTACAAGCAAGCACAAAAGAATCCTAATACAATATAATCGGTGCCTACACACATCAAATCCGTAAGTGACGGTTATGGCGAAACAGCAGACAGTTCTATCCTAAAGGTTACGTCATTGTAACTTTACTATAGCTCCACCCCCCATTACAACTTAACCAAAACACAAATACTATTCTAAACATCTTTAAAAATTACTGAGTCTAAATGCCATTTTTTTTAAACTTTTAAATTACCGAAATTTTTAGGGAAATCGCTTTTTCTTAAGTTTTCCTCGAAAATGCTGCATGCCTCCAAAAAATCCCCAGCATTGTTACATATGTTTTTTATTCTGTAAAGTTGTGAGTAAAAAATATTATAATAAATTTTATAGTTTAAGTTGCTATGGAAATTGGTAAAAGTAATAACCTCGAAGTTAAAATCTAACCTTTTATCATAAATCCCTATTTTTATTTCCCTATTTTGAATTTTAATTTTTAAATCCAGATAAGTCGCACAAAGATTATTTTCGTTAGTCCGGTTTAAAGTAAGTTCCTTTGGGTAGAAAACAAGGTAAGCTATTTTATATTTTCGTAGTATTTGTTTGCATTATATTGAGAAATTTAAAGCAATAATTCTGAAGTTAAAATATTTTTGATGAAAAAATGAAACATCTGAAATGAGAAGCAACGAGACGGAAATTCACAGCATCCATCCTAAGCCAAACAGAGAACTGTTGTTGCAAAGTTTCTTCTTTGAACTCTGCGATGACAGCATAGCCTTTATCACAGTCGGATCACAGCAGTGAAATCAAGCATTGCCATGTTAAAAACACGGTTCTTTTTCGATAAAAATAATTCGCTCATATGTGCCAACCATGCAAGAAAACAGTCGGTAGCACAGTCCTAAAAGAAGCTCAAACACAATCCAGGAAATAAATATTTTTACACAGATTAGAACCAGATACAAAGGAGTGGTCGCTTAGAAACAAGCCTAACAGACCTCAAAATCATGAGACTTTTAACAATCACTGCCATACCTATATACCTTTTTAACGTAACCTACTTTTTCAGGAGATTAGATGAATAAAAAAAATCGAAAAATCCTAGATTTAAAAATTGAATAATGAATCTTTCTGTCTTCATTTAAGAATAATGAATCATTAAAAGCGAAGTTTTTCTATTAACAAAAGAAGATATTTCTTATGCTGTTTTTTGTTTTACTGTTTTATTCTCATTTCCCGAATAGTAAGGGAAAAAAAGTTTTATCATGTGATTCTGTTTATAATAGAGTAGACACATGCTTAATGACCAGGAACTTTTATCCATTAACAAATTCTTTTAACAAAAAATGAAGCGCAGTGAAATTCCCATTAGTCACTGTCACTGAGAAAACAATATATTGTTTGCGGAAGGAATACCCTCTCTGGGACTGCAATTAAGAAATCTTTTCTGTTTGGAGTTGGAAACTGAAACCGTCAAGAATTTTTTTCTTAAGAAGGCGCTTTAATGAACATCGTATCCATTTTAATAATATTCAACAGTTCAGTTTAAAAAAAAATGTATATTTACTTGGTATGACAGATAGAAATTAACGCTTTAATGTTATATGGATGGAGAGTATTCTACAGGGGAAAATTTTATAAAACTATTTTTTAAGTATTAAAACTGCATAATAAGAAGTAATTATTTTCTCTCATATATGCGTGATAATAAAAAACAGGCACATGTATGTAAGAAGATTATGATATAATAAGAGGCTTTGACTCATATATATGTGAAAATAATTGCTATTATTCCTTTAACCTACAGATTCCTAAAGTATTCCTAAAAGTTTCATACTATTCCCTTAACCGATTTTGCGAAATTTAATCTGATATATATATATATATACATATATATATATATATATATATATATATATATATATATATATATATATATATATATATATATATATATATATGTATATATATGTATGTATGTATATATATATACAGAGGCTGTTCGCACATATTTAGACGATTTTGGTAACCGGTAATAAAAAATCGTTTGCTGCAAAAGAAATAATTGCAATTGTACTATTTTTTAAAAGTCAAAATTATCATCTGCGACTTGAAAGTTTTGTTTTTATTCAAAATGGCATTTTTAACAAAGCAGTGGTTCGAAGGCTACATTTATGCTCTTTCCGAAGAGAAATATGCATACTCCATTATCCAAAAACTTTGTGAGAGTCATGGTTTTGTGACATCTAAAGCGCCGATAGGTAATATCGTCAACAAGAAAGGAAAAAAACGTCAAATTGGAGCCTCAAATGGGTCAAAAATTCCAAACAAGTATCCAAGGAAAAAACGGACATCTTCGACTATTGCAAAGGTACGTTGTTTAATGTTAAAAGAGAATCCCCCTAGTCAAAGGACAGTTGCAAAATCATTAAAATGCTCGGTGTCCACTGTAAACAAAATGATAAACGTTGATTTAAATCTTAAGAAAGCGAAAAAATGCAATGTGCATCCTCTTCTTCCAAATCATATCTCTGAACGTAGGACACGCTGCAGAATTCTATATGAGAAACATTTATCCAAAGAAAAATGGAAAGCAATTGTCACAATAGATGAATCATGGGTGTATTTAAATGATTGTAACAAAAAAAAGAGCCATGTATTATCATAAAAGGGGAGAAAAAATTTAAGTTCGTGGTTCCAAGAATCGAAAGAAAGTTTTTCTAAGGGATTCATGATTGTTGCTGGTTTTTCTTATAATGTCAAGTTAAAAATAAAGAGAGTGGAAAAAAAATGTCCAGATTAACTCCAAATACTATCAGGAACATATTTTATCGCCAATTTTTCTGAATGAAATACCATCGCTTTACCCACAGTGCCATCAATCTGTGAGACTCCATCAGGACAAAGCTAGTCACACATCAAAATCCACTGTAAATTTCCTAAAAGAAATGGAACAAAAAACTGGTATCAAGGCCATACCCTTCACTGATATCCCTACTAAATCTCCCGATGTATCACCTATGGATTTTTGTGCTTTCGGACTTTTAAAATCTGCATTATCCAAACGTCGTCCCAAAACCCTTACAGGACTCTGGAAAGCTGTTCAGGAGGAATGGGGTAGAATACCTCTTCTGACACTTCAAAAAGCATTATTATCCTGGAAATTGCGGTGTCGAAAGATAGTTCAGAATAAGGGATGCCAAATAGAACATTTAAAACACAAGAATTTTATGTAATTTAGTTTTGTGAATACAATATACATCGTCTAAAAAATGTGTGAACAGCCTCTGTATACTGTATTTTTCGAACCATAAGACACACTTTTTGACAATAAAAAAATCGACTTAAAAATGGGGTACGTCTTATAGTTCGAATGTATCATTATAACGAAATGAATATTTTGTTTTATATATTTATTATATAAAATCTTTATTAGATATATTTTTCCTCTATATTTAGTAAGAAATTGAAAATATCTTTTTAAACCTAAAAAAATACAAAATATTCTTTTCTAAAAATCCTCCCATAAATTTGAGGGTAGTATTATTGTACGAAAAATGCTGTGTATTTGTATATACATATACTACTCTCACACACCCATATTGTAGCGCTATAATTTTTAAATACACCTAGAACATCAGATACCACTTGATTTATACAGAAGGTAGTCGTAATATCAGGGAAAGTCTTTTTGATATGAATATGAAGGAGACTTCTTCATATAGTAAGATAGTAAGATGTATTTCTAAGTGACAAAGTTGAAACGTAAATTGTATAATGTCGTACATTATGTACACATATATAATGTACTTATATTTCAATACAACATGGAAATGTACCTTTAATAATGCGCTTCATAGATTAAGAGTGATAATTAGTTACTGGAATAGACCACAATTTTTAGATTTTAACCTTTTAATTGAATATTTCTCGAAATTTTCAGATTCCAATCTTTTTCAATTCAGAGTTAATCATAGTACAAAAAATGAAATTGAAAGCCATTTTTAAAGCAAATCTACAAGTCTGAAATTTAACTAAATAGGGTAAAAGTAAGCAAATAGTTTCAATTTTATAAAATTTAATATATTTTATACGCATAATTATCTTTGAATACACTAGTAACAAAAATATCAGTCATTTTTTAATCTGCATCATAGTATGGCGGTCGAAAATTTCCGTACAGTTTGATTCTTTTTTAATTATTACATTTCGTTCACTTTTTTTTTCATGATCTAGAATTTTAAGCTTAATTAATTTTAATCCACATTCTTCTGCTTATGGTAAATTAGAAAGCTTTGTGGCTGCGCTAATTTGGGTACAAAATTAATCCACCATATCCACTTACCACTCGATATGTACGAATAAAAGAAACCGTCTCTAAATTAAAAAGTAATGAAACAAATGCAAACTTTACAAAGATTTAATTGCATTCTTTTCAAATGCTTTAATTTAAGATGAAACTTTTTGTGGCGGCAACATGGAACTTTTTTTTTAAAAGTGAGTTTTGGAAAAAAATATGTTCGTATAGACATAATGAATTAAGTCTGGAGATGTTTCTTCCAAAAATTCCTTTGGCACTCTATGTAGGTCAATTAAAAGTTATTCAGATGTGCCATATGAACTTTATTAAATAACTTGTTAAGAAGTAAGTAAAAAACTTTTGTTCTCAAGATTTGACTTCTTTAAAAAGTATTTTTTCGGTATTTCTAGCTCAAATATTAACAGTAAAATTATAAACAGTAAAATTTGAAAATTCTTCAATACTCAAAATCTTTTTAATTAAGGATTTGTCATTTAATGAAATATAAAAAAAAACATGGAAATTTTTGTTTAGAATATTTCTGGCTTTATAAAAATTTTGAGTCTGGTGTTCAAAAATTGATGTTAAAAGCATTTTACAAAAATAAATTCGGATTAAGTGCTCTGAACTGTATCACATATAAAATGGAAGAATGTATCCTCTCTTCATTTTATTACGAATAACAGACAACGATAAGTACTTAATGCTTATTTAACGTTGCAGGTTTTATGCACATTATTAATTATACATTTCATAACATAATTATAAATATTTAGAAACTTTCAATCTGCATCGAATTTTATCCACGTATTGTTTTATTTATCTCATTATCTTTTTGCTTTTTTAAATAGAAACAATTATTAAGTATATTGATACAAAAATATACATTTTGAAATTAAAGAGAAGCAATTACAGTTGCAATTTTAGACTTACGTTTAATAATTAATTAGTTGAATAGCTGTATAAAAACTTGAATACGTCGAGAAAGAAAAATTTAATGCTAGCTAACAATTATATGCTTTAAAGATTATTAATTATACATTTCAAAATATAATTATAATTATTTTGAAACTTATAATTTGAATTGAATTATACGCATTTTTCTATTTATCTTAACGTATTTAAGTTTTTAAATCTAAACAAATAACGCCTAAATTATTGATCGTCTTTCAAAAATTTTAATGCATATATGTGTATAATCAGAATATTAGGTAACAAAAGTTGTCTTCATAGCAAAAGTTCTATGAATAATTAAAATTATTTGGATACATAATACTTAAAAAAATCATAAACTTCATATTATGTAAATTATATACTGAATTATACTAAATATTCCAATTCCCTATCAAAGAGCAGTGTAGTTTAATTATTAAGTTGTTGCCACTACATTTGAAGCGAAATGTGATATTTAAATAATCGATAAATTCTGACCGTCTCTCCCACAATTTGTTAAAATTGAAAAATAGAATAAATATTTGGATTCTGAGCACAAGTATATTTAATTAAATTCACAGAAAATTAAATTCACAGAAAAGTGTAATTGCGTGTTACCGCCGATATATATCCTCTGATTTAAAATTTAATATTCTAATATATTTATTGGATTGATTCATTCAGAGGATTTGCACTTAATATTTATTTATAAGCTCTAAAACATATAGTTCTGAATTCACTTTGGAATAAATTGATGCAATAATACTAAAGGAAATCAAATCTACTATAAACAGCGTTGTGCATATAAAAAGCATTAAATATTTTTTTTCAAATTTTAATTTGTAAGCAAAACTCGGTGTAAAAATACTTTCCTAACAGATATAATTTTCTTTGGAAAACTTTAAAGGTTTAAAAATAATGATATATAGCATAATCTCTTTAATGTGCATTTTTAAAAGTTAAGTAAAAGAAAAAGTATTTTCATAAGGTATCAGGTAAATTAAAAGCAAACAGGCCCCAAAGTAGCCTATCGGGAGCGCGTCGGCTTTCGGTTCCGAAGGTGATCGGATTGAAACCCGACAACTGCCGTTAATACCTTCGTGTATGAGCCGGATATGGACACGTAAATTCTGTAGACCAGAGAATCCTTCTATGTTGTCAGTGGGTGGGGAAGGTACAATCCCCCAGATGTCACCGACGATATAACCGAATTTGGAGCTACAAAATGTATGAAAATTTTAAATTATAGTAAACTATTGACAATATCATGAAGTAGTTGAAGAATTAAGCTTTTGATATCTTCATTATCTGATAAAACGATGACACATTCACATGTATAGATATTAACCCGTTAGAAAGGCAAATTATCTCTTCAGAAAAACAGGTATCAAGGCCAACTCTCTGTTTGAAGTAAAGGGATCGGTAATACTTTAGTTGTTATAATATGTGTTTCTCTTTCGCAAATTGAAAGCGACATTGCATTCAACTTTTAACAGTAAAAATGTATGTTAGATTTGAATTAAATATATGTTAGGTTCTCCAGAAATTGAAGTTTTCCGATTCATTATAAAAGGTTTATCTACCTATATATGCATGATGAATTACTCAATTTTTGTTGAATATTAGAATTCTAAACATTATTTTTCCTTCCTTTTCTGGATTTAATTGAATGCAAGATTTAATTTTCATTGCTAAATTGAATATTCGACGAAATGAAATTTCTTTCCTAATTGGAATATTTAAAAGGATGATTGAGGCCTTTAAAATTAGAATGAGAAAAGGATCTTATTTCAATATTCACGTATATCATTATATATACATTTTCCTGTGAAAATGAAGATACATTAAATTCAGTTTTAAAGGACAGTTTGGTAAAACATCTTAAACATAAATGGTAACCCCTTTTTCCCTATTTTGTATTTCTCAAGGATCTTATTTGAACTTTAATGAGTAAATTTAAAATATTACATTGTAAAATCAGTATTTGAAATGCATAAAGAGAAGCATTCTGAATTTGTTGGTGTATTTATAAGTGTGACTAAGAGTTGTTATTGACTAAAACTGTTATACTGTCTTCTTGTTATTATAAGAAGATTTCCCTTCATTAAAACAAAACATAGAATTACTCTACTTTACTTATCATGTAGTAATTAGTCGGAACGAATACTTGTAGAAGCTTAGAAAAGGGAGACATGTTATGTGATTTACATGCTTCAGAACTGCACACGGATAAAAAAAATATGCGTGTAGATGTGTAAACACATGATTTTTAATGTTTGTTGAAACATTCACATGTCAACCAAAATAACCAATCATGGTATCTCTCTTATCATATATTTAAAAGGTGGCAAGAGGATTGATTATCCCAAATTCATAAAGAGACATCGGGTTATCTCACTATGAAATTGGTTAACGAGACTGATAACATGGTCGAATTAATACTTATTATTTTAGGAGGTCAGATCTCCGGGGGGTAGGGGAGGGGAGATTGGCGTGCCTAAACTCTTTCAAAAACATACCTCAGATATTCAATGAGACTGAAATGCTCATAGTTTTCCCTCAATTAAGTTGAGTGTTGATTTCCACTTCAAAGAATTCCTTCACAAGACAGCTTTGAAGTGATCTTGAATTCTTGTCTATTGGAAGAAACTCTGATCCAGTGATGCAATACGTAGGGATGTAACACTGTCATCCTCTAGGGATGTAATACGTATCATATGCTTACCTCAAATTCGTTGCAGAACCTCTGCATTTGATACGGAAGTCGCTGAAAGTATTTATCATTATTTATATCCATATAGTATACCATTATAAAAAGTCGGTCATCACCGAATACTAAATGGAATGTTACATGTCCTTGGTACTCTTCAGATAAAAGTATACAGCGAATTAGAATTTGAGCTCCACTTTCCTTCATCAGTGAAATGAAACACTTGCCAATTATTTGGTCTCTAACCAAGTGACACCATCTTAAGCGGAGACAGCAGTAGACTAAGGAAGGGTCAAATAACGCATATGTTGCCACTTATTTAGGGTATGTTCGATTAGTCTCCGCAAAACAATCATCCATCTATATTTTTTAATCAGTTGTTACAACAAGGTCAAAGATTACCTTGCTGTTGCACCACATTTTCATCTCAATAAAAGAATGTGATGTCGATCTTCGTTTCATAAATAGCTCTCGGATGATCTTCATTTTCCAGACAGCGGGTATTTCCTGAGCTTTGAAATCGTCCCCATTTGCTCGATATGCCTTTTAGAAAAGTCTCTGTAAATGAAGATATCTGATTGAGCAACTTCCAGTCCACCTATGATTCACCATCTTTAATATCCAGCAGTACGATCTCTTTAGACATATTTGGGTCATTCTCCTGAAAGTGTACATTTTATGTCTTTTTTATGATACATCATTATGATTATATTTGCCTTAAATATTTTTCATTGATATTTACCGTAGTAAAGGCTAATAAAAACTAACAAATTTTTGTACATTACTTTAAATAAATTTAGTGATTTTTTTTTTTAACATAATATATCAAACCTCACCTCCGTGACATGTCCTAACCTCTATGTTGTCATGCATTTCCCTCTTTTATTTATTTTATATTCAAAAATATTTCTTTTTACTTAATCATTCTGAATTTTAGATAGTAAAAATTAATTATTCCAAATATTTTTTTATTAATATTTTTAAATTAACAATTATTATACTAGTAGAAAGTTTTGTCACAAGAACTTTTTTCACCTACGTGAGTATTCAAGAATGCTGTTATAAACTGGCACTAAATGGCAGTGATGTCTTCAGCACATGGTATTCTGACAACACACATTTAGCCATTTTGTTTTGGTGAACAGAGCAACTTGCAACAAGATTGTTCTCATGAGTTTTATTTGATGTCCATTGTGAAATCCGTAAACGGTTACACATAAATCTAACCTCCGTGAACCTTTATTACAGGTAATAATATGTTCAAGTAATAATTTTAATATTATCACAAGTTTAGTTATAGAGAACATTTATTAATAGCAATCGTTCAGTTTTATGCTTCCACATATTTATAAAATTTTGTGTTAAATAAAATGCTTCTCACCTCTGTGAATCTCACTTCCGTGAATGATTTCTGGGATCAGTTATCATGGAAGTGAGATTAAATTACGGGAGGTTATAACTAAATTCAGTTACATTATTCATCAGCATTCAGTTAAATTAATCATGATTTTATAATGGAAGAAATTTGGTTCTTTATAAAAAATTAAGTGAAGTGATCATTTATTCATGATATGTAAGCTATATATTAAATTATAAAATATAGATTATACAGTTAAAAATTTTACATTCATAGCAATTTACTGAATGATAATATAATAGTAATTTTGGCATAAACATACAAGACAATTTACTAAAAATTA
Source organism: Dolomedes plantarius (assembly GCA_907164885.2). NCBI lineage: Eukaryota > Metazoa > Arthropoda > Arachnida > Araneae > Dolomedidae > Dolomedes > Dolomedes plantarius. The sequence continues at coordinate 14,621,266 of OU015492.1, forward strand.
AAAAATTTCAGTTTTAGTCAATAACTGAAAAATATTTTGAATGTACTAAAATGAAATTGGAATGGAATTACGAAATGAAAAATAATTATATTCGTAATAAAAATGAGTTCATACAGGCAAACCTGTAATATTATAAATGTAAATAATTCAACAGTCATAAAAACAGATCAAAAGGCAGACTGTAGAAGGGAAAAAAAAGAAGACGAAAAAATCAACAACAGCTAAAGACAAAAGTAAAAAAATTGGAACAGAAGCTGAAAGAAGCCAATAAGAAAGTTAATAAATACAAAAAAAAAGACTTCAGCGATTAAATAATAGTAAGACTGCCTGAAAAGAAAGGCAGACTCTCTTGTAGCATAAGGAGAAAATTTAAACACCTTTATCAAACTAATATCAGACCTTAAAACAAATATAAAAAACATTGCAATTTTTTGAATCCCATCAAAAGATATTGATGATATAGATAAATTATTGCCAGAAATACTTGCATAATTTAAAGGGACAATGGAAATTCGACAGATAACATGGTCAAGAAAAGATCCTATGAACATTCATGCCCGAAAATTAAGCTGTTTAACTTGTGGGTCTGATAAATTTTGTGAGCATTTTGAGATTGGAATTATTCAGTTACAGCCTACAAATAAACATACCACAAAGAAGCCGCATACTGGTGGCAAACAAGTGTCTCATCGAACACTGACTGATCATTATAGACAAAGAGTGAAAATTAATGAGCATGACTATGTTGTTGTAAAGTTTCCTGGTAAAAAATTTGTAAAATTTTACATAGGCACAGTTCTTTCGCAAGATGCCAGAAATGAATATACCATTAAGTTTATGAAAATTGTGGAGATGGAAAATTTAAATTTGCTGATGTATATGATACTGGGGTTATAAATACCAAAGATATTGTTAAGGTACATCCCAACCTGCAATCAACAAAAGGGAACAATATGTATTTAGAAATTTAGAAGAATTCAATATTAGTTAATTTCAATTGATTATTTAAATGTCAATTTTAAAATAAATAATTATGTCTATTATTAACTAATGTTCTATTTAAACTTTTTATTTCTAATTCAGAAATTTTAGTTGTATTATGTGTAATAAAATTAGATATCACTATATGCATACTGTTTTTTTAATTGAAGTAATATTGTTTGTGAAACTTATCACCTCCGTGAATTCCATTTCACTTCCGTTAACGTAAAATATTAAAATTCTTAATTATAACTATATTATAACTATTTTATAGAATAACTATAAATGATTCTAAACTACTATATGTAAGTAGAATGTAATCATATACGTAAATTAAGAAAAAAAAAATTATTTTTGACATTTTTACAACTGGAAAATGTACAGTTCTGAGAGAATGACCCATTTAACAAAATCTTAACACTTTCTAACTCAGGTACATACAATGAAAAAGAATATATATGTTCGCTGCTTGCTCTAGTTATCTTAATTTCAATATTTTTAACGCCCATAGATTCGCTTGTAAATATTTTCACCGACGGTTGTTTCAAACAAGCGTCCACACAAAGACAAATATAAATTTTCATCAGCAACTATATTCTATCTGCATTTAATTCCATTTCCAATGCACAAAACAAGGCCTGACACAACAACCAAGGCCTTAAGGTATTGAATCCCTGACGGTGAATAGGTTTCTGCCCCAATTTCGACCAAGCACCCCCAGGGATGACATTTGGTGGGATTGTACATTTTCCCACCCTCTCTGACCTCATAGAAGGATAATACATGCATTTATTCGTGTTATCACTGAATTTTGTGCATCGAAAAATTTTATTACATACACTTTGGCTAACATCAAAATTTGATAGATTAGAAAATAACAACCAATCGATACTCTTAAGTAATGTAATTTATCATGATATCCATTTAACACCGTAAAAAAACATTTCTAGTATTATCCACAATGTAATTAAAGCGATGGGGACATGTTTAGAACTGAATAGTAGTTCATCGTCAGGCCCGAAGAGCATTTGGTGGGATTGTCACTACGAGCAAATTCACAAATGCGTTCATTGACAATCACACCAAATGCTCCCGAGCCTGACGATGAACTGTCAATTAGTTCGAAACGTATTAATTACATTGTGGAATATAAGTGGTTGTGTTTTTTTCGTGTTTATTTTTACCCATAGTTACCTGTAAGTCATCTATTTAAAAATCGAAAAGTTTGGTTTATAAAAATTGGATTGGGAATTAATTGCAACGCAGTTGTCTTTTCATTGTGTTATAAGAATGCTGTTTATTTTAATGAATATGCCAAGTGGTACTTTACAAAAAAAATATAGAATAACTCCTCTTCGTTTATGATGGTATAAGTTATAAACACGGACCGTAAGAAAATTTGTTAATTGTTTATGACTCAAACTGCACTGCAATTTTGTTGTAAAATTTGAACATTTCTTTTAGCTTCCTAATGACCTTTTAAAATAATTAAAACAGACGACACAATTTAGAGATAATTTTCCAAAAACGTAATGATATTAGCCTGAAGTTAAAGCACCTTAATTCAGTCCATCGAGAGAAACAATTTTCTTTTATATTACCTTCATGAAAACCATTAGCTTTAACTTTTTTTTATTATTACGAGAAAACTTATCTATTCTTGAATGAGAAAATTTAGTTAAAAATTAATTTTTAAAAACATTTACTGCAAAATTTTTTATCATAACTTCTTTTAAGATATACAGGGAGATTCTCTTAATCCAATGTTATATTAGAATGGTTGTGCATATTTACCCCCAAGAACTTTTTAAGTCGTATTAAATTTTATTAGTTTATTCAATTACCGTATTTTTCAGACTATTAGAAGTACCTGAAATTTATGGGAGGACTTTTAGAAAGGAATATTTTGTATTTCGTTAGGTACAGAAAGATATTTTAAATTTCTTACTTAATAAAGATAAAACATATATAACAAATACTATATTATATATATATATAAATCTTATTTATTATATTTGATATATATGTCTTATCTTTATTAAGTAAGAAATTGAAAATATATAACTTTAATATTTTCATTAGAGCGTAGGACAATGCTAGGGTGTGATATTTGTTGTGGCTTCCGCAAACTCTCGTTCTGACTGATTACTACATTATAACTGAAATAGAATAATTCTATGTTTTTTGTAAATGTGAAGAAAACTTTTTTTTAATCACTAGGCATTATTCACATTAATAGTCACATCTAAGAACATTAAAGCTCTCAGTTGTATTTCAAGAAAACTGTGTGTGTCCTAAAAATTCCCAAGCTTTCAAATTCTTAAATCTGTAGTCCCTAGTTTCTAGTATCTGAATTTAAGAGTCTTTTTTCAACATAAAGTAGCGACAATTGATCTTCAGTCATTGGTGACACTTGAATGTTGAATCATCTGCTTAATTTAATACTGTTTTTTTTTCATGGTTTGCAGGACTAAAATTAGAAAATAATTGTACTAAAATTCGAAATTACAGATTTTTTTAACTGATTTGAAAGCCATTTTCTTTTAATTACCAGAATAAAAATGTAAGCCCGGATTAACTCCTTTTAAATAATTATTCACGGATGATTTGTAAAATGGGCAAGAGAAGCCAAAAACTCTGTTTTCTGGGTGTTTTAAAAAGATTATGTTGAAAATTTCCTTCAGTAATCAAATGATGTGAAAGCTTTAGAATGTGATCTATTTATTTGTCCTTCAATTCATCTGACTTGCTACTACAGATAATTATAAATTTGTCACTGAGAAAAACCCTACATTTCTCTCCGTAATGCTGTTGTACCTCCAGACTATCTCCTTTCTGCTACTGCATGATAAAGATGCTAGGGAGGGGGAACAGAGGGTGGAAACAAAATATCCAACTTCTGATGGATTTGTTTTAATCTGTTGCTTTGGTCTGACATCAAATGATACAGAGCAAGTGAGTCAGATATAGCAGTTAATTGTGACAGGTATCGACAATGTGTGCTTCCCACTTCAGCTTAACCAAATATAAATATGCTGTTATTTATAGCTTCTATATCAGTGGTTCTTAACCGGGTGTGCGGGCACCCCTGGGTGAGCGAGAGAGCATTTCTATGGGTGTGAGAGAACGTTATAAATTTTTAAGGAAAATTTCCAACTTAGTGAATCATTTGATGGATACTTTTCTGCGGGAAATATAAGCAAAATGAATAGATGGATACTCAATCCATCTTTGTTTGACCTAAATTCAAACGGACGACAACGTTTTATTAAAAGACGATCTTATTGCAATGGAATTTGAAAAACTGGACTTAGAACAATGCTGGTATGAGCAATTGGAACTTTATCCAGAATTGGCAAGAGTAGCATTAGAGACACTTTTACCATTTGCCACTACTTACCTTTGTGAAGTGAGTTTTTCATCACTTTCGCACAACAAAACAAAAGACAGAAATTGCTTAAAACTGATAAATTATGTGGAGCTGTTTAAAAAAAGGCCTCGTTTTTAAAGGATAATTATGAACAAACAACAACAACGTAGCTATTAAAAATGCAGATGTTGTTTTATATGTAATAATAATGTATGTATTGTAAATGTATTATTTTTTATGCAAATAATTTATCTTGCAGTGAAAAATAGAAACACCTTTTTCAAGGGGCTGTGAGAAATTATTTTCGTATTCAAGAAAGTTTTGACTATTAAAAAGGTTAAGAACCACTGTTCTATATGGTTCATAAATTATTTGATGTGTTAGTAGGTTTTGTAGCCTTACGATCATCTTTTGTAAGCCGAGGACAACACGTATCTTTTAATAAATAAGTTGTCATTTAAAATCGCAGTGTTGCTTCACTAGTACGTGAAGATAAAAATCTAATGTTAATCAAAGCAGTAAAGACTTTTAACAATATATTTGTATTAAACATTTAAAAATATAATTTAAACATAACTGTGCATAGAGTGGGACCCTTAAATGTAATTAATAAATTATACATTCAACTAAATTTTTAGGATAATAATAGAATATTTAATCATGCTTGTAGGGTAATAATTTATTTTCTTAATTATATTTTTAAGGTAAACTTTTATCTAAGTACCTTTATGCAAATGTCATTTATAAAATTCCGGTAGGGTAAATATTTATTTTCCATTATTGAAGCTATCCACATAATTTACATTACGATTCATTCTTACGCCAAACAACCCCAGTGTCAGTTTCTTCATTTCCACGTTTCAAAGGATTTTAGATTCAGATCTGCGATTGATAAAATGAGTTTCCAATTTGTATCATTGAAGCATTCAACTAATTATTAAAATATATATTTTTTCTCAAAAATAAGACGTGTTTTATAAATGGTGTTGTTAAGTTTTTAATACATGTTAAAGTCGATGAGGAGTAATTTAAATTCTCTAAGTCATTTGATTATTACATGTATTGTTAGTAGTAGTAATTTCCATATTTTTAATCATAAATTTGCAAGTAAAGATAATTAATATACTGTTGCAGCATTATGCAACAAACAAATTTGTAAATTCATGACAAAAACTTTTGATTAAAATAATAATGAAAAAAAATGTTACCTCGGTAGTTTTCTATATTATGATTTTCTTATTTGTATCTTTGAAGCATTGAACTAATTATTAAAATATGTTTTTTCTCAAAACTAAGACGTGTTTTATAAGTGGTGTCGTTAAGTTTTTAATACATGCTAAAGTCGATGAGGAGAAATTTAAATTATTGAAGTCATTTGAGTATTACATGTATTGTTAGTAGTTGGAATTACCATATTTTTAATCATAAATTTTCAAGAAAAATAATGTATTGTTACAGCATTCTGCAACAAACTAATTTGTAAATACGTGATAAAAACATTTGATTAAAATAATAATGAAAAAAAAATCTTATATCGGTATTTTTCTATATTTTATTAAAATTAATTGAACAAGAAAATAAATTAAAAGCAACCCTCAAAATATACGAAAGCAGTTTAATTAATTCTTTTAAAATATTTTATCATCATTTTTATGAGAACTGAAATTTATTTCAAAATTTGAATTAAGGATATTCCCTACTGATCCGATTCACTCAGTACTGGATGAATAAATATTGCTAAAAAAATTACCGTGGCTCAAGTATTTATCTTTAATAAGATAACCAGATAACTTATTTTTATTCATCTAATTAGATCAACAAAAAATTTCTTTCCAATAAATTAGTCTAGTTTTATTATTTCAATTAAAAATAACATATTGAACGCCATTTACGTCCTGCCGGTTCATAACGAATAAGTTTGATGTTGTAAATTTAAGTACTTTAAATAAATTAACTCTCAAGCCAATTTTATAGAGCATTACAAATGAGCTATTAATGTTTCGGGAAAGCAACTTGAAAAATAGGGAACAACGAAAAACAATGTGAAATAATTTTAGCAATCTAATTAAAATGTCGTTTTAATAAAAAATCAATGTTATTTTTAGGAGGATATTTCAACTATTATTTACATACAACTCAGAAATTTTGTGAATTGTATGAGAAATTTTGTGATACTTTATCCTTTTTAATCAAGTATTCTAATGTACCGTCGAAGGATGAACTGTATGTATGGAACCAATAATCACACCTGTTGCTATTTTACTTGGTCTTTATTCAAACACAATTAAAAGGTAGAAGCCACGTTGCTCTGCTTCATGTATTTGTCTCGCGCAGCTGAAACACTGGAGCTTGGTCGAGTCACACTGCATGTCTCTCTGCCTGGCCTTTAAAGCCGTATGGTGGGAGCAGCTTAGCCAAGCAATCTGCATAACGGCAGGAGATTCAACATAGATCTGGGTCGGAACGAACCCGGGTGGATCAGTACTGGCACCTGACGTCATACAGACTGCCTGAGACGAGGCCGCCCTACACCATCTGACCCTTCAAGACCAAACATGCCCCAGCCTTGAAGTACTGCGGGGTTCAACAACAAAGAATATGCTAGAAAATATAAAGAATTAAAGAACAGAAACAAATTAGTGTACTAGTAAAGAAATTTAATTCATTACGAAGACCACTTCAAATAATAGGTAGAGCACAGAGTTTAGTAATTGGTCGTTTCAAAATGCCACTAGCTGTGCGCACATTCACTACTCTGACTCTTTCGTCCTTTCCAGGATAGACTTTGGCAACTCTTCCTAACTTCCAACGTAAAGGAGGAAGATTCTCACTTTTAAGGAGTACCATATCACCAGGTTGAAAGTATCTTTGTAACTTGCACCATTTAGGCCTTTGCTGCAATCTCGATAGGTACTTGTTACTCCATCGCTTCCAAAAGTGTTGAAATAATTTCTGAATGTTTCTCCATCTATCTGTATGGCTCATTTTCTCTTCGACCAAGTCCGGCTCCGGAAGGGTACTTAATGACGTCCCAGTCAGGAAATGACCCGGAGTTAGAACGTCCAAGTCATTAGGATCAGAGGACGCTGGAACCAATGGTCTGGAATTTAAACAAGATTCGATTTGAGTAATTAAGGTCAGAAATTCTTCAACTGTTGGAATTACATTACCTAAACACCTCTTTAGATGATACTTCACATACTTTATTCCTGCTTCCCAAAGTCCTCCGAAATGGGGAGCAGATGGAGGGTTGAATATCCACTTGATATTCTCAGATGACACATAACCATGGAGGTTATCATTATTCTCAAAAGCTGCCAGGGCTCTTCTCAATTCCTTACTCGTTCCTATAAAATTAGCACAGTCACTATGAATTTCGCATGGCTTTCCTCGACAAGCTATAAATCTTTTCAACGTAGCAATGAAAGATTTTGTCGAGAGATTTCCAACGAATTCTAAATGTATAGCTCTCGTTGCGAAACAAACGAAGAAACAAATATAACATTTTGTAATTTTCACACGCCTCCCAGTGTGGTTCTTTATGCTGAAAGGTACGGCTAAGCCTACTCCCATTCGATTAAATGGTCTACTTTGAGTAACTCGTGACCAGGGAAGATCAGCCATCAGCTGCATTGCGTGTGCAGCTCGAAATCTGCAGCAGGTAACACATCGGTACAGACACCTTCTAATGGTCTCTCTAGCACTGATGATCCAAAATCTTTGTCGTACGACAGCAATTAGTAACTGTGGGCCTGCATGAAAATAGACCTAATGGAAATATTATATAATTAAATTTGTAACGTGATGTTTCTTGGATAAAATCATCGGATGTTTCCTATTCTCAGAGATAGAAATATTTTTCAATCTTCCGCCTACTCACATGACTCCTGTTGAATGTAAATAAGGACTCAGAGTCAAAAGCTTGCTTTTTGCATTCAGGTGTTTTCCTAGTTTTAGACAAGAAAGTTCCTCAGAAAAAGAAGATAACTGAACAACCTTCCCAATGATTATAATAGCTCTATTTAACTCTTGAGTAGATAAAGGACACCCTAACCGGTCAGCAGGCATCTTAGAGGAATTATCTCTAAATCTTACAATCCATGCTACTACTCTGATAAGCTTTATCCACGATGAAAATCTTGTAATTACACCAGGCGTCTGGAATTGTGACACATTCGTACTATAACTCTTTTTTTCTTCCTTGAGCACAAGTTCCCTTAATTCATCATTTGATTTGTCTTTCTGCACAACGGTTTCTGATGGTTGGTTTAACCACTGCGATCCTTGCAACCCCAATGTGTTCCGTACAAATTCTGATGGAAGATATCCTCTAGTCGCACAATTCGCAGGGTTCTCCCTTACAGAGACATACCACCATTTCACAGCTGGAAAGACATCCTGAATTTTGGCAACGCGATTGGCAACAAACGTCTGCCAACGGCGTGGATCAGAGGAAATCCAGGCCAAATAGACTTGAGAGTCTGTCCAAGCATAAACCTCATTGATAGAAATTTCAATACAAGACAACACTGCTTGTAAAAGATTTGTCAGAAGCAATGCGGCATACAACTCTAATCTAGGAAGAGAGTGTGGTTCTACTGGAGCTACCTTAGTTTTCGCTGTTAAAAGACTAACATTAATGGAAGAATCAGGTGCAACACTTTTGAGACATATAACAGCACAGTAAGCTTTTTCTGAAGCGTCACAAAATCTGTGATCCTCTATACTCACAGGATTAGAACACAAACAATATCTTTTAATTTGAAAGTCTGATAGTAGTGGTAACTCTAATTAAAATCGCTTCCATCTATTTTCTGTTTTCTTATCAATTGCAGCATCCCACCCAATATCAAAACTCCATAATTCTTGCAGTAAGATTTTAGCAAATACAATTATAGGAGCTAGCCAATCCAGGGGATCAAAAATCTTTGCAATTTCTGAGAGTATACTTCTCTTTGTGCATGGTTTCTCAGTATCAATACATTCTGAAAAATGAAAAGTATCAGATACTGGTTGCCAACTAATACCCAACACCTTCACTCTGTTATCCGCATTAATCTCAACCAAACTACGGGGATCTCTTAAATGTTAAGGAATGTCATCTAAAACACCTGGCACATTTGAAATCCACTTCCTCAATGTATATCCACCCCTAGACATAATTTTATGTAGTTCTTGAGTTAAACATTTAGCCTCCTCTATATTTTGGGCTCCTGACAGTAAGTCATCAACATAGAAATAATGACGGGACACCTTAGATTCCAAAGGAAAGTTAAACTGCTCATCCAAAGCAAGTTGTTTGATTGCTCTTGTGGACAAATAGAGTACAAGACGTTCCGTACGTTACAGTTAGTAATCTAAAGGTATGCAATGGCTTGTCAGGTCAATATCTCCACAGAATTCTTTGCCAATCTGTGTCATCACTGTGTATTCTAACCTGCCGAAACATTTTCTCTACGTCGGCACAAATTGCAATTTGATGAGTTCGAAATCGTAACAAAATGGGAAATAACTCTTGTTGTATTCTTGGACCAATCATCAGTAAATCATTGAGGGATAAACCAGACGTCGATTTTGCCGACGCATAATAAACAACTCTTTAATTTGTGGTTGTACTAGAGTCCTTAACAACAGCATGATGAGGTAAATAATATGCAAAATCAGAATATACCTCCTCATCTGGAATTCTTTCCATGTGTCCGAGCTCACTGTACTCCCTCATGAAGTCTCTATACTGCTCATAAACTTCTGGTTTTGTCAATAAAGAATTCTCTACCGATTTGAATCTACGACTAGCTAATTGCCTCGAATCTCCAAGCAGAGAGGGGGAGGAATGAAAAGGAAGGTGTGCCACATAAACACCATTGTCACTTCGCGAATAAGTTTTCTGGAAATGCTCCTCGCATAATTGCTCTTTCTTGGTCATCGAACTTACCGTGGGTACAAAATCCAGCTTCCAAAACTCCGCCACTAACTTATCAGTTTTCACTTGTATATTATTGACATAAATTCTATTGGGGTGCTAACTGCCCATCACTACATTACCCGAGACGATCCATCCTAGATCCGAACTGATAGCAAAGGGGTTATCATCGCACTTGATTATATCTCCTCATAACATAGGCAATGAAATGTTTACTCCTAACAAAATATCTATAGGTCCTGATTTGTAAAACGAAGGATCTACTAAAATTTAATGATTAAAAGGTTTAACAAATGTAGAACTAACAGAGGCATGTGAAATATTTCCAATGATTTTCTGAATCACATAGACAGAAGTGGAAATCTCTGGGGTAATATAAACTCTGGGGTATAAGTGAGGAATGAACTTTATCTCTGTAATTCCATTTGTCTGCGTGTCTGTAGCTAGCTCCAAAGCAACTAATGGGAATTCTTGCCTTTTGTTTGGGTAAACATTCGTCTCTGTAAACATTCGTTAGTCATTAAACTGGCTTGCCTTCCAGTATCAATCAAGGCTCGGCAATGTTGATATTTACCAGATGAATCTAGAACTCGTATGATTGCTGCACACAACAAAATCTGCTGAGATGTAAAATTACTTCTACATGCAGTTATATTTGGTGGAACTATATCAGAGGTTTCGTTAGCCCATTTATTTTCTTTAAAAGACTGCGTAGAATGAATATTTGGTACGAATTCTTTAACATCAACTGAAAAACCCTGTGAAGTAATGACACTATTACCTTTCTCATAATGTAGTAACGTATGATGCGGTTTATTGCAGTCTTTGCATTTTTTTAGTACTCTTGCAAGAACGTACATGATGCTTACCATTCAAGCAATTAAAACATAGTCCTTCTTTTTACAACATTAACTCGTTTTTGCACAGTTGCATTTAAAAATACAGTACACTTATATAAAGGGTGTTGTCCCTTGCACACCATACATGAACGGTTAATTTCTGAAACTAAAGAAGTAACTTTTGGCATAGATTTTTTGACTATTTGAGATACTACTAGTCTGAAGCGTCCTAGAATGTGATCGTAAGAACTCCAAAAGTTCACCAAGTTTCGGAATAGCGCCTTCCTGCAGAGAACGTTCTCACCATCCCCTTGTTGCTGGGTCTAATTTAAACTCTATAACAACCATTAAAATAGTATCAATAAATTTATTTACCTTAAACCGTAACGTCTCGAACGATCGAACACATTCTCTCACTGTGTCAACTAAGTTCAACAGTTGAGTACCTCAGTTTGCAATACCGGCCAATATTAGATTTTCCTTAATAATGCTGCCAGAATGTCTCACTTGTGCGAATATCGTTGAGAAAGTAAGCAATATCAAAATTTTTATCACAAATAGTTAACGATTGAACAATTTTTAATGCATCACCCTTTAAGGAACACGTTAGATATTGCAATTTTTGAGCACCGGAAATTTATCATTATTTGAAACTGCCGCTTTAAATAAATCATTAAAAGTTAACCACTCTTCAATATTACCACTGAAACTTGGAAGAGTCAGCTTAGGTAGCCTTACTTCACAAAACTCATGACCTCTGTCCCTTTCAGACTGTGGACTACAGTTGTTACTAATTCTTGCAACTTTAAGTAACAACTCAGCAATAGTATCTTGTACGCTTTGTTGCTCATCAATATATGTATCAATTTCATTTTCATCACATACAGAATAAATACCATTAAATATCTCAGAAATTTCATTTGATAAATTCTTAAGTTTCCACTCCATTCTTAAGTAACAACTCCAATCCAGCTGCATCTGATGCAGAAATACTTAAATTATTTTTTTTCTTTTAATTTCGTTAGCTTAGTTTTTGCTACTCTCTTCTGCATTTTGACACCTTGAAGATCCATCACTAAAGAAATGATGGAACACATTCACCAATAGTGGAACAAAGCCTCCGGCTCGACGGACCAACTTCTGTACCGTCGAAGGATGAAATATATTGTATGGAACCAATAATCACACCTGTTGCTATTTTACTTGGTATTTATTCAAGCACAATTAAGGGCCTGTTCACATAGGAGTCCGTTGCGTTGCGTTAAGGAAAAGATGACGTTGAGACGACAATAAACCAATCATATGCCTCCAAACGATTAGCAATAAATTTTTTAACGCCTATGATTGGTTTATTTTCGTCTCAACGTCATCTTTAAATTAACGCAACGCAACGGACTCCTATGTGAACAGGCCCTAAAAGGTAGAAGCCACGTTGCTCTGCTTCATGTATTTGTCTCGCGCAGCTGGCACACTGGAGCTTGGTCGAGTCACACTGCATGTCTCTCTGCCTGGCCTTTAAAGCCGTCTGATGGGAGCAGCTTAGCCAAGCAATCTGCATAACGGCAGGAGATTCAACATAGATCTGGTTCGGAACGAACCCGGGTGGATCAGTACTGGCACCTGACGTCATACAAACTGCCTGAGCCGAGGCCGCCCAAAGGGCGTGTTCACATAGGAGTCCGTTGCGTTGTGTTATGGAAAAGATGACGTTGAGACAAAAATAATCCAATCATAGGCGTTAAAAATTTCATTGCTAATCGTTTGGAGGCATATGATTGGTTTATTTTCGTCTTAACGTCATCTTTTCCTTAACGCAACGCAACGGACTCCTATATGAACAGGCCCTTACACCCTCTGACCCTTCAAGACCAAACATGTATGATTTTGTAAACAAAATCCTGTTTAGAAAAAAAGGTAACTTAATTATTTTTAACATAATTATTTAACTACTTTTACAGTAGACTCTAAGCTCTCGACAACTGGCAAAATGAATTGAACTCTATTTTTTAATAGTCATAAAGATTTTAGGACTCACTGTTCAATATTTTTATAATTTATAGTGAAACCGCGATTTAACGTTATTCAAGAGACCATAAAGAAATGACGCTATATGCGGGAAAACGTCAAATCGGAGAAAGACAAAAACAAAGCACTGAGCATAAAATAAAGACTGTTTTGGGTAACGTACCTTTTATTTCTTCATTTAAAATTGTTTAGACACCAGTGTTCTAAATTCGTCGTACTAAATTCCTCGTTCTAAAGGAAAGAGCGATTTAGAATATTGCACCTGCAGTTGGTAAGAAAGAACAAAGAGAGGGGAGATTCCGAGTATTGCACGTGTTGATAAGAAAAAATCTTTTTTTTTCATCACAATTTTAGGAAAATTTTGTTGAATTTTCCCCCTAAAAAAAACGTTAAATGCGGGAAATTTTCAAAATGATAACGTTAAATATGGGATTTTTTAACATTAAAAGTATAGGAAATTAATTGGGACTAATGAAAAGTGACGTTATTTGCGGGAAATCGTTAAATACGGGTTACGTTAAATCGGGGTTTCACTGTATTTAAATATCTGAACATGGACTATTTTTAAAACATGTATAACTTTTCCCTCAGTTTAAAATTCTTTTATTTAAAGTTATATTAATCACAATTTTGCCATTTCGTCAAATATTTTCTGCTGTATTTTTTTCCTGCTGTATAATTACTTTTTATGTTATTTAATTAGAATTAATTATCAGTAATTTGTATAAATAATTATTTATACCAATTAATTATGCTAAACGAATAATAATTCATATTATAAATTTTAATTATTTTATGTCTATTATTATGCTCTTCAATACTTGTCGTTTCTTATAAATATAAAACCTTCTCCCGAATAAATATAAATTAATGAGGTTATGGAACATATTGTTCATAGGTAATGATTTCTATGAATATGCATGACTCTTCTGCGGGTGACATCAAAATCTATCTTCGTTAAGGATACTGAAGTTTAAAAATTAAATTATCTTTGAATGTGTGATTAATAAGGTGTGACGATCTTCCTTAAATAAATTACACTTCTGATAGCCTATGTAATTTCTTTAAAAGAAAATGTAAATATCTGACAGTTTAAATATGGATTTATGTATATACGGGTACACACTTAAAAAGAAACAAATTTGTATAGCTTAATGTTAAATGAGAGTTGTTAAAAGAATGCGAAAAGCTGTAATATATTACGGTATAAGACGGCAAGTGTACGTCAAGAAAGCAGATAACAGAAGATGCAGATCATCATGGGCAGACTTTGAAGGAATGCATATTTGTTTGCCAATCGCAATATGAATGTCAAAAAGGGTAGGCGCAATTTGATAAACTGTAGGGTTTACACGGAAAACCCCTCGCCCTCAGAAAAATCATATGAATTGGTAAGAGTGCTGTACAAGGAAAGTATTTTAATAATATTGCGGCTTTATAAGAATATTACAAAAATCCCATATGCGTAGCAATAGTTTAAAAAGTAAAATACACTGCAGTTAATACATATCTATCTATCTATCAATCTATCTATCTATCTATCTATCTATATATATATATATATATATATATATATATATATATATATATATACATATATATACTATTTGAAAAATCAATTAAAGAAGAACGGATGGTGATAGAAATGTACAGTTGGTTGCATTCTGCTTAGGTAAACAGGGAATTTATTCACACCAATTTTCAAAATTTGTTACAAAGTTTGTCAACAGATGGCGCTGCTGACTGCGAAAACTATAAAACAATGTTTTCAAAGCAAGAAGCATACGCAAAGTGGCATGGATTGGCCTCCCTATTCGCCAGACTTGAAGCGATGCGATATTTTCTTTGAGGGTGCTTGAAAGACCAGGTGTATCATCACAATCCACAAACTATAGATAAACTAGAACAATACATCTCTGCTGTTTGTCAGAACATTCAAACTGAAATGTTTGCACGGGAGTCTGCGAATTTTGACCTCGGAGTGCGCCACGTTGTTCCTGCAAATGGTGGTTATTTTGAAAACATTGTTTTATAGTTTTTCCCAGTTAGCAGCGCCATCTGTTGACGGACTTTGTAACTAATTTTGAAAATTGGTGAGAATAAATTCCCTGGTTACCTAAGCAGAATGCAGCAAACCCTACAATTCTATCATCTTCCTTTTTCTTTAATGGATTTTTCAAATCGTCTGTTATTTTTGGGACACCCGGTATATACACTCATGGACAAAAAAATTAGCGCACCAAGAAGGAGTCTTCAAAATGAAACGAAATTTTACATACGTAATGACTACTTTGATATAAGTAAATGATAAGAAAATCAAAGAAAAAGGATAATTTATTTCAGAGAAACAGGCAAAAGAACGGAGGAGTTAATACTCCGTTGGACCCCCTCTAGCGCGAATGCACGATGCGATAGGATCGGTCATTGAGTCATACACGTTCTGTATGATGTCTTGAGACATTTCGTTCCATATTTACTGTAACCTTGCCTCTAGTTCGTTCAAACTCGTGGGATGCCCAACTCGTCCTCCTAAATGATCCAAGGTATGCTCGATTGGAGAAAAATCTGGGGATCGGGCAGGCAGAGGAAGGATAGTAACAGTGCAGAGACAGTCTTGTGACACCCTTGCCGTTTGAGGCCGAGCATTGTCTTGTTGAAAAATGGCTCCTGGGAGCCGTTGCATGAGTGGCAACACATGTGGTTGCAGGACTTCATGAACATACCGCTGGGCTGTCATAGTGCCACGGAACAATACTAGGGGTGACCGTGTATTGTAGGCAATGGCACCCCATACCATCACACCAGCTGTGGGAGCGATTTGTCGCTGTACAGCAAAGACAGGATTGAAGCGTTCACCACGGGCTCTCCACACACGAACACGATTGTCATCACTGCCGAGATTGAATCTGGATACGTCGCTAAAGACGACCTGGTTCCATTCCGCTGCAGTCCAGTTTCCTCGTGCACGGCAAAACTCCAAACGGAGGCGTCGATGGGTGGGCGTCAAGGGCAGCACACGTAATGGGCGCCGCGATACCAACTGTCCTTCACCCAGGCACCTTCGTATGGTTCGAGAAGACACAGAGGCCCCTAGTGAAGGTTCTACCTGTGCCTGGATGGTGGTTGATGAAGCGGTTGGCTGTACGCCTGCATTTCTTACGACTGGTCTATTAACGACTGGTCTTCTAGACGACTGGTCTGTCGAGGGCGTCCTGAGCCTGGTCTTCGTGTACATGACATCTCTCGGGTCCACTGGTCCCAACACCTCCTCACAACACAATCAGAGCGGCCTAATTGACGAGCTACTCGCCTAGCTGACCACTCAGCTTCCATCATCCCGACGATTCTCCCCCTCTCAAACTGCGACAACTGCTTATATTGCCTTCGAACACGGCGTAATGGCATGTGTATCTCAGGTCTTCCTTTGTAAATGATTCAGCACACTCAAACAAGCTTTGGTTACCTGTTTTATACTCCATAGAGTACGATGTTCAACGCCCTCTACCGGCTATACGTAATGCGCAATCACGCTGCATTTCTAATCATTTGCATATCTCCCCGACATGTACCTTCATTGCAAGTTTCGTTACGATCCCGCAATTATTTCTTGGTGCGCTAATTATTTTGTCCATGAGTGTATATATATATATATATATATATATATATATATATATATATATATATATGGGAATTGTATTATCCCAGGGATCCGGCTATGAGCTATATGTCGCCGTGTATATTATGGTACGGCAGCGGTTACAGGATCCCGATAGAGGAACTGGCAGATAAGGTTTGGAGGCTCTCAGGCGCCAGCGTTGAAGGGCTCAGTTACTAGGAGCGAACAGGGAAGAAACCCAGGAGATTTGGACCTATCTTGTAGCTACCGTGCCAAAGGGGAGGCGATAGTAAAGCTCCCGTGTTAAGGAAGTCTGAGTGACTGCAAGAAGTCGGTTCTGTGCCTGGCAATATTGCCATTTACCCTGAAGGGTAAAGCATTATATGTTAAATGTTATATGTGTATCGTGGTTTTAACTAATAAATATTTGTTGTTAACTTTAGTGAAAGACGAATTATGAGTCATCCTGAATCCTGTATTAAATGTGGGATGCCAGATTGTTATATCCGACGACTTGTTACGCTAATCTAAAGGTTGCCCCTCACACACACACATACACACACACATACATACATACATACATATATATATATATATATATATATATATATATATATATATATATATATATATATATATATATATATATATATATATATATGTATATATTTGACACGGAGCTTGTTTTGCTCCCGTGTTAATATCAATTTTATACAGTCACGTCCATTGTTGAACTGGACGAGTGGTAGGCCTTTTAAAGAAATAATCCAACTCGTATTAACTCCGTCTTTATTAAATTTCGTAAGTTGACCACTGTCCAGGTTGATTTCCGCGCTTCTCCATTCTATAATCTACTCGGCCACGACTGCCGCGATCATCCGCTAGCAATGAGATTCCTACTCAATCTGCTGCCAAAACTTAATTTACTCCAAGCTCCTGCTGCACGGCGCATGTGCAGACCTCATCCTTGGGCATCTGGACCCTCATTATAGCTGATCGTGAATTTTTAACTTTGCGCTCAAAATCTGGAGACTTCTAAAAATAAATTGAATTATTCGCTTTCCGTTCAAAGTCGCTTTTAAAAGATGATTTTCCCCACAGCAAAATACGCGCGCTTTGTAAATGGATTGTTAGATTCTTATTATTTTAAGCCCCCTTTCCCCGTACTTCTCAACTATATTTTGACAGTTCAGTTATGTTTTGACATATATATATATTATCACGTAGACTGATCGAGTGATTAACACAGAGAGCAGAATTTAGATAAACGAGACTTTTATTCAGAGCAAGCGAGTTAACATGCACCCAGCTGGAACCTAACTGACTTCCCACCAGCTTGAGTGAAGCCTTTTTGTACACTAAAGAACTTTCTAGAATTATTTAAATTAAGATGATTAACATATTTAGTACTTTACCGAAGCTTCGAGAAAGCGGAAATAAATTAACTTAAAAAGAACATGAAATAATTTCGACAGTCCGTCTCGGGGCTCGACCCGACGACCTTCTGAATTGGAGCCCAGTGCTTTAGCCGTTCGGCCACGCCGTCGCTCGAGAACGGTTGTAAATATGACATTATCCCACCTTTAAAAAAACAGCGTCTCGCTGTTAGATGCCTTCTTATTTTTTTTTCTGGAACGCGTTACTGGACCCGAATATTCCCCGCTCTGGTTAGCATCACCAAGCTTATTATCAGCATTCCCTGGTTCCTAGTAGGTAGTTGGATTCCTGTAAGGCTGTTTCTTGCACATGCGGATCATAGTAGGGTTTCATGCGTAACTCATGCACAATATCTCGTGTTTTTCGTCTTTTTGACTTAGGATCAAAATCTTGAACTTCATAGGTAACGTCGGATAGCTGCCTTAATATTTGATATGGACCTAAATACCTTTTGAGGAGCTTTTCTGATAGACCTACTTTGCGAACGGGTGTAAAAATCTATACGAGGGTTCCAGGCAAATATTTTACTATTCGGTGCTTTGCGTCATAGATCCGACAATCTTTTTCTTGAGCTTTCAGTTGCCGTACTCTAGCTAGCTGCCTTGATTCTTCTGCTTGGGTGATTACTCGATGGAGGCAACCCGACACTGTTCCTTCAGGTCTATACGGGAATGTAGTATCCAGTGTTGTTTCGGCTTCACGACCATACACTAAGCAGAAAGGTGCGAATCCAGAGGTATCTTGTCGAGCGGTATTGTAAGCAAACGTGACAAATGGTAGTATTGTGTCCCAGTTTTTCTGTTCTATGTCCACATACATGGACAACATAACGGCTAAAGTTTTATTAAGTCGCTCAGTTAGACAATTTGTTTGAGGATGGTACGAGGTCGTCATTCGGTGGACAAGATTGCAGGTTCAGTTAAGTTCGGAAATTAGCTTCGACTGGAAGACTTGTCCTCTATCGGTGATGATAGTCCGTGGCGCCTCATTCTTCAAAATGATTCCTTCGACAATGAATTTTGCAACATCGGGTGCTTCAGCAGTTGGCAAAGCTTTTGTTATGGCGTAACGAGTCAAATAATCGGTACATACGATGATCCATTTGTTACCAGTCTTAGATTTTGGTAATCTTCCTAATAAATCCATACCCACCCGCTGGAAAGGTACCTCTGCGGGAGATATAGGAATTAGACGACCAGGAGTTTTTTCAGGAACGGATTTTCTTCTTTGACATTCTTTACAGCGCATTACATAGCGGCGTACACTTCGATAATGTGTAGGCCAATAAAATCTCTTACGTATTCTATCATAGGTCTTCACAAATCCCAAGTGGCTGGCAGTTGTTTCGTCATACAAATGTCGAAGAATATCCAGTCGCAAATGCTTAGGAATAACTGGTAACCATCTCTTTTCCGAAGGATTAAAATTTTTCTTGCACAGGATCCCGTAGATTATCTCGAGGACTACTTTGCCAGTCTTTTGTGCTTCGTGGAAGACTCGGACTCAAAGTATTCAGAAAGCACAGAACCCTCACGTTGCTCAAGTGCTAAATCAATGCCGGGGCCAATGGCACTGATATCTCCTGAAGTGGCATGGTCATGAATGTGGTTTCTGGAAAGGCTATCGGCATCATTGTGTCTTTTTTCACTTTTGTATACCATAGAAATATCGTATTCTTGGAGTTTTAGAACCCATCTTGCCAATTTCCAGGAAGGATCTTTTAAATTAGCTAACTAACACAATGCGTGATGGTCTGTCACAATAGTGAAAGATTTTCCAAACAAATAAGGGCGGAACTTCATGATGGCCCATACGACTGGAAAGCACTCTCTTTCGGTTGTTGAATAATTTCGTTCTGCTTTTGACAGTGTTCTAGATGCATAGGCTATGACTTTTTCGTCGTTCTGCTGCTGTTGGACCAACACAGCACCAATGCCATATCCACTACCGTCAATGTGTAATTCAGTGGGAGCTGTTTCATCAAATAAACCTAGTATTGGTTCAGAAATGAGTGCTGACTTTAAGTCGTTGAAAGCGTCTTCCTGTGTAGAGGTCCACATAAAGTTAGAGAGGCTGTGCTCGATAGCAGAAGCCTTTGATAAAGCGTCTGTAGTAGGAGCACAGTCCGAGAAAGCTTCTGACGTCATGGACGCTCTTTGGGGCAGGAAAATCTTGAACTACTCTTATTTTATTCGGATCGGGTTTTACGCCTTCACCGGATACTAGATAGCCCAAGATCTTGATTTCCCTTGCACCAAACAGACATTTCTTAGGATTCAGAATTAGGCCAGCTTCCTGAATGCATTTAAGGACACAGGTGAGCCTTTTAAGGTGGTCCGAAAAAGTTTGAGAGAATACCACAATATCGTCTAAATAACACAAGAACGTTTGCCACTGAAGATGACGCAGTAAATTGTCCATTGTTCTCTCAAAAGTTGCTGGAGCATTACAAAGTCCAAACGGCATGACCTTGAACTCATATAAGTCTTCATTGGTGACAAATGCCGTTTTTTCCCGATCTGCTTCGTCTACCTCTATCTGACAATATCCCGAATAGAGATCCATGGAAGAGAAAAACTTCGCTCCTTTCAAGCAATCCAACGTGTCGTCCATTTGCGGTAAGGGATAAACGTCTTTCTTTGTGACCTTGTTTAAACGTCGATAGTCTACACAAAAGCGCCAGCTACCATCTTTCTTGTGCGTGAGAACGACAGGAGATGACCACGGGCTGTCAGATGACTGAATGACACCCTTTCGTAGCATCTTTTCGACTTTTTCAAGGATTATACGGCGTTCTGCAGGTGATATTCTGTAGGGTCTCCAGATAACAGGAGGGTGATCTGCGGTATTAATTTTGTGTTTGACATGAATTTGGCGTCGATCAACTTCAGAGTTTTCATTGAAAGTAACTGAAAATTTCCTTAAAAGTTCCAAATAGACTAGTCCTCTGCCCATCGCTAAGATTCGGCGCTATCATCTTGCTCTAATCCACTAACCTTGTACTTTCTTTCGCGGTATCTTCGGAGGCTATCTCAGATAGAGCACTGATGCAAGTAGGATTAATCGACTCGGCATTGTCTATACACATACCTTTCAGGATGCGTCGGTGTTTATTCAGTCAATTAGCGATCCATAATTCACCCTTTTTATTTGAGATATTGATGATCGAGGATGGCATGACAACTTCCTGACTCATGAACATACACTTATTACCTTCTACGATAACATCAACATCCTCATCGGTTACGGAGGGAGTGGATACTTGTATCTTTGCCGTAGAGTGTGCAGGGATCAAACAATCTTCTACAGCGTATACGCCCCATTTCTTTTGAGGCTGTTTTTCAGGGAGTATCTTATCAAATATGAACATTCCTCTGTCCACAGTCTATAATGGCTTGGGACGCTTTCAAGAAATCCCAACCAAGAATGACTTCATGACTGCATTTGGGCATAACGGTGAACTCGAAAGACTGTAAGGTTTCCAATTATACACTGCTGGCCACTGTAAATGCAACACCCTGAAGGAAACATGCAAATAACATGAAATTTACAACATGCATTAGCAGAGGTGAGATATGCAAATGATTAGAATTTCAGAGCAGACAGACATCACGCGCGCCTGTGGCGCCACTTCAAAGCGCTATTTAAGGCTTGGAGATTTCGACGATTTCAAGTTCGGCAATTGTGTTTTTCTTGTGGTTTTTTAAAAAAAAAACGATCAATTATGCCTCGTCGAAAACAGCGATCATCTTTTGATCAAGTATCCGAGTTCGACAGAGGAAGGATAGTGGCCTACCGAGATTGTGGATTATCTTTCAGGGAAATCGGTAGTCGTGTTGGACGAAACCAAACGACTGTAATGCGGATATGTGATCGATGGATGCAGGAGGGTACGACGGACCAGCGTGTTCGATCGCATCCACCTCAGCGCACCACTTCACGTGATGACAGGCAAATTATGCGCATGGCAGTGACGGATCGCTCAGTCACATCACGAACCATAACACAACACATGCAGTCTGTAACGCATCATCCAGTGTCTGCGCGTGCCATTCGACGCCGTTTACAGCAGAGTAGTATGTCCGCAAGACGTCCATTGCTTTGTCTACCCTTGACGCAGAACCACAGACGTCTCCGCCGCCAATGGTGCGATGACAGAAGGATGTGGACGGAAGAATGGAATGAAATTGTCTTTACTGACGAGTCACGCTTCTGTCTGCAACACCACGATGGTCGCATTCGAGTCTGGAGACACCGTGAAGAGAGGATGCTGAACATCTGCGTTATGCACCGCTACACTGGTCCTGCACCGGGTATTATGGTATGTGGCGGTATTGGATATCACTCTCGCACACCTCTAGTACGCATTGTCGGTACTTTAAACAGCCAGCTCTACATCTCCGAGGTGTTGGAGCCAGTTGTCCTTCCTTACCTTCAGGGCTTGTCCACAGCCATATTTCAACAGGATAATGCGCGACCACACGTGGCACGCATTGTCCAACGGTTCTTCTTCAATCGCCAGATTGAAATGCTTCCCTGGCCGCCTCGCTCTCCGGATCTTTCGCCGATAGAAAACATGTGGTCCATGGTTGCTCTACGATTGACCCAGATTCCATCCCCAGCTGCCACAGCAGATCAACTTGTGGCAACGTGTGGATGCTGCTTGGTCTGCTGTACCCCAAGAACCCATCCAAAGTCTCTTTGAATCAATGGCGAGGCGTGTGGCAGCGGTGATCTCCAACAATGGCGGCTACTCTGGCTACTGATTTTGGCAGGAACCACGCTTCACAGAAGTCTATAAATTTAATCATTTGATACTTGGTCAACATGTTATCTACAAAATAAATTTTGTTGTTATATCTCTTGTATTTCTTGGTGTTGCAATTTGGGTGGCCAGCAGTGTAATACGAAGAACACAGTTCCCTACCGGGCTTACATAATTACCATCGGCTATTTTGAGAACCAAGTTCTGTAACGTCCTAAACATAGTTTTTTCAGGTGATGCCGGTATCTTTCCGAGATTACCGAAAAAGAAGCTCCTGAATGCACGAGTGCTTGTATAGCTTGTTCGTCAATGATAACGTCAAGAAAATTTCCTTGCATAGTAGCGGCGGGAGGATTTTGAGGGGGAGCGGCCTCACCTCCAAGGAAGGTCGTATGGCCTAGTTTTCCTTATCCCGGCGGCCGGGCGACTGACTGGATCTTCGATATGGAGATGGCGATCTATAACGACGGGTCGGCGATCGTCATCGCATGGGACTTGGCGATGAGGTTATTCCTGCTGCTCGGCTGGTTTCTTCGGCGTCATGGTTGTAGCTGGAATAGGAGGGAACATCAGGTCTATAGTATCTGCGAGTAGCGTCGAGTAGGGATGTTCGGTCACGGCAGTAGCGCACGACATGTCCTGGACGATCACAATGGAAGTAGACCGGACGATTATCCGTGGTACGCCACAGGACTGTTTTTCTGTAAGATTGTTCTGGTACAGGTTTTGGTTTTGTATACGTGGACTGGATGCGGCGGTTATGGTCCTGGCGGCTGGGATGGTATGGTACGGCACCTGGAGTGGTCCTTTCAAAGCTTTCTCCAGATAGAGGAGCTAAAGTTTTTTCTACCTTCCCTCTCACAATGGCTTCAATAGCTTGCAGACCGGCCTGTGGTTCTTCTATTTGAGGTGCAATGTATCGTTGAATTTCTTCACGGACGATTTTATGAATTAAGGATATCAAATCTTGTTCTTCGTCGACGGCGGCGATTGGGACGACATTAGGCAGACGAGCGAACTTCTAACGCCCAATTCTCTTTTGCTGCATTGCCTCGATGTACTGACACCATTTAATGAAATCAGCTGTTGTTTTTATTTCTTTTGTTAGTTTTTTGTAGACTTGTACATATCTTCAGCTATTTCTTTCGGCAGGTGGGACACTTTGTCTTCCTCCGTCATGTTTGGGTCTACTTGATTACAGAGTCCCAACACATTTTGAATATAAGACTGGATTGGTTCGCCAGCCCTCTGAGCTCTACATTTTAACTGTTCCTTTGCTCGTCGTATGTACAGCTGAGTATCACCGAAAGTTTTTTTCAGTTCTGCCTAAAAGACATTCCACGAGATAAAAAAGTCCTCATTAGTTTAAAACCATATCTTGGCAGTCCCATCTTGGAAAACGTAGACGTTGGCAAGAGATAGAGTATCATCCCATTGGTTAAACTTTGACACTCTCGGAAATTCTTTTAACCATTTAGTTGGGTCTTGTCCGGGATCGCCGTTAAAGATTGTTGGTTTCTAGGCTCCTTTAATAGTGCTGAGGTAAGCAGGACAGTCGGTGGCTTGGATTCTGTGTCTTCAGGCATTTTTCTTGGCCGTTTCCCTGAATCTTCTACATAAAGTTCGTATTCACGAGGGAGATTTAGAAGTCTACGACTTTGTCGAAATTTTCCGTTTCCAGGTTAAATGGATTACCCGGCGCTTCCACGAGAATGTCACGTAGACGGATCGAGTGATTAACACAGAGAGCACAATTTAGATAAACTAGACTTTTATTCACAGCAAGCGAGTTAACATGCACCCTGCTGGAACCTAACTGACTTCCCACCAGCTTGAGTGAAGTCTTTTTATACACTAAAGAACTTTCTAGAATTATTTAAATTAAGATTATTAACATATTTGGTACTTTCCCGAAGCTTTGAGTAAACGAACATAAATTAACTTAAAAAGATCATGAAATACTTTCGACAGTCCGTCTCGGGGTTCGAACCGACGACCTTCTGAATTGGAGCCCAGTGCTTTAGCCGTCCGGCCACGCCGTCGCTCGAGAACGGTTGTGTATATATATATATATATATATATATATATATATATACTATATATATATATATATATATATATATATATATATATATATATATATATATATATATATATATATATATATATATATGTATATATATATATACATACATACATACATACACACTATATATATATATATGTGTGTGTGTGTGTGTGTGTGTGTAATAATTTACACTGTGATCTATTATATCTGATCTTGTGTTCTGGATTAGGCAATACAAGAATTGACTCCCGTATTTTCAGTGTGTCCTTGATTACTGTAATCTGATTGATTGTTCCCATGGAATGAGTCAGTGCCTACGTGAAAAAAGAGCAGTCATCTCTCTGATGTAGAAAGGCTAGAACCTGTTTTCTCACTGCTGAGGGACTGTATATATTATCTTCATGTCAGTTTAATAATTTTAAATGTATTAATATATACTTAATTCAGAAGAATATTCTCCACATTGAGTGAAGATACCACATTGAGTGGTGTACCGATCGTCCTCGGCCGACTTACTCCGAGGACAACTTCCTAGCTTGCGCTGTTCACTTGCTTGACACGTTGCTCAGAGTCTGGAAACAACACTATGGCCGATGTCAAATTCCCTAGCAACATCTATAAATTTTCGCCCTTCCTCGAGCTTTCCAGTTACTGGCCACGGAAAAAAATTATCTAAATGATATCTGCTATACATGACCTCACTTTCTAAAACGCAACGATCTTCCAAACTGTTCTAATGGAACGTTTAACGCTCACTGGCTGCACACGCAATGCCTGCAAACCGATCTGTTTGTCGTCACGTGACCAACACGATCGATAAGGAAGAATTTGCATAACCATCTTCATTCGCATTGCATCACGCTTTATGCAAATTCACACAAGCTGTTGCGTTTGATTCTGCGCCTGCTACTGTTTACCGAAACATCCGTCCTTAGGTTTTGTCCACCAGTGAATATATATATATGTATATATATATATAACATGATGGGCCTCAAACTCAAGAAGGCCGATGAAATCATGAACCCACCATGTCACAATAAAGATTTAAATTATTACAGCATCCAAATGATCGGGCGCCAGACAACGATCATCCATTAAAACAATTATTTATTTAGGCAAATACTGACATAACTTTTCGGGGCTGTGGTAAAGGACGAAAGCCATGTCATCTTGAAAAGGGGTAATTATTGGCTATCCGTGACTCTGATGCAGTAGTGACGTTTTATCTTACGTAAGGATGCGCCAAGAGTTGAACTTTTTGAAGGGACGCTACGGTACTGCTTTGTTCTTAAAATCGGAAGCGAAAATAGCTCAAACGCCCAAGGCAATTTATAATTTGAATTGGATATAGGGTTTTTTATATGTTATATATATATATATATATATATATGTGTGTGTGTGTGTGTGTGTGTGTGTGAGTGTGTGCTTCACATGAAATTCTTAATTTGCCTCCCTTATTACACATAAAAAATACTGCCTGAAATAACATGAAAATTATTTTTTATTATAGAGCTACAGTAATCGAAAGAAGATATATTTTTAAATAAGAAACATACGGCAAAACATTTTAGAAGTTTTATAACAAATGTGAGAATCAAAGTGAAACTAACCAAACACGCGAACTGCAGCCACACGCTAGTGTCACTGTGATAGCCATTAAATCTTGGCCATTTAGGTTGTATCACGAGAAGAAATATAATACCCGTTGAGTTATATGATTCGTGTTGACAAATATTTATTATTTTGCTTTATTTAAGTGGTGTTTTGGCGATTTTACACTAATTAGTCTTTAACTTATCGGAGTGCAGTAAATCCCCTGTTTACGAACATTAGTATTATGAAGTATATTTTATATGGAGAAATATTTAAAATGTGGTGGTGTGATGCTGAACTGATTTTGCAAACTTTAATACTTAAACGATTGACGATGATTAAAAAAAATAAATTTATTATATTTATTGTTAATAAATTTACTACATTTTTAAAATTTATAAAATTGATTTTTTTAATTTTTATTTTGCATAAATGTGAGTATAATAAAAATATATGGTCGTTATAAAAGATAACCTGCTCTTTAATTTTCTTAAGCGCAAAATTAATGGGACGCAGAAAACCAAGATGGAGTCTCAGGCCAAATTGAGAGGTCTAGTGGATATAGAGAAGATAACTACGCTTTCTATAAGGAAAGAGACTAACTTTAAATCTGGGATGCCTATGGTTGAATGTAAGAAAGTCAATTTCAAAAATGCCTTTTCTTAAGAAGTTTTAGTATAATACTTAGACTTCAATAAAATTAATTTATTTCTATTAGTGTATGGCATTCGTTGAATTTACGCATGGAAACTAAACTTGTTTAATGATTACTATTGGTTTTTTTAAAAAATAATTTTGAGAGTTCTCTTAATTATGACGCTATTTCGCTTTTCGTTTCTTTTAGATTATCTTTATTTTCATTATAAACTTGCGTAAAAATACGTGACCTTTCATTTAAATTAACTCAAAGATTACAAAACATCATTTACATTCGATGCTGTATTTCGAACGTTTATCTTCACTTATATATCAGCGTTTCGGCTGCTGCAAGCTTCCTGCATGATCTAAGATCAGCTGTTGCCTGAATGTACTTATGTGTGCCTGGTTCTTCGTCAAACAACTTCATGTGTTTATTTGATTAGCTTTATCAGGTTTATTAAGCCAAATACGAAATTCCGTAAATGTTAAAGGAACGGCTGTAGAAGGAATCAGCCATTCATGAAAATAGTCATTAACGTAAATGTTTGGTATAAATTTGAAATTCATTAGCTTTTTCGTTTTGAGCGTTTTTCATTCACCTTCTTGAACCCATTTTCTTTGTATCCGCGTAATGAGGTACTATCAATGATGATCCGGAACAAATTACTTCAACGACACTTTAAAATGTCACACGTAAAGAAGAATGATCCAAACGGCAAAGGGAGATTTCATCGTATGTGAGTGACGACAACTCCTTGTATCACAATAGCTTCGAGGTAAGATCGAGCCTATCAAGTAGCAAACCAAATTGGCTAATTCTCTGAATTTACGATGTTATTTGCTTCAATCGTTTAGATTCTCTATATTTTCCGTATAAACTTACGTAAAAATATATGACCTTTCATTTAAATTAACTCAAATAATACAAAACAACATTTACATCCGATTCTGTATTTCGGACGTTTATCTTCACGTATAAACGTATTTAGTTTAATTTCACTTGTCGAAACTACAAAACACTTTTTAGTCATGTGCTAATGTGGAAACCATCACATCTAGGAATCCTAAGATCATAGTTGCTGTCTATGGAGGATACGTGTATGTTGAATTATTTTTTAAAACTTTATAGTACCTTATAGGATCTTTTTAGAGTAAGACTTTGTGACGACCCCTAACGAGGATCAGATAATGAACCCGTATCCTCACACATTGTCTCTCTTCCACTTACTTCAAGACATATTCTCTACTAAATAAACTCCCCCAACCATATGAATATTTTAGTTCCAATCCTCAGCTCTATTATTATCAGTGTAAATTTTCAAATTTTTAACCAATTTGTCCCCTTTCCCCATATGTATGTTTCAATGATATAAAGCCAGAAAAAACAAACTGATTGAAAATTTCAATTAGATCATTATGCGGGCGTATAATACGATGATAAAGAGGAAATTTTTATTTCTAACCATTTTAACTAGAGCATCCGTACAGAAAAACACTCGATCTGAACGCTTTTTACCTTAATTCAGAACCTTAGAGTCACAGGGGAAATTTCCGCGGCAGATTTTGTCCAAGCATTCGATCGAGACTGAAAAGTATTTTTAACTGTTGCATTATAGATTTTTTCTTGAGGTAAGCTGCTAAAAATGCAGGAGCGAAAAATTATCTAACGCAGGGAAAATACTCTTACAGTTTTGCACTGAGTTACAAACTGTGCTTTTATATCTCAAGAAAAGCTTTTCTATCGTAATAAATTGTATTTTTAGCATGAAAAAATACAATAACTGCTTGTTAACATTTAAAAGCCAGGAGATATAACTGTTTTTAAATAGTAAATAATGAATAAATAATTCTGAAAAAATATCTAACGTTGAGGAAATAGAACAGAAATCAAAGTTTCATGTGATATATTTTTATATTTTAAATTGACAAGGAGGGAAAGGCTTTATTTATTTCAACAAAAGACATTAATGGCACTGTTAATAAGATATTACGAAGCAGTTTCCTTCGCAACTGTTCTAAATATTCGGTGTATTTTTTGTCATATGAAAATTATCGAAATTTAGCGTAAGTCATCGGAATTCATCATTACACACATCACTCTTACACGAGGTGGTATCACAGAGTTCTCGGACTAGCACAGTTTTTCTAAAGTGCCTGTTTAAAAGTATCAAAATTCTCCGTTTCTAAAAGTGAACATCATCTTCAAAATAGTCCCGTTTCGCAGCAGTACACTTATCCCAGCGCTCCTGCCACTTTTGGAATGCAGCCCCGAAATCGATTTCGGTAATTACGTCGAAGACCTTCTACGACTCGCAATGGGTATCGTCAACGGTATTGATTTATTTCAACAAAAGACATTAATGGCACTGTTAATAAGATATTACGAAGCAGTTTCCTTCGCAACTGTTCTAAATATTCGGTGTATTTTTTTGTCATATGAAAATTATCGAAAATTAGCGTAAGTCATCGGAATTCATCATTACACACATCACTCTTACATGAGGTGGTATCACAGAGTTCTCGGACTAGCACAGTTTTTCTAAAGTGCCTGTTTAAAAGTATCAAAATTCTCCGTTTCTAAAAGTGAACATCATCTTCAAAATAGTCCCGTTTCGCAGCAGTACACTTATCCCAGCGCTCCTGCCACTTTTGGAATGCAGCCCCGAAATCGATTTCGGTAATTACGTCGAAGACCTTCTACGACTCGCAATGGGTATCGTCAACGGTATTGAAACGTCGACCTTTGAGCTGAATCTTCATCCTCGGAAATAAGAGAAATTCGACAGGAGACAAATCTGGCTTGTCTCGTCACCGGTGATGATCCTGAAAAGAAATAATGGCTCATCCGAAACCCGCTGTCGAAGCTCTTGGCAGACCTCGACGACATGCTCCTTCTGCTCCGGAGTGAGCAGAAAGGGGACAAACTTGGCAGCGATTCACCGCATTTTCATTTCAGAGATTAGGGTTTGCCTGTACTGACCCATACGAGACATTGACAATGTAAACAAGGTCGTTGATCGTTCTCCGACGGTCCTCATGCACAAGTTGCCGAATCCCCAGCAAATTCTAAGGGTCGGTGTTTATGCGGATCGCTTGTCGTCTTCCGTGGAAGTTCTACCACTTTTGAAGCACCCGTGCCATTCAAAACATTGCTTTCGGAAGAATCTTGTAAGTCTGTTGTCGATTTCCCTAGTTTAACACAAAATTTCACTTTGGATTTTCGCTCCAACTTTCGATTCATAAAGAAATTAGAGTAGCACATACACCTTATCACAAAATCACCAATTTGAGAACTCGAAATGTAAACGCAGCGGCGTAACTTCACACACTGATTTAGGAAGGTCACAAGTCAGTACAGCCTCATGAGCAACCATATGCTGTTATCTGTTAGCACTCCAAAGGATTAGCCAGGGAACTTTTGATACCACCTAGTATATTGATTAGTAAGTAGAATACTAACATCTAGGAAAGCTATCCGGGTTAATGGAGGTTTATAAAATGATTTTTATAAATTTTCGCCGATCTTCTAAGATAATAGAACGTTCTGTAACATATTAATTTAAATTATGTGCATAGTCAGACTACACTCATTATTTCAGAATTTTTCAAACTTATAACTGTCTCTATTGTCTGTTTCTTATTTTTAGCGGAAGAAAAAGTGATGTATGTTTGAATATACCTTAAAATACCAATTACATTCTTACTAAATTATTTTTTATTGCTTTATTCTATTTCTTACTATGCCCCACGTTTGGTTTGCACTCCCAACCGGGTCCGATGGTGGCTCCAGGGCGGAGGGAAGCAGCTCCAGTTTTTTTTAGGCATCACAAGAGTCGGAGTCCGAATTTGCGCATTGTGACCGTGATTAAGACCAAACATCTCCAGGGCCGGCAACAGGTGAGGTTCTTACCCTTCTTCCGATCCTTAAGGGGAACATACACTTGCAGTAAATCTTCAAGGAAAAGGTAGGTCTGCAATATTTCCTCAACTGAACCTCCGCGCTCACATTTATATCGAGATTTCGGGGACTTTACAGTCCGCTACCGGTTTCAAGGCTTCCCCCGGCACGACGGGGAAATCCTCAAGGATTGGACTGCGCAGTACACACTTCAAGGATTTTCTTTACGTGTATGGATAAACTTTACAAACTCACGGAAGGACTTTCTGGTCTACAAATTGGAAATGTCTGTACCTGGAGTAGGCACGAGACCATTCAGTGGCGCTTGTCGAGACATGTAATGACCTCCATCAGTACTGAATCCCTGCGTACTAACTACATGGAAGCTCCAAGCCCATTGTTGTAGTTGTCTCGCATTGAAAGGATTTTGCCAGATTCGCAAGAGCTATTGCACTAACTCATAGGTGTGATTTAGCTGAAATTTATACTTACCGATATTTGGATTATTTCATCGGACAGCTTTCTCAACATTTTATGCACTATAGATATTGTTTGAGAATTGTTCATTTTATCCTAAAACTAATGTCTATAGGTCTACAACTGGGCTTTCTAAAATTTTCTTGCTTGCCGTGCTTTTTGGTAAAATGTTTTGGCTATTACCGAATAAATTTTCCGCTGTGGTGCAGGACACAAAAGAGTGAATGGATTCCAAAACAGTGACTGGTTGTAGAGATCAGGTGGTGTAGGCTGTAAGAAAACAAGTAATATAAGAAAAAAATTAAAGTCAATTCCTATTTAGGTCAACAAAGAAAAATTTGAGTGTGAACTAATAGTAGGAATTGAATATAGGGAGAGTGTGAACTAATAGTAGGAATTGAAAAAAAGGATTGCCTGCCAGAACCTTGCCTGCTGTGCGAGATAAGGAAGGGGGGGAAGAGAGAGAAAAAGTTTGTCAGGTTGGGGATATGATCCCGCAACCTACAGGACGGGAGAAGCGCGCTACCGCAGTGCTACCGTTTACACAGTCAGAAGAGGGAAATTACCATTTAAGAGCAAGAGACGCTCTAGGTCTCTTCCTATTCAAAGGGCTCCCATATGAAACTAAAATTAATTAATTTAATTTAATTAATGAATTAATATTTGAAAAAACTGTATTAACATCAAGTGTCATCCACTACAAGTTTAAAAATATGTATTTGAACTTCAGTGGATGAATAAAAAGTATTTTATTAACGATTGAAAATTTGAACACGATATATAAATATATATAGGGAGAGTGTGAACTAATAGTAGGAATTGAAAAAAATATAATCAGCAGGTTAGTAAGTTCGTAATGTGCTAAAATAGCTGCAGTCATACCCGGATATTTTAGAGGGTACTATCATGCTGAGTAGTGCCAATAATATCCAAAAGGCCAGAGAGCTATAAAGGAGAGGAGTTAATTATTTAGGGTCAGCCATCAACCTGTCTTATTAAATACACTGCTGGCCACTGTAAATTGCAACACCCTGATTGAAACATGAAAATAACGTGAAATTTACAACATGCATTAGCGGAGGTGAGATATGCAAATGATTAGAATTTCAGCGCAGACGCACATCACGCGCGCCTGTGGCGCCACTTCAAAGCGCTATTTAAGGCTTGGAGATTTCGACAATTTCAAGTTCGGCAATTATGTTTTTCTTGTGGTTTTTTCAAAATAACTATCAATTATGCCTCGTCGAAAACAGCGATCATCTTTTGATCAAGTATCCGAGTTCGACAGAGGAAGGATAGTGGCCTACCGAGATTGTGGATTATCTTTCAGGGAAATCGGTAGTCGTGTTGGACGAAAGCAAACAACTGTAATGCGGATATGTGATCGTTGGATGCAGGAGGGTACGACGGACCGGCGTGTTCGATCGCATCCACCTCAGCGCACCACTTCACGTGATGACAGGCAAATTGTGCGCATGGCAGTGACGGATCGCTCAGTCACATCACGAACCATAGCACAGCACATGCAGTCTGTAACACATCATCTAGTTTCTGCGCGTACCATTCGACGCCGTTTACAGCAGAGTGGTCTGTCCGCAAGACGTCCATTGCTTTGTCTACCCTTGACGCAGAACCACAGACGTCTCCGCCGCCAATGGTGCGATGACAGAAGCATGTGGACGGCAGAATGGAATGAAATTGTCTTTACTGACGAGTCACGCTTCTGTCTGCAACACCACGATGGTCGCATTCGAGTCTGGAGACACCGTGAAGAGGGGATGCTGAACAGCTGCGTTATGCACCGCCACACTGGTCCTGCACCGGGTATTCTGGTATGGGGCGGTATTGGATATCACTCTCGCACACCTCTAGTACGCATTGTCGGTACTTTAAACAGCCAGCGCTACATATCCGAGGTGTTGGAGCCAGTTGTCCTTCCTTACCTTCAGGGCTTGCCCACAGCCATATTTCAACAGGATATTGCGCGACCACACGTGGCACACATTGTCCAACGGTTCTTCGTCAATCGCCAGATTGAATTGCTTCCCTGGCCGCCTCGCTCTCCGGATCTTTCACCGATAGAAAACATGTGGTCCATGGTTGCTCTACGATTGACCCAGATTCCATCCCCAGCTGCCACAGCAGATCAACTTTGGCAACGTGCGGAAGCTGCTTGGTCTGCTGTACCCCAAGAACTCATCCAAAGTCTCTTTGAATCAATGCCGAGGCGTGTGGCAACGGTGATCTCCAACAATGGCTGCTACTCTGGCTACTGATTTTGGCAGGAACCACACTTCACAGAAGTCTATAAATTTAATCATTTGATACTTGGTCAACATGTTATCTACAAAATAAATTTTGTTGTGATATCTCTTGTTTTTCTTGGTGTTGCAATTTGGGTGGCCAGCAGTGTATTCCAGCCCAGAGATCACACAATTAAGCAACATATCGGTAAAGTAGAAGCTCTCCCATTTCGCACGCCTACTACTAAATCCCTAGATAGTGTGTTTATTCTTCTGTGCAAATTTGATTGTACGTCTAATCAGTACTAGTCTTTGCTAAAGAAATCCAGCGTTGTTACCTTCTTTTACCTACTAGGGCCTACAGTAATTCAGGGGATCGCTCTATCTGTAACCTCCCAGTATAAACAGTCCACAACATACCAACGCCGTACTCTGTAATCAGCTTATTGTCATATTTTGTATATTCCTACAGGGCGCAAAATTTAGGTAAAATATGACGTCGAAAAATTGGTGACTTAAGAGCACATAAAACTTAAATCGGTTTAAAAACAATGCAACTAAAATTATGCATTACTATACTACCAATGGACTGGGTTTCGCCAACATACAACATCGTCAGCATATCATAACCCAAGCACACGAAGTGAAAAAAATTCTTGTAATTTGAAGGTGCAGTTTTTGTTAAATAATTGCTGATATGTCCTAAAAAAAGAAAGGAAAATGAAAAATAAGTTTCTAAATAGATCAAGAATATGAATGCTCACACACACAAGCAACACACACACTATATATAAACACACACACATATATATATATATGTCAAGGAAAAACGTAAGGCTAAAATATGGAGGGGCGATCGCGAAAACTGTAAGTGGGTCTTCAGGATAATTTATTATTTGGCACCGAGTGCCATCATTTTAACAGAGTTTAATTGAAATGCTTCGCGTGAGTTGGGAAAAGAATCCCTTTTTGAGATGTGGCCTTGTCGCGTCTGCGGTCAGGCGCGAGTGTAATTTTAGAAGCAGGCATCGGCGTTCGAGGAGTGAACTATTATATAATATGGAATCGTCTCGGAACATTATGTGGACATCACAGCGCATGCGCGTAGTTTGCCGCTTGAATTTTAACAAAGGATTTATCAGAGCGTCTAGGGGTTTTCGAACTGACAGGTAGTGCACGTCACGAGATGA